>CM076571.1:784266621-784646346 GCA_034641835.2 Pinus albicaulis
TATTTCTAAGGATTGAACAACATATCCCACATACATACCGTGCCTAGGATAACGGCCAGGACTTATACAATAATATCTGAGTACATGAGATATAAGTACAACCAAAGACGCCCTGTAAATAGGAGAGGGATCTGAAAATCTGAATGATACATGCAAACTAAAAGGCACCGCAAGTAGCTGAGGCTAGAATAATCAAATCTGTGGAGCTGCATCAATGGTTGTAATGAATAGGTCATCCGGGAATGTGGGGGGCTACCTGAAGGGCCACCCGTTCATGAGGTATGAAACATCTCACACACACCCAGGAATCAACGATACAATCTACTGCATCACTAAACCATCAAGTATACGGATCTCGATCATGCCGTAAGGAGCTTGAACTGAGAAACAATCAAGTCAAAGGGAAATAAGGAGTCCCTTTGCCTAATCCGAGGCACCGAACAAGAGTGGAATCTGGAACCAAGGTATACTACCCTCTAGACCTGTCTTCTGGAATGAATGAGCTGATGTCGACAAAAGGAGGTCCGCCATAGGTGAGGCAATAAGGGGTCCTCAACTAAGGCATGGGAGATAATAATTGAGTGATTGATAGACTGACACTAGGGATGATGAGGAAATGGGGGGTACTGAGTAGCGGGCTGACAACTTCCCTTGTTACAGAATAAAGGGCATGGATGATCTAGTAGAAACTGACACAATATCAAAGGGAACAGTGGACAGTAGGATTGAATGCCATAATGTGCAACACGAGAGAGGAACCAAGCAATGAAGGATGGAGGACTATAGCGGGATACAAAGGGACTCGAGATAGACTCCATGGACGCGATGATGACTCAACTCGGATGCTCTAAACAAGGGAGACTCGATGATGCTGCCACACAGAAAAGGTCCAGTGGGGAACATGAAAACATGAGTACAAGTTGGTTACTCATGAAAAAATTCGACACGAGCATGGACAAGTATGGAGCAAAAGTGGTGCCCCAAGTACAAGTGTTGCAAGTGAAGAA
The DNA here is from genome assembly GCA_034641835.2 of Pinus albicaulis. NCBI lineage: Eukaryota > Viridiplantae > Streptophyta > Pinopsida > Pinales > Pinaceae > Pinus > Pinus albicaulis. The sequence continues at coordinate 784,267,629 of CM076571.1, forward strand.
ATTCGATTTTGAGGAGTGGTGAAGTGACCCTTCTTGGAAAAATGTGTCCTGGTGAAGTATCAAATCACAAAAAACTAATAGATACCCATTTTAGAGCTCGGTGAGAGATTTCCAATGGTACAAATGATTTGTCAAAATGAACTACGGTTTGGTCACAACGGATCAAAGAAAAATCTGTGGTTTCTCTTTTAATAAGGCATTTCACCTCCAAATTCGCTCACTTGAAAGTGTAGCTCTGGTGAATGTAGAGAGGAGGGAAGGCCCTAAATCTTGTGGCAATCGTAGCGGACAACCCGATTGTTGGAATCGAGATCCGTTAGTTGTAGATAAGAGGCCTAACCCTACTCTTTCATTTCAGTGGATTGAAAGTTTAGTTTAGGTGCCTAGAGCTTAGGAACAGACCCTTGCTCCTCTTCACAACTGAGTTGCACTTTTTGGGGCAATATTTGTGACCTGGGTAGCAAGTTTTGGGCAAAAAACTGCGACCAGTCCCAGGATTTTGCCTGAAAAGTGTGACCTGACAGAGAGGGGTTTTTCTGTGTTGTTTTTTGGCTAAGAGCTGGGTTTTTATGTTTGAATGCAGTATTTCCTTTATATACACTGAAAAATATGATGGTTTTGCGTAGATATGGAAGAATTGCGGATCAAATGGAGACAGAGAGTCCTGGACACATTACGGTCGGAGATCTGAGAGGATCATGGTGTCCGTAGTGCATTGGCCAATTTTGGGGTCCTGAAGTTTGTGGAGAACCCTTTGATGAGAGCTGGGGAGCCCTTGTTGGCCTGGATTGTCAGTTATTGGGATCCAAACCATGAGGCCTTTATAGTGCAGGGGCACCGGATCGAGTTGATGGTCCAGGATATATATTTTTTGACTGGTATCCCACCACTTGGGATGGTGGGGAATACACAGCCAGTGTTACCGCGAGGGTGGAACATCATGGAGTTTTTAGAGTGCCATTGTTGATCAGGTCTCCATGTCAAGGGGACATGGATACTGATCGGGGATCTAGAGAGGTTAGAGACCTGTGCTGTGGCCGTGGCAGTGCTGAGGATCCTAGGCAACCAAGCACTCCACCACATCACTGGGGGTCAGATGATGCTTGTTGAGAGTGTGTTGAGTGGGACCTACTATGGGTGGGCCCAAAAGATGTTGTTGCCATTGAAACGACAATTGTCGTTATGCAAGCGACAAGTGAACCATGACTGTGCATATGGCACAGTGTTGTGCTCGCTCTTGTTTGAGAAGATCTCGATACTTCGACCTCACATACAGATCCAGGATGGGGGCCCGAGGGAGCCCAAGATGCACCGATGGGGGTGGCTACTATGCAGAGGGGGAGGTGGGGTGGTCGGACAGGTGTTCCGACCCAAGTTCTTTGCTCATTGGGATCAGATGCCACTGTACATAGACGACTATCCCTATAGTGGGATGAGTTATCCTGGGGACTCGGACTTGCCACTACCGCCTAGTCGAGTATAGGGGGTCGATGATAAGTGACAAGTTTCTAATCTTTTATGTGCATTTTAAAGTTTTATAATATTGTATATGGTATTGATTCTTTCACTTTTGGTATGCAGATACAGCACCGGTAAAATCGATCGAGTACATGGGACGGCCTGTAGTATTAGGAGCTGCAGGACCTAGTGGATCGAGAGCACTGCAAAATGAGGATGTGGTGGCTCTCTTGGAGGACATCCATCATATATGTGAGAGGCTTCTGACCAGTGTTTCAGAGCGCGGCTGGAAATACTTGGATGACCAGTACATAGAGCTGTATTTGTCTACCCTCGGAGTGGCGAGGGGTCATGCGGCGCATGGTGAGGGGTAATGCGGTGCATGGCGATGGCCAGACAGGGGATGCGCGAACTACGAGCGGCAAGAGTAGAGCCATTGGCACAAGATTCTTCAGATAATGATTTGATGTAGGGGCAGGTAGTGCCACCAATTTTGATTTTTTGTAACATGCTATGGGCATGTCATACGTATCAAAGTTAATGGACTCTAAAACATTTTATACGACACATATAATGGATATGCATCGTTTTTATGTTTTTATGTTATTTTCTTGTGTTAAATGCATGTGCTAAGTGCCAATCTAGAATATTGTTTGTAATGTTATCTAAATGGTGATTTTGTGCTCTAGGTATATGATTGAATGTGATGATTTCAAATTCACGCATCAAAAGCTTCACTCATAAATATCTTCTAAAAAGGATAGGATTGTGCACACGATAGACACCATTCAATTGCATGACAAGAAGCAGGGAATCTAAATGAATATGAAGGTGAAGGATGCGATGGGAAAGGGCATCAGCTAATAAACCTCACACTGCATCATATTCGGCCTGGTTATTGGTGGAAGTACCAATGCATACACCGTTCGAGAGAACAAGCGAATGTAAGGGGGTAAAGATGGCCCAACCTGCCGAGGCTAGATTTCGGGAGTAGCGACTTGCACCATCGGCATAACCGATATAAGGTGTGGATGGGGGGTCCATCTGAAAGGTGTCACAAGACAAAAAATGAGTGGATAATGAAAAATGTTGGCAACCTGAGCGCAAGGTAGAAATCAAACAAACACTACTAGAGGTAGTGCTCTGGGTAGGATGTCTACCACCCGCACACCGACGAGTAGGTGGTGTGTGGGAGCTACCTTGGGGGCAGCTTGTGCTTAGGTTGCGAAAGTCGCCATAGACACAGATGGTGCCATTCCACTTATGGGCGGGAAAGCTAAAGTCAGGGGTGGAAAAGGCTTCCATGATGTCGTCATCACAGTAGAAGATGGGGTGACTAGAATAAGGGATACCACATGACGCGGCGAAGATACCTGAATCATCATCATGAGAAGAAATTTTCACATGTGCATCATCACGGGGGGTGACGAAAGAACAAACAGATAAGGGATCCACTGATGTTGATCCCAGGGTGATCGCTGAAGGGAGGTCGAGCGAAACAGAAGGGGAAGTCTCAAAGGGAGCTTCCACTGTGGATCTCATGAATGATGATAGGTAGAGGATGGTGGTCGTAGGCTCTGTAAACTTGACATCAAGAGGGGGAATGTCAATGGGAGTGGGTAAATCCTCAAGCTAGCTCGAAGCATACTACGCAAGGATGGGAGAGGCGGAATGGTTCTGTTCAATATCGTACTCCCGAACTACCTCCAAAGAGGTGCGGTAATGCATGAGGTGGGGAAAACGATGGGTATAATGGCCATGGAGATCACACAAAGCACAAGGTTGGTTCGTGTTAATAGTCTTAGGTTTCTTGGCTGCAGTCGAGGAAGAAACATAGGCTTCAGGGACCGTAGAATTAGGGAACACAACATTAACCATGGGCTTGATACGAGGAAATTTGGGACAATGATCGGTGGCATGACTGACAACATCACACAAAGAACATGGCGGGGGTACGCTTTGGAGGCCGAGGAGGAGCAGGGTTTGTCAGGGTAGCCTTGTCTTTAGGTGCCTTCTTGCGAGCTTTTCCCCCTTCACCTGAAGCTGTCGCAACAACAGTAGGTTCCTTTTGAGGTGGCTGAGCCACGGTAGTAGTGGGAGGGGTCATGGGGACCGGTTGAACAAGGGTCAAAGTAAGATAAGGTTTGCGCTGACCAGGCGGGATAGCAGTTGGGGGATCAATGTAATAGACTGGGATCCCCAGGGTTAGGTTAGGAAGGGATAAGGTAGCTATAACAGGTACCGAAAACACTCCAGGAGGGGGACTAGGAACGGTATCTGACCAAAGGGGTAATGGCCAGGCGGGACAGCTCCGAGATGGTTAAGGCCAGGAGGAACCATGTCGGGAGGGTAGAGAGGCTCATGGATACCAGCTGTAGATGAGGGGACCTGCGGAGGGGGTCGTGAAGGCTAGGTCGAACTGCTAGGAGCAGGTTGCGGAGGGCGGGGCTGCTGACTAGTTGAAGCGGGCTGCTTGAGGGAAGCCTGAGATGATTGCATCATGCAAACATTCAACGAACTAGGATCAGAGACAGGAGGAGGAAGAACAGTGAAAGAACCAAGAAAATATGAGTCTTTGTAGACTCCGGGTGAGATAATGATCAAAGGTTTGATAGTTTGCTTATTGGCCACCGAATATATGATGGACTCAGGGGAGGTCTGAGACTTCGGTTCGTAATATGTCAACTAGTCAATGGTGACTATCTTTCCATTATGAGGAAAGGACATCTTGCGGTGAATCGCAGATGGGACAACAAATATCGCATAAGTGTAGCTACTACCCAATAGAATGTTGTAATCTAAGGGGGCATCAATGACTTCTACGTCAACACAAACAGTCGTTCCCGCAAGAGTAATAGGACAATTGCGGAACAGGCCAATGGGCTAGGAAGAGTGGCCATCCCATGCTTGGAGGGTGATAGTGGAAGGGCCCAACTCAGGAGATCGGAGTTGTTCCTAAACCGAAGCGGACATCACACAGGTGGATGCCCCCTCATCAATGATACAATGGGAGACGTTGGCATTTCACATCTTAACGGGGATTTGGAAGGCGACGGAAGCAGGAAGGGGGGGATGTTCTGACCGGTCAACATCGAAGATGATCAAACGATCATCTAAAGGATCCACAACACCCATGGCAGTTAGTAGAGATTTTCGTTGTGAAGGGCACGAATGGAGGAGTTCCAGCATTGAGATGGCCACAGGAGATTACGCCAAATCGTCTACTATACTATATGAATGGGAAGCTTTTCTAGAAGCAGCGTTTCGGCGTAATGTTCCCTTGGGGATCTTGGTATGAACCTTTGCCTTATGTTGAGGGATCTGTAAAGGACCATTGATTGTCAAAAGCGGCTCTGTGGAACTTGAAGAAGGGGGCTTGGGGGTAGATGTAGAGGGAGGCTTGTTGTACTGACAGGACCGAGTCTAAAGGTTCAGGTCAATGATAATGGGTTGGTCAGAGTTCATCATGAGAGTCTGGTAATCAAAGGTACTGGATGGAAGAGGTTGAGTGGCCGCCTGACCTTCAGGTGTTTGGGTAGCCATGAATCCTTGCTGAGGGAAAGGATTAGTAAACACAACTGGCTAGATAGGTACAGCATTGGGAGGAACTGAAGGGGAGGCTTGTTGTCCACGTGATGCTGCTTGATTCTCCCACATCTGACACATCTGAGGTAAAATAGGACAATCGTGGGTGTAATGACCATAGACACCGCAACAAGAACAAGGCTTATTCATAAAAACAGGCATGTCCTGCTTGGGTTGAGTGCCCTGTTGCTGGTTAGCAATATTATGTGCATTCCGTTGGGGCAGATTGATTTTGGGTGCCTTTCCTCTTCTTTTTGGAAGTATGAGGATTATTCATGCCCTAATGTGCATACACCTGCCCCTGGGGGGGTGATGGGTGTTGTTGCGGGGGTTGAGAAGGCAAGGGAGGCGGGGGTGCTAATGCTGGAGGAGCTAGAGCACTAGGTTGTAGATACGGATAATAAGGAGGTTGGGTAAAATTGTGGTAAACATGTTGGGAAAAAGGAGGAGGCATGTCGTATCCTGGATACATGCTACCGGGAGGAGGAAAAGTGTTGGAGGAGTTGGCCCCTCCCTAAGGGAAACCATAACCCATGGGAGGATGAGTGTATGGATGAGAAAGGGCTCCAATGATACCTTCGGCGCCATGGGATGCCCTTGGTGCATTGGTAACACCGGGTCTAGGGAGATCAGGTAAGACGGTATAAACATAACCAGACTGTGCATAGACCAAGTCATATTTTAACGCAATCTGGAGAGTAGCTTCTTCGGTCTGAGGGACATGAGATGAAACATCTTTGTCGATAACAAGCAACAGGGATCTAAGGAACTAGTCCATGTAGACATGGTCTTTGAAGTTAGGGGCTCGACATAGGCTCTTTCTTCTTCACCATTCCTGGATATGATCGGAGAGGTGGGTCGCAGACGATTGATGGAAATAGGTCAAAAGTTCGGTACATGTGTCATAACGAAGGGGAAGCTGGAAGCAAGACAGAAAAGCCCAAGCAAGGGTCACAAAATTAGTATGAGAGGAGGAGGCCTGGTCAACATACCACTTAGAAGCTTCTCCAATAAGCGTATGTTGGAACAACCGAAGATGGACAGAGTCAGCGGTAATGGAGTTAGACGAACACCACATTGGAAAGATAGAACATGGTTTGTAGGATCTTCTCCAGCAAGACCATCAAACTTGGGGATGTCGGAAGGGAGCTTGGTTGGCATAGCAGGCCAACCGACGTCTTGTTGTATGGGTTCACTGATCAACTGGTTAAAATCAAGAAGACTGAGGCTTGCCATGTAAGGGAGCAAGGGAGCAGTCGGGATAGTTCCTGTTGCGGTCCCACTAGTAGTATTCCCAGCATTAGGGCCAGGGCTACCACCAGCGTTAGGTCCTAAATCAGACATGGTGAAGGTGACAGGGGGAGAACTAGGGATGGAACCAAAAATGGAACCCAATGAACCAGAAGCGGAGTCAGAATGAGGACTCGGTGGAGGACTAACTCGAATCCTACGCAGAGGAGTAAGTTTCCTAACGGAAACGTATGATGAAGGCCAAGAATTCTCCAAGATAAACACCTTGGGGGCACAATGGTGATAGAACAAACACGGATCACAAAAGGAAGAGAGACCAACAAGGTCAAGGAGGTGCAGGATCAAATGATTACAATGTCAAAACAACGGCAGGGAGGTGTAGGATCAATTGATTACAATGTTATAGTCCTTTCCTGGCGGTGTTAACCATGCGCTCTTCACTTAGGGTGTGTGTGTTAGGTGTGTTAAATTTAGTTTTTGAACCCAGACGTTTTTAGAGAAAAACAAGAAAAAGTGTGTTGTATAACTGTAAATAAATATGCAAATAACAGTAAAGTAAACTGAATATAACAGAAGATAAACAACTAAATATGCATCAATCTAAACCCAAGGAGGTGGGCTTCCCAACAACTAGTCTATGGGTGAGAAAAAATCTAGTCAAAACACACCAATGGATCTAAATTCGGGAGGGACAATCATCTAAAAGTCAGATCTGCTGGAAATAGGTGTAGAAAACAACAAAAAACCAGAGGGAAAAATGCTGCAAATGAGGTGGCAAAAGGCTATAACCTGAAGGGAAACGGAGGGGACCCTAGAGGAGAACCAAAAAAAACTAAAAAGAGGTGTTTTAGATGGATAAATAACCAATATGAAATGGATCTGAAGGTTCAAGATCAAATCTGAAAAATGGTTGAACACACTAAAATTTCAGACGACCTGCTTCAGCTAAACTCCTCCTAGAAAGGTGGAAGCGTACTGAAGCCCTAAGGGGCTAGGTTCCCACTTAGACAAGTAAAACATAGCAAGTACAGGTCCAAAACAAGCAGAGATGGAGGTCAGACAACCCTGCATAGTAGCCCAGACAAACCCAAAAAAATCTCAGAAAATTTCCTGTAAAAAGTTCAAGTCGTTATTTCTAACCTGATTTCTGTAGAGGTCACAGGTTTGGGGTTTTTTCTTGCATCCTGGAGGTTCAAGTCACAAGTTTTGGCCCAAAAAGTGTGACCTGCACTTCCATCACTCTCGAGAGAAAGTTTCAAAAAAAGGTGTCGTCTCAGCTATGGTTGATGCCTGTCACCTACACAATAGGTCTGAAAACACATTGAAGTTAGAATTTTTACTATTTTAGGGTTTTATAGGTTAAAAAAAACATCAAGAAAAGCAAAAAAAGAAGCTGAAGAAAAATCCTAGGGTTTGAAACAGCTCGTCATTCAAGGATCTGAAAAACGACAGAGGTCATAATCGTAAACCCTTGTGGAGTCACCAGTTTTTAGGATGATTTCTAATCGCAACTGTACGAAAAAAAATCACTTTAGCTGTGCATAAAAAACAGCTCTAAAATCAAAGATGGCTACCAATTTCTTTAGATCTGCAGTTAGTTGACCAAGATAAATGCTACAAAATTTAGATCTATGCAGTAAAATACATTAAGCAGTAAATAAAAGCAAGAGTTGCTCCATGCATCCAATAGAAAAGACAAGAATATTTTTAAAGAATTTTTGTATTTTTGACACCTGGGAAGGGAACATAGAAAGATATTACCAGTCCCCCTCAATAGGATGGGTTCTTATATGTCCTCAGCACTTCAGATCTAAGATCTCTTTCTCTTGATGGTGTAGAAAACCCAGACAAAAAATGGAACTCAAAGGGAGCTCACAAGAAAAATGGTAGCAAAATATGACAATGATGGAGGATCAAAGTCAAACCAAAAGTATAGATCTAGAGTGATCTTTTGGCAACAAAATTTAGTAATTGAATGGAAAAATCCTTCTATTTATAACAAAATATTGAGTTAGTATAAATATTGGTACAAATTTTACGGAATATTTTACTACATTTGTTGGAGGGAAAAAGAATTTGAATTTGGTCAAATCCAATTATCTGTAAATAATAAATAAATAAATGATTTATTTATTATTTTAAGGATGTGGTTGAGTAATAACTAAATAAATAATGATTTATTCAATTATTTATAAATGATTTAGTCAAATTAAACAAGGAATATTATTTAAATAAGGTTTAAATAATTATTCCTAGAAAATAATAAGATAAATAATGATTTATCTAATGAATTTTTCAGTTTTGGGTTAAATGTGACTAGGAATATTAATTAAATTGTTGTTTAACTAATTATTCCTTGAGGAAAATCAAACAAATATGGATTGATTTAATATTTCCTCATGAGGTTTCTTGTTTAGACCATAAACAACATAATAAATTAAGGATTACTAAGTTATTTTTCATAGTGAAAGCAATTTTACTTAGGGTAAAAATTGGTCTTACATGGTGTACTTTGGTCCATCTAATAGTAACAGGTTAGATGACCAAAAATTGGTGTAACAATGTTGATGCAAACCCTAAGTATTCACCAATCACCATGGCACAATTCTACACAATGGGAATAAATGAGCTGAGGTTAACCATGTGAGAAATTGTTTGATTACCAGTCATTGACTTATACTGTTAACAAACGCAAGCCAACTCACCGATAATAATAATGAGCATCAAGGTGCCACAGTACAATCTAACAAGTGTGAATAAATGAGTTGAAGTCAAAGACTTGAGAGAATCTACCAATCAAGAGACATTGATGTATTCTCACTGTCGATAGTGAAGGAGTCTGCCAATGATGACTGCAGACCCTAAGGTACTGACAAAAGGACTCTAGACCTTATTCCCAGAGAAATGAGTCAGATTTGATGGGAAAATATTTGTTGGAAGGAAGGCATTAAGGCATCCCACATCATTCCAGCATGAGTGTAACCCACAGGCGAAGATTTGGAAGGAATCGAATGAAGCAAAGTGAAGTAACCAACCCAAAGTATGTTTTCGACATGTACAAAATGTAGCTAGCGCATAGAAGAAACCCTCTGAACCAACACATAATGATAGCTGACAAAGAGGCGAGATATCCACTGATAGGGTCAAATGGAAATCAATATATTGCACGAATCCCAGGTGTGATAATGTAAGCTGAAGTCAAACACAAAGGAAACCACTTAGTCAAAGACCCATGGTGTTGATCAAATGCTAAGCACAAGGTTGCCTATCAATGATGTAAATATGGCCAGGGTGTGACTCTAGGTTTAGTCTTAGAGAAATATGTCGAAGTCGATAAGAAATAAACCCACAGGCAAGAAGTCAATGGAGACCTTCTCAAACAAGCACGAGAAAAGGACCAAATAGCTGCTATGATAGAACAAGACTCGAACAGACCGAGATGGCCGACTGAAAAATGAGTCAAGCCTATTAGGAGAATTTTGAGGTCTAAAATGGGCCTCCTAAGGAAATAATCAAATAATAGCTAAACCAATAAAATAATATTCATGAATTTTCAATTCACTTTTTGCACTACAATCCATGTAACCATAGTTAAGTTAAATTCAAAATTTGTACGAAAAAAATTAATAAAAAAAATATGTATTGATGTGACTATAAATAAGAATAAGCTTTTCAAGAAAAAGTCATTATCATTGAACAATTAACGCATTTGTCCTTTGTACTTAAATAACTTAAAATAAAATATAAATATAAATTCATAAATTCTTAATTATATAATATGTTATTAATTAAAATATTTATTACTTAAATTGTATAATAACATGTAATTAATGTACTATAAAAATAATATAATATAATATAATAAATGTAATATATTATTTTATGTATGAATTTCATATTACATATTAAATTGATTTGATTTATAACCTAAGAATAAAAGAATAAAATAATGCCTATAGTACAATGGATAAAACAAGTGTCGATAAATAAATGCACTAGTTCCTGGGATATGAACAATCATATGCTCAATGCAACGTGGCAAAAACCGGTAAGTGACACTTAGAGGAATGTTCCATCCATGGGTAAAGGTGTCAAGTCACGAAGACTAAGTGATTTCATGGTTGACTTTGCAGAAAGACATGGTCAAAAGATGGCTTAAACATGAGTCAAAATGAAGCCAGCTAAAGGCCAAGATAGACAAATGGTCAACATGCAATCCAGCAATACAACTCAACAAAAAAATGGGAGCCTCTAAGCTATATGGCTAGAATAAAAATAGTGAAGAAGAAGAATAATGAAGCTTCAATGCATAATTCATGATGAGACTAAAGAGGAATCCTGAGCCTACACATATTGTAGCATGGGTGACAAATTGTTATGAAACCAGCTCCAAAAATAGAAGAAAAGATAAATCAATGCCTTAGAAATAAGCCACTTCGAGGGGGAAACCTCCAATACATTACATAAATGAAAATTTCTTGGATGATAAAAATGACCAAAACCTCCTTTCCATATATAGGAGTCCATGGGGCCACAATGTAATCTTATCCGACCTAACAATAATAATAATGTAAGGGCACAATAATAACAATATGGGGGTTATAGGGGTCCAACAATAACAATAAGGGGGTTACATAGGAGATAATGGGTTTATAGGGGTAGGGATATGCATTGTTTCTTTCAAAAAATAGGAAATGACAATAATAATATTGTATTCAAAAAGTGTAAACTGACATTTATTATGAGTAATTTACTTTATGACTTTAAAGTACTTAGAGCACTACAATGGTTAACCATGAGTTTTTATCCACCATTGAGAATGTGAAAAGTAAGTACCTTTAACTCAAGCAATGTCACCTCAACCATTAGGGATGCTAACATCCACTAAAATGTGATTGGTTCTCATAAAGTGAATTTTGATTGTACATTTTCCTTAGGAGACCCATTTTAGACCTCAAAATTCCCCTAATTCAGACACCACATAAAGGCCAACTCAGGTTAACTTCCCTTAAAAAAAAGCAAGACACATTTTGACTATGTCAGCATATGATAACTTTATATAAATTTGTCATGCAGGAGGCATAAACAAACCCTCCATATGATTTGGAGAGATAACCAACCGGGGGAGTACTGACTTGATAACAAGGTTATGGCTTCTCCTAAGTCAAACTAAACCCATCCCAAATGGAGAAAAGACTTATCTTTTTTGTGCTTTGTTCAAGTGTGACACAACTGACTCTTTAGTTGTCATCAAATACGAAAGTAATGTCCTGTTCCCACTCTTTTTCAAATATTTAATTTTTTATTATTTTTCATATGTCAAAGCTTGAAAAAGAATTAAAGAATGCCTGTAGTACAATGGATAGAACAAGTGTCGCTAAAAATATGCACTATTTCCTGGGATATGAACAATCATATGCTTAATGCAAGGTGGCAAAAACTGGTAAGTGACACTTAGAGGAATTTTCCATCCATGGGTAAAGGTTTCAAGTCACGAAGGCTAAGTGATTGCATGGTTGACTTTGGAAAAAGACATGGCCAAAATATGGCTTAAACATGAGTCAAAATGAAGCTGGCTAAATACCAAGATAGACAAATGGTCAACATGCAATCCAACAATACAACTCAACAACAAAATGGGAGCCTCTAAGCTATATGGCTAGAATAAAAATAGCGAAGAAGAAGAATTATGAAGCCTTAATGCATAATTCATGATGAGACTAAAGTGAAATCCTGAGCCTACATAAATTGCAGCATGGGTGACAAATTTTATGAAATCAGCTCCAAAAATAGAAGAAAAGATAGATCAACGCCTTATAAATAAGCCACTTTGAGGGGCAAACCTCCAATACATTACATAAATGAAAATTTCTTGGATGATAAAAATGACCAAAACCTCCTTTCTATATATATGAGTCCATGGGGCTACAATGTAATCCTAGCCGACGTAACAATAATAATGTAAGGGCACAATAATAACAATGTAGGGGTTATAGGGGTACAACAATAACATTAAGGGGGTTACACTAACAATGATAAGGGACTATACTAGTAATATAGGGATCTAACATGCTCCTCTCCTTCAAAAAAGTGTTGTCCTCAATGCTTCAGTAGCTCCAGGTGCTTATGTATGAAATTCTCATCCTCCCATGTAGAATCTTCAGTGGGTAAGTTCTTCCATTTGATGAGATACTCTAAAATTGATCGATTTCGTAGCTGTCGAGTTCTTGTTTTCGTGACTGCTTCAGGTTCCAATATGGTTTTTCCTTCATCATCAAGTTCTGGAAATATTGTTTTAACTAGAAGTTTGTCCCCTATAACCTTCTTTAAGCATGAAACATGGAAAACTAGATGCACTCGCGAAGAAGTAGGGAGCTCCAATTTGTATGTCATAGTACCAATATTTTGCAACACCTTGTAAGGACCATAGTACTTTGGCAATAGTTTATTATCCTTCTTAGCTTCTTTAAGGGACATTTGTTTGTATGGTTGTAGCCATAAAAATACCCAGTCTCCTACATCAAAACTTCTCTCGCTGCAATGTTGATCTGCTTGTTGTTTCATTCAATTTTGTGCCAAATTTAGGTTATCCTTTAAGAGTTGAAGAACTTCTTATTGATGCTCGATGTGATCTTCCATTGCTTGAACCCTATAATTTTCCCTTAAAGAAGATGTGATGGACGGTGTATGATATCCATAAAGTGCCATAAATGGGGTCATTTTTGCTGTAGTATGGAAGGAAGTGTTATACCACCATTTAGCGAAAGGTAACCACTTGACCCATTGTGTTTGCTTATCAGATACAAAAAAATGAAGATATCCTTCCAAAAATTTATTCACTATCTCAGTTTGACCATCGGATTGAGGTTGATAAGATGAGCTATGAGCTAGTTGAGTACCCAAACAAGAAAATAATTTTGTCCAAATAGTTCCTGTAAAAATGTGATCTCTTTCACTTACAATAATCTTTGGGGTTCCATGTAGCTTTTGAATTGTTTCCATAAATGCAATAGCAACTGTACTTTCTTTAAATGGATGAGATAATGCAAAAAAGTATGCATACTTGGTATGTCTATCAACTACCACCATGATCAGGCTCTTTCCTTCGGACTTAGGTAAACCTGTGATAAAATCCCTTGAAATCTCCTCCCAACTTTGACTTGGAATGGATAAAGGTTGTACTAGACCTAGGGTCTTAATTGTCTCAACTTTATTTTGCTGGCAAACCAAACGTTCCACTACAAAATTTTGAATATCAGATTTAAGGCCATCCCTAAAAAAATTATTTCTTCACCCTTGGTAAGTTTTTAAAAATCCTGAGTGTCCTCCTAAAGGAAAAGTGTGCAATTCCAAAAGAATCTTTTGTTTTAGTTGGGAATTCTTGCAAATATATAATCGATCTTTGTACCATAAGGAATCATTTTTCCAACTAAATGTATCAGATGTACTAAGATCTTGTTGCAACTTTTGAATGAGTGTCCACACTTCTTTAGCCTTCTTCCATTCATCCCTTGCTTCGGTTATCCAATCTGGTTGGATAATAGGAATGGCACAAAGCAATGCTTCCACCTCTTCATCTTTTCTTGAGAGTGCATCTGCAACAACATTTAGCTTCCCTTTCTTGTAGATGATTTCAAAGTCATAACCCAACATCTTTGTGACCCATTTTTGTTAATCTTCTGAAGATAGTCTTTGTTCCAAAAAGTATTTAAGACTATCTTGATCATTTTTTACCTTGAAGCGTCTTCTCATTAGGTAAGGTCACCATTTCTTTAGTGCATGTAGTATTGCCAACATTTCCTTCTCATAAATAGCCTTTTGTAAATATTTTCCTTTGATTGGACGACTTTCAAAAGAAATCGGTCATCCTTCTTCCATTAAAACAACACCAATTCCATTTCCTGAGGCATCACATTCCACAATAAAGGTTTTTGTGAAGTATGACGTAGCTAAGACTGGTGCTAGGCACATTGCCTCTTTAAGATGTTCAAAGGCCTTAGTTTCTTCAGGAGTCCATGAAAATGCATCTTTCTTCAATAATGTTGTTAGAGGTGCTGCTATTCTCCCATAATTCTTAACAAACTTGTGATAATACCATGTTAACCCGAGAAATCCTCGCAACTGCTTTATGGTTGTGGGGACTTTCCATTCCTTAATGGCTTTAATTTTGTTAGGGTCTACTTTAACACCCTCGTGAGATACAATATGACCCAGATATTCCACCTCTTGTACTCCGAAGAAACATTTGGATGTTTTTGCATATAATTGTTTCTCCTGCAATAGTTTGAGCACCCTGTCAACATGTTCAACATGATCCTTCCAAGACCTACTGTAGATTAGTATATCATCACAAAATACTAGCACAAATTTTCTAAGGAAGGGTTTGAAAATGGAATTCATCAACCCTTGAAATGTAGAAGGTGCATTGGTAAGGCCAAAAGGCATGACCAAAAATTCATAATGACCCTCATTAGTTTGAAATGTTGTTTTTAGAATATCTTTAGTCTTCATTCTAATTTGATGATATCCTGAACGAAGATCCAACTTAGTAAAATAAATTACTCCATGTAATTCATCCAATAATTCATCAATCACACGAATGAGAAAGTTATCTTTAATAGTGAGCTTATTGAGCTCCCTATAATCCAGACACATGCGCCATGATCCATGACCAATATTACTAGAGCAGAGAAAGAACTTTGACTAGGTTGAATTATACCAGCCTCTAACATTTCTGCAATCATACGTTCAATTTCGCTCTTTTGGACATAAGGATATCTGTAAGGCCTGATGTTTGGAGGAACACTTCTTGGAATCAAATCAATAGCATGATCATGATCACGAATAGGTGGGAGTCCTTTGGGAGTTTCAAACACCTTGGAATGATTGTCCAAGACTTTTTGGAGATTTGGAGAAATAGTTGATTTTGATGTTGGAACTTCTAGTGAGCATAATTGTGCAATTACGCCTCGTTGTTAATTATTCAGAATCTTTGTCATGACATTAAAGCTTATTATCTTTCCTAGCTTCCCTTCGATACCCCCTAATTCATTTTCCTTTCCTTCCGGAAAAAAAAAAAAAAAAGTTCTTGAAAATTAAAAGCTACCATCCCCAAAGATTGTAACAATTGTACTCCTAGTACAACATTAGCACCTCCCATTGGGATGGAAAGAATTGGACTATTCAATATTCCCCCATGGCTAGCTTTATATTATGGCATTTTCCAGAGTAATTTATAGTTCCTCCATTTTCAACCATCACTTGACATTCTAGTTTTGGGTATATAAAACAATTCAGTTCCTTGGCTACCTTACAATGAATAAAATTATGGGTACTACCTGAATCAATCAACACTATTACCTTTTTCTTCTTGATATGTCATTTTATCTTGAGAGTTTGAGGAGTGGTAATTTCTGCCAATGCATTACACGATATGGTCAGACTCATTTCTTCTTCTTCTAGGGTTGGTTCCCGGAGTATATCCTCTTCTTTTGAATTTTCTTGTTCATTTTCTTCCTCCTCTTCACAATCTATGTAAAATAATTTATTATCAACACACTTATGACCTTTAGTGTATTTGCTATCAAAACTGTAGCAAAGCCCTTTTTCTCTTTCTTCTTCCAATTGTTGTTGTCTCAACCTTGTAGGTTGTGGAAGTCTAAGAGTAGCAACACTTCCATCTTTATAGATGTGAGTGGTAGGCTTTCTTGTTGCCATAATTTTACATTCAATTTTTCTTGCCAACCTGAATGCCTTCTCCAATGAATCAAGTTCCCAAATGCAAACTTCATGTTCGATGATATCCTTTAAAGTCCCTATGAAGACATCAATCTTGTGTTCCTCTGGAATATCAGTTACCCTTATATTCAATTTTTGGAAGTCCTCAATGTGCTCCACCACTGAACCCTTTTGTTTGAGATTTATCAATTGAATAAAGGTGTTGCTTTTTGTATCCTCATAATGTGATATCATTTCCTCCGTAAAAATTGACAGTATTGGTACTACGGAGGAAATCCTCGATACCATACAAATGTATTTTTTTCTAAATATAAAGTTGCAATGCATACCTTTTGTGTGTTTTGCACATTATTGAGATCAAAATATTGCTCCATCTGTAGTATCCATGTTACGGGATCCTTGCCATCAAACTTCCTCACATCGATCTTTGGAATATGGTGGGTCTTCCATCCAACATTAGAGTTTATGAAATCACGATTAACATTTATTTTGTTCTCATCATGAGTTCCCTCTACTATCTTTTCGCCATGAGGAAACATTTCTTGTATCAACTTTGTCAAACCTTCCATTTCTGCTTTTAGATCATTCTTCATGTTTTCTGTTACTTTCTTTCATTTTTTTATATCATCTAATTGAGTTTCACCATCAACAGCTTCCACCTTTCTTCAATACATCTTTCATCGCTAACTGCCTTTCTTCAAAACTTCCATTTCATTTTTTGTTGCTCTTTGCGAGAGTGAAATTTGTTGCACTTGCTCTTGTAATTTTGATAGATCATGTTGCAATTCTTCTTCTTCATGAGTCATAGTAGTATTAAAGTTAATGGTGGTTATTTTTGAGTCATTTTAGGCAATATGCTTACCTTTCGATAGGCCTTTGTTAAAAATGGAATCACTTAAAATTAATTTTAAAACCGGGCTTTTCATACATTTGAAAAACAATACACACCTTTTTCTTGTTTTTGAGGATCTTGATAATGAAATTGAATTATCTCTGTAATTATGGATCTTCAATATCTTAAATTTGGTCCTGTAGTAGCCCTCTGAATCATCTTTCGAATGCCACAAATCTAACGTGATTTGGATACTTCAAGACAAAGTTATGTCGAATCTCCCACAATGACCTAATTATGGACTGGTTCAGTAAAGCGCACTTGTACAACATGCCACGTCTCACTGTTTCATCCTTTGGCTCTGAAATTGATCGACAGGAAACTAAATTCTGTGTACTTGCAGCCACGTTTTACATAATTCCAATCCGATGCTCAGAGAGAGAGTTATGACAATTTTCCCTGTCACCTCTTTCAGATGAAATTCGGGAACCTGAACAAACCCTAACTTCCACAGATCATATCTCTGAAAATATTGCAAACCAAGATCTGCAATTTTTACAGGAAGTTCTTGAGGATTTCTTCTTCGCTCTATAAAAATTTCAGCTTCTCAACATTTGTAGAAAAAAAATTATTGCAAAAATTCCACGATGACCTAGTTAGGTGAAATTCGGGAGCTTTAAAAAAATCCTAACTTCCACAAATCATATCTCCGAAAATATTGTGAACCAAGATCTGAAATTTCTACAAGACATTCCTCAATATTTCGTCTTCATTCTATAAATATTTCATCTTTTGAACCTTCGTAGAAAAAAAAGTTATAGAAAAAATTCCACAATGACCGGTTTGGTGCAGCGAAACCCTAGAATCCAAAGATCTGATACCAAGTGTTATGAAACCAACTCCAAAAATGGAAGAAAAGATAGATCAATGCCTTAGAAATAAGCCACTTCAAGGGGGCAACCTCCAATACATTACATAAATGAACAATTCTTGGATGATACAAATGACCAAAACCTCCTTTCTATATATAGGAGTCCATGGGGCCACAATGTAATCCTATCCAACCTAACAATAATAATGTAAGGGCACAATAATAACAATATGGGTTTACAGGGGCACAACAATAACAATAAGGGGGTTACACAAACAATAATAAGGGACTATACTAGTAATATAGCGACCTAACACAAACGCTAGCGAGGAACTAACTAGGAAGCCCATGTAAAGGATGGCTCTACCATCATATCATGATTTAGAAATCGGCAAATGAAATTGGTTAAATATTCATAATATAATGGGGTCGACCCTATGGCAAGTTTTCAAAATGGAGGCTAGTATGCATAAGTGCAATAGAAAATGAATTCCCTAACCTATATGCTATTTCATAATCAAACACCTGCCATGACAGCTCATTGGTCATGGATCTGAAGAAAAAATTAGAATTATCTCAAAATCACCATAATGGACCTAAAAATAACTTTTCCCAACACTTAGAAGCCAAAAGGTTAAACAGTCGTGAACAAATTCAAAAAATAAACACAAACAAAATTTGTGAAAAAAAAATTGAATTCTGGGCATAAATAGGCCTTTTGGACTCACATTTGGTCATTTGAGCTGTGAAGAAATTGAGTAAGTGCTCTGAAGCACAAAAGCCTCTTTCTTGCAAATGGAGCAATCGTCCACCGAATCGATCCAAATTAGTCAGGTAAGCCTCATACTCAGCTTGTTTATCAATTTTGTTATCATTTCAATCAAATTTTTGGATTTTTGACTGTAGAAATATATGTTTATTCTGAAACCCTCTGCATATATGCGGGTTCGTCATGAGGAACTCGCGTATAGACGTGAATGTGTTCAAATGAGTCGTGTATGCGCAGAGCAGAATTTTAAAATTGATTTCTAATTGGTTAAAGGATGAAATGATTCAGGATGACAATCAGCTGGAGGGAAAGAGAGCATAGTACCATTGATAATGAGGTTATGCAGGACCAGGTATACTAGAATATCCTTCGGGGATGTGGTTTTTTAAAATTCTTCAAGATTCCCGTGTGATTAAAGACTACAAGATTAGAATCTATCGATTCGATTCCACCAATTTCCTACAATAAAGCTTGCTTTTGGGAGGGAAAATTTTTAAGTGCCTCAAGTGTCGAGATAGCTAAAGGTGACTCCGCCAAATTTTCAACTATTTTATAATTTTGAGCTATGCGGGCTCGAGGATTGAACGTAAATTTTTGGATGACTCCCTTTGGTGGCTTTATTGTTAACTCTGGAATAGCAGTTGGTGGAATTGATTCAATGTACAAATTCGTGATCGATGTAGTAGGTTGATCAGTAATCTGACTACCGTAATATTTATTTCGTGTAGACACCAAAACATCATTTTTTGGCTTTGTGACAGATAGCATAAGCACTTGGGAACTAGAAGCGAGATCCGTAGCAACCATGTTTGTGTCTGGATTTGGAAAAGGATCTATTAACACAACAGATGCAATTGACGTCCTAAGAAATTTTGAGACTTCAACACGGTAAGGACAGTCTCGAACAAAGTGCTCCTCATTACATATCAAGCAAGGGTAACGAGGTTTCTGAGAATTTCCAAATTGTTGATCAGATGATCGTCCCTGCAAGGTTGAATTTTTCTTTTTCTTTGCTTTCCCCTTTTTCTTGCTTCCGAGTTTCTTGTTACTTTTTCCTTTGTCAGATGACATGACATGTATTTCGGAATAAGGTGCAAGATCATATGCAGTAGAGTTGTGAGTGTTTGCAGAACTGATCATGCCATTACCAACATGAGAGTCCTTACTGGATGGAGGATGTTACGGGCAAAGCTACCCTAAGGTCTGGGTTGAGGGACCTAACATATCGGATGAAATATCATCACAAGAAGCACTCTAATTATCAGTTTTTATGTTTGAACTAGAAAATTGAGGATAGACAACCTTAACCATTTATCCTACGTTTAGGGTCAATCCTGTAGGGTACAAACCCTCTGCTACTCCCCGTGCTCCAGAACCTGCAAATAAATCAATACAAAGCACACAAAATACTTGCACAACATACATTTCATAGATGTGAGCATCTTAACATATTTAATCTCATAAAAATAACATGAAATAAGCCATTCAAGATCATTCAACATGTATAGGAGACATATAGCACCAAGACATCAGGAACAGGACATTACCTTTTTTTATTGATAATATGTAAAGGGAAAGTGGAGAAATCACCTGAGATCTTCCATGGCTCCAAGAAAAACCTTCATCCAGATCCATTCAGCCCTAGCCTTACAAATTTTCTTCCATAAATGGTGCACAAAGGATGTCACATAAAGTGGGGGTCAACATCACAAGAAAACAAGGGTTTCCTGAACCTGGGAAGTGCAGGAGGCACAGGAAAATATCAGACTTGATTAGGGCTATAACAAGCTATAATAGCAATAACACTCTCTCCCTCCCTCCTTTAGGCCATTCCCTTGAGGTGTATTTATACTTCGTCAAATTAGTTTTTTCAATTCGGGAACATTTAGGCCACGGGATGGGGTAGTTAAGTTAGAGGAAAACCTCATAAACCCCACCTATTTAACAGGAGTTTTATATATTTTTTAATATTTTAAATAGCATCCGCGGGTCAACTATGGATGGACCTGCCTCTGCACGCGCAAAAAAATTGGGCAGAGTTGCGTATGGATTTTAAAATAATGTTTTTTAAGAACTGTGATCAAGTCTGAATGGAAGGGTTTCCCAAGGCCAATGCATAAGTCATCAAGTATATAGAGGTGATAAATGATGTTATAACAGATGCCCCCTAATATATGAGGTTAGAAGGGGTACATGATGGCCGAAATGTATTATGTGCATAAGAAATAATCTTAGGAGGACTAGAGAGGACTTCACCAGATTTCATCCTTCCAAAAACCAGTGATAGAAATTAGAAAGATAGCTCATGTCTGAGGCGGGAATACCCATGCTCAATGAAAAAAAAACATGTCCGCATATCAAGTATGGAGCAGATCCAATATGTATACAAATATAGATGAACTGTAAAGTACATAATGAATCATCTGATCACTTCCCGGAAGCAAAAGTCAAAATCATGTCCAAGCATCACATATAAAAGATTGATCAATGATGCTGCAAAGAAATTTTATCACTGAAGTCACAACTGAATCTTTAAGTACCAAATCATAAGTGGTGCAACAAATGGTACAACATGCAACCCAGGTGCCAACATATAAGATGATGCTATGATGAACTGCAACATATAAGGGTGGATGGTGTCACTGGAAGAAAAATGAAGAGGCTATCAAAGTGAACCAAAACATGTGTATGCAAACCCGAGGTCTTCATCGATCACCATGGCACAATTCTACACAATGGGAATAAATGAGTTGAGTTCGACCATTTGAGAAATCGTTTGATTACCGGTCATTGATGTATAACGTTAAAAAATGCGAGACAACTCACCAATAATGATAATGAGTGTCAAGGTGCCCTAGTGCAATCTAACAAGTGCGAATAAATGAGTTGAAGTCGAACACTTGAGAGAATCTACCAATCAATATACATTGATTTATCCTCACTGTCGATAGCGAAGGAGTCTACCATTGATGACTGAAAATCCTAAGGTACTGAGAAAAGTACTCTAGACCTCATTCCTAGAGCAATGAGTCGGAGTCGATGGGAAAAGATCTACCGGAAGGAATGCATTAAGGCATCCCACATCAGTCCAGCATGATTGTAACCTACAGTCCAATATTTTGAAGGAATCAGATGAAGCAAAGTGAAGTAACCAACCCGAAGTACATTTCTCACATGAAAACAATGTAGTTAGCGCATGGCAGAAACCCTTTGAACCAACCAATAATGAAAGTTGACAAAGAGGTGAGATATCCACTAATAGGGTCAAATGGAAATCAAGGTACTACACGAATACCAGGTGTGATAATGTAAGATGAATTTGAACACAAGGGAAGCCACTCAGTCAAAGACCCATGGTGTTGATCAAATGCTGAGCACAAGGTCACCTATCAATGATGTAAATAGTGCTAAGGTGCGGCTCTAGGTTTACTCTCAGAGAAATATGTCAAAGTCGATAAGAGACAAACCCACCAGCAAGAAGTCAATGGAGACCTTCTCAAACTAGCACGAGGAAAGGACAAAAAAGTTGTTGTGATAGAACAAGACTCGAACAAACTGGGATGGCCGACTGAAAAATGAGTCAAGAGACACCACAGGAAGGGTAACTCAGGTTAACTTCCCCTGAACAAAAGCATGACTCATTTTGACTATGGTAGCATATGATAAGTTTGTATAAGTCTATCATGCAGGAGGCATAAACAAACCCTCAATATGATTGGGAGAGATAACTAACCGGGGGAGTACTGACTTGATAACAAGGTTACGACTTCTCCTAAGTCAAAACTAAACCCATCCCAAATGCAGAAAAGACTCAGTTTTTTTTTTTGCTTTGTTCAAGGGTGACACAACTGACTCTTTAGTTGTCATCAAATACGGAAGTAATGTCCCGTTCTCACTCTTTTTCAAATATTTATTTTTTTGTCTTTTTCATATTTCAAAGCCTAAAAAGGAATAAAAGAATGCCTATAGTACAATGGATAGAACAAGAGTTGATAAAAAGATGCACTAGTTCCTGGCAAGGTGGCGAAAACTAATAAGTGACACTCAAAGGAATGTTCCATCCATGGGTAAAGGTGTCAAGTCACAAAGGCTAAGTGATTACATGGTTTACTTTGCAGAAAGACATGGTCAAAAGATGGCTTAAAAATGAGTCCAAATGAAGTTGGATAAAGTCCAAGATAGACAAATGGTCAACATGAAATTGTAGCAATACAACTCAACAAAAAATTGGGAGCCTCTAAGTTATATGGCCAAAATAAAAAATAGAGAAGAAGAAGAAGAATGAAGCTTCAACACATAAATCATGATGGGACTAAAGAGGACTTCCAAGCCTACACAGATTGCAGCCTGGGAAACAAATGCTAGTGAGGAAATAACTAGGAATCCCATGTGAAGGATGGGTCTACCATCATATCATGATTTAAAAATCTGCAAGTGAAATTGGTTAAATAGCCATAATATAATGGGGTAGACCCTATGGAAAGTTTTCAGAATGGAGGCTAGTATCACAAGTGAAATGGAAAATGAATTCCCTAACCTATATGCTAGTTCAGAATCAAATACCTTCCATGATAGGTCATTGACCATGGATCTGAAGAAAAAATTGGAATTATGTCAAAATCACCAGCATGGACCTGAAAATAACTTTTCCCAACACTTAAAGGCCAAAGGTTAAACAGTTGTGAAAATTTTCAAAAAATAAACACAAAAAAAATTTGCGAAAAAAATTTGAATTTTGGGCATAAATAGGCCTTTTGGACTCACATTTGGTCATTTGTGCTGTGAAGAAATTGAGAAAGTGCTCTGGAGCAAAAAAAACCTCTTTCTTGCAAATGGAGCAATCGTCCACTGAATCGATCCAAATCATTCAAGTAAGCCTCATACTCATCTTGTTTATCAATTTTGTTATCATTTAAATAAACTTTTTGGATTTTTCACCATAGAAATATATGTTTTTTTTAAACCCTCTGTGTATATGCAGGTTCGTCATGAGTAACTCGTGTATAGACGCAACTGTGTCCTAATGAAGTCATGTATGCGTAAAGTGGAATTTTAAAATTGATTTCTAATTGGTTAATGGATGAAATGATTCAGGATGACAATCAACTGGAGGGAAAGAGAGCATAGTACCATTGATAATGAGGTTATGCAAGACCAGGTATCCTTGAATATCCTTCGGGGATGTGGTTTGTTAAAATTCTTCAAGATGCTGAATATGAAAACCAACATGAGATTGCTCGATATGTTAGTGAATTATTGGGATCCAGATGAATATTGCTTAATGATAGATCAAATTCCACTACGGATTGAAGTGGAAGACATCTATTTCATAATTTGACTCTCTCAGAGAGGGGGACTAGTTAATTTGCAGGGTAAGCACACAGGAGGGCTTAATGTCTATGAGTACATTCAATTTTACTATGCTAAGGGTACTAAAAAGGTGGGGACATAGATCCCAATCAAAGATGTGTGAGATTTGCACATGAAGACCTTCTTTTCACCATTGTGAGGGTAGCAGTATCAGCATCCTTACACTAGGCTTCACGAGGAAGCATGAGTCTAGAAGTGGATTACTTGACCACGCTATATGATTGGAGCACAGCCTTATTGGAAAATCTGAAGAAACAATTGACTTCTATCCGACAAAGAAAAAAAATTCATTCTGGCTATGGAACCATTTTCTGCACATTCTTCTTTCAGAGAGTTCCAGGGCTTTGCCCAAAGTTCACCTCTACCATCAGTGGCCCTCGTGATCCACGGATAGCTAGATGGGAAGACTTGATGAAGAGACTGGGGGGTTGTGAGGTCCCCCAAACTACTTGGGATGATGATTTCTTCCTTTGCTAGAGAGAACAAGTCATCTCGGTAGAGGACTATCCCTGTGTTGGGATGGATTTCAAAGAAGATCCAGATTTGGTTCTTCCACCCGGTGCAGCATGGGGGGCGATTGGTAAGATCACACAATGATTTTTGATTATATGATTTTTTTTATTTTTTCAAATTATATGAAAATTAAAAATGTTTTTGTTAGGACAATATGACTTCCAAAATTTTATGATCATGATGCAGACATGGGACCAATGAGACCTGAGGGTTTCCCTAGGCATAGGTGCCACAGAATAGAGACTAATGATGTTGCAGAAGACCCGGGGAGAACCCTCCATGCTATTTAGAGGAACTTGGAGAGTTTGACTCTCCAAGTCCCTATGGGGGCTGTTAACACTGGAAAATCATACAACAGAAGATGACATTAATTAATGTCAAGCCAAAGGATTTACAGCGTTGGAAGACATTACAGGATCTAGAAAGTATTTAAAAATCTCAAAGGTTTAAGGAAAATCAAATTTGAAGTAGTCTTAAATGCTGATTGTGTACATTATCCTTCAAGAAGAGCGCCTTCTGCGCGCCTTTTGGCCCGATAAGCGTGCATTCCTGAGAGTGGAAAAATGTCACTATCCGGGACCACATAAAACAAAGGACAAGTTACTCCTTAATTGAAGCCACCTAAGGACAGCCCCCAATGCCTCCTTAGATGCTATGTGAGCACACAATAGAATATTTGGAGCACACAAAGGAATCATACCTCTCCTTTAGGTCACCATCCACAATGTACCAAGGGAGGGAAGGAGGATTTGAAATCCCCTATATAAAGCCACCATGAGATGAAGAATGGGTGATCACATTGTTATGCTGGCCAGAATTTCCCAAGCAATACCAGCAGTGTGTGACCCGAAGCTGCAGACAGAGGGGACTCACTTGTTGGCCATCCAATAAGCTCAGTCCACACAATAGAGAGAGAGAGGGAGACTGCATTGAGGCAAACTTGGAATGAACAACATCCTTGCATCGGGACCTAGAACCATTGTCTAGGGGCCCTTTGGAAAGAGGGTTAAGTATTCTTCTCCTTACCACCAGCGCTCAATAAGAGGGGCCTAGAGCCACCGTTTGAATTATTGTGTCGTTTGACTCGTTTTAAGCCTATGTTTATTTATGTTTAGTTTTTAGACTACATTTGCACGCTTATTTTTATATATAGTATGCTCGATTACTCCAATTCTTTGTGCCTATTACCAATAGTTTAAAGGGGTAAACCACACCCATTAAACTGGTGTGATTTCATACATATGTGCACCAAACACACTGTTGTGGATGATTTTGTCACCCCCCTAGAGACAGTCTAGAGTTGCCATAGACCAGTGCCTAGGACATCTTAATATAGCAAGGAGCTCTTCATATAGCTTGGGTTGTCAATCCAAAAGCTCTCTTACTATCTCTTGTAAAACAAGGAAATAAGTTTTGAATGGGACCAAACTCTCTCAGAAGCTGACACAAAGATAAGAATAATGTAGGAACATCATGTGAAACTCCAATACAAAGGCATCAGACAGTTAAGAGACAGCTTACTGTAAAGAGGGCCAGTTCAAATAATATATCACAGAAATCAAATATTAGGAAGTGAGTGCAGTGAGGAAACATAAAGAAGATACTAGTTAACATGAGACTGATACCCAGATACACAACAGAACCACATAAGGGCATATTAATTTATGAATCCTTATATGACAATGGAGTTTTAAAAGCACCCTCCTCAAGTAACTAATATAGAAGAAAATATGGAAGAGATGAACATGAAACAATATATCATGACTAGGCCTATTTAAAGCACTTGACTAATTCCAGAAAGGGCACCAACAAGGATGAATCCTTACTGCAAACTAGTGAGCCACTCGCATTCTAGAACATGATACAAGAAGATAAATAGCATGGAATGAGATATGGTATTAATACATAAGAGAAATTACATACTGTGAGATACCAAAGACCAGAATCCTCATTACAGTTATAACTCCTCCTCATTGACACCCTACGGGCTCTGAACCTTCATAGAGAAATATTACAAAATGTATGCAAAAGCCTTTTCACTGCACAGCTTGCTGATAGAAATCTGGAACCCTTACAATGTTTTTCTTTTCAGCTTTTATAGAAGGGATAGAGAATTCTAGAAAAGGAGGTAGATGGAGAACATTTAATGACTTATTTTGAATCAGATGGCGGAAAACATTCGCGCCCACACTATGAATGACTGAACATAAATGACTGTACTTTACGACTTATTTCAGGAAATGAATGCTGGGAATGAAAATCTACTTACAAACAAGACATAAATAATAGAATATGTAGATATTCGGCTCTTCGCTGGAGGAGGAAGTTCTACGGCAATTAAACCTTGAGGCGCCTGCTTCTGTACGTGGTACTTTTGATCTACAGGTTTTGAGTTCAAATTTGAAACCTTTTTATGCCGGACACTGAATTCATTGCTCCTTCATTAATAATCTGCTGCTACATTAATGTTTTCATCCACCCAAATTCGCCTTTTGATTTTCTCTGGATGGTTCTGTGGATTGAAATATCTTTCTTCAATGGGGGTCACATCATAGTGGCTCCCGGATCCTTTCCACCAATTTCATTCCCAGAACAAGTTCCTGCAAAAAAAAATCCTATTGAATAAGACTAATCACAGAAAGAGTGGACGTAGTGAGGTTAATGGAAGTGGTGGCACAGATTTGAGAGAATGATGAGATGACGCAGGGTGGCAAAAAACTCAGAGGAACAGCAAAGGAATGGGGAGTGAAAATGAGGTAATACAAAGGGACGATGATGAGTGCAGGAGCAAAGACATCAAACAGAGACACTTAAAACGCAACAGATAGACAGGATATGTGAACAGTGGGAGGAACAGCGGATCACACGTGGGCAAATGACGAAAATGGCGAAATGATGCTAATGGCACTAAAACTCAGAAATTGATTTTCGTAGGAGTTACAAAGAAAAATGTGGCAAAACAAAGGAGCAAAGGCCTAGGAAGTGGGACCCATAGCGCACATCACAAATTTGCAGGTGGAGAAAATTCGATGGAGGAGGCGATGGAATAAGCAGAATCTGCGCTCTGCGCTATGCGATGGGCGTGACCGGTCGAGCGCAGATCGCGAAAACGAAAAACGCGATGCTGGAAAATGACATGAACAGGAAACTGCGCTTTTGTGATGGGGAGGAAAATGCGACAGTGCGATTATGCGATCTACGATAAACGCTCTAAGGGGCAGTGCTTGGCTATATGGATGAAAGGAGGCTCGGCGCTAGGGGAGAGAGGAGCTAGGCCTTATATATCTTTTAAAAGCAGATTTTAGCCTCTTTTCAATGTATTTCCGGCTCGAGAAATGGCAACGATAAGGAAGAAAAGGGGACCCTATCTGGAGTTTGAATGTAGGGGTTGATTTTATACAACACACACCACAACAGGATTGGCAACTCCACTGACGTTTTATTACCAAGTTTATGTGGTTGTCTCTTCTTTTGTAGGAGACCTATGTCTGCTATGGAGTGGAGCTGATAGTCCTTTGATCTCTCTTACAGTCCCTAGATTCACCCTGAGTGACAGACTGAAGAAGATAAGCTCCTAATTTTTTTTACTTGCAGGAATTTGTGCACGTTTCTTCCTCACGGATGCGCAGGACATGCGTTCAATGCTGACCCGCGCGCAGGAAGCACACTTGTCTCAGCCTTTTGCGTGCAATTTACAGAATGAGAAATTTCTCCCTAAATTCTGTCTTTTTTTTCTTGTAAGGTGCTTGGCATCCCCTAATACACCTGGCAACACTAGTTGTGGTACCCTGCAGCTTGTTAAAACTCACTTTTAGCTACTTTCTATAGGCTTAGTGTGAGTTTTACTTCAAGTTGATTTTTGCAAAATTTACACATAGCTTAAGTAGGGGGCAAAGTAACTTGCATTTTGAAAAATTTATGTTTTGCAACTTTTGGTACTCACACCTAGATAACTAGTCAAAGTATGTGTTCCAAGACCATGCATGCATAGCTAGTTTCCTTTGTTCTAGTGTAAAAGTTTTTAGTTTAGTTCAATTTTTGCACTAGGAATTGCGGGACTAGGATTGAATTGTTTATAGAAGAGCAAGTAATATCTACTACCTTTACACCCTCCGATGATCCTAGGTAAGCATATGAACGCTCCATATTCACAATTCGCCATCTCCCTATAGTTAGTCACATAGATTAACTAGGAAAATTTGAAAGCGGCCCATTATCTGCATATGTTTTCCATTTGAGCCAGGAACAATACAACATAGTTTAAATAGGGCATTTTGTAAAGGATCAACAGTATCCACATGTTTAAACTATGTGCTTGTCCACCTTATGCTCACACACTCACCCACTAAGCGAAGCAAAGACACCTAAAAATAACTTAACCAAACTCACTAAATTCTCCCCACAGGGGCCACAAAAGAATTTATAACTTAGGTTAGCATCAAGGGGGTAGGAACCCAATAATATGCCTTGATCATACTTCATATTGAAACATAGAAGTTGTGTATTTAGGGAGCTTCAAATCCAACTATCAGCCCACAGCAAAGAAAACCCAAGTGCGACAGAGACCTGTTTCAGAGGGGATTAGGCTTAGGTGCAGTGCATGCGGTATCAGTTGGGGCTACATGACCCTACTGATACTCGCTACTGTTAGCTGATTACCAAGAAGCCCAAGACTCGAATGCTCATGTGGGACGGTGGTTCTTAGTGGCCAAAAACTAGGGCAACCTTTACCCTATAGGTGACGGTGTAGGCAAGCGCCAGACCCTCTACCCTTACCTTGGTGGATTCTCTTCGGCTGACTGGGGGCGTCGCCAGCTCTTACGGGACATTGTGCTAGCACTCACAAGAAATCTTCTCAAGGCCCAGTTACTTTTGAGTGTGTGAGGACGCATAGGTCTTCTAGGATTTTGAGTATCATATGCAAACAAATAAAAACCACTCTTTTGATTGCTTGATCACATAGATTAATTTAAAGGGAAATCTATTTATTTTTTGCTTTGTTTTATGTGTGGAAATAAGTTTGCTTTGATCATAGACTCTATCCTCTTAAAGTTTTCCAAAATCTGGGCAACACCTGACAGTTCCCAACAAAACCTCGTCAATCTAGGCGTCTTTTGGACCTCCCCCCATTATCAAAAGGGGTTCCAAGTCTTTTGCCATTCAGGCATAAAAGACGGAACACTGCCACCATCATTGGTTCGTCCTTTATTGGGGCAGTTGTAGTTGGGAACCCTATTCGGTCTCCCAACACCACACCTCTCTCAACCCCTAGGGGACAGAGGAGGGCATCCCATTTAGGAAGCCAGATGAATACATAGCAGGGACATCACAAACTAACCCTTGTTCTAACCAGAACTTTGTATCTTCACACATTGCAATGGCATCAACCTCTCAGTCACCTTGCTTAGCTTCGTTGAATCTACCCGATTTAACCAAGCTAACGAATGACCCCATCGCACATGGTCTAACATGGCCTCTCATGCCCACAGAATGAGAAATTTCTCCCTAAATTCTATCTTTTTTTGCTTGTAAGGTGCTTGGCAGCCCCTCATACACCTACCAGCACTGGTTGTGGTACCCCGTAGCTTGTTAAAACTCACTTTTAGTTGCTTTTTGTAGGCTTAGTGTGAGTTTTACTTCAAGTTGATTTTTGCAAAATTTACACATAACTTAAGTAGGGGGAAAAGTAACTTGCATTCCAAAAAATTTATGTTTTGCAAATTTTGGTACTCACACCTAGATAACTAGTCCAAGTAAGTGGCCCAAGGCCACGCATGCATAGCTAGTTTTCTTTGTTCTAGTGTAAAAGTTTTTAGTTTAGTTCAATTTTTGCACTAGGAATTGCGGGACTAGGATTGAGTTGTTTATAGAAGAGCAAGTAATCTCTGCTACCTTTTCACCCTCTGGTGATCCTAGGTAAGCATATGAATGCTCCATATTCACAATTTTCCATCTCCCTATAGTTAGTCACATAGATTAAGTAGAAAAATTTGAAAGCGACCCATTATCCACACATGTTTTCCATTTGAGCCAGGAACAATAAAACATAGTTTAAATAGGCGATTTTGTAAAGGATCAACGATATCCACACATTCAAACTATGTGCTTGTCCACATTATGCTCACACACACTCACCCACTAAGTGAAGCAAAGACACCTAAATCTAACTTAACCAAACTCACTAAATTCTCCCCACAAGGGCCACAAAAGAATTTATAGCTTAAGTTAGGATCAAGGGGGTAGGAAGCCAATAAGTCGCCTTAATCATACTTCATATTGAAACATAGAAGTTGTGTATTTAGGGAGCTTCAAGTCCACCTATTATCCTATGGCAAAGAAAACCCGAGCGCAGCAGAGACCCATTTCATAAGGGGTTAGGCTTAGACGTAGTGCGTGCGGTATCAGTTAGGGCTACATGACCCAGCTGGTACTCAGTACTGTTAGCTGATTACCAAGAAGACAAAGACTCGAATGCTCACATGGGATAGTGGTTCTTAGTGGCCAAAACTAGGGCAACCTTTACCCTATAGGTGACGGTGCAGGCAAGCGCCAGACCCTCTACCCTTACCTTGGTGGATTCTCTTTGGCTAACTAGGGGTGTTTCCAGCTCTTATGGGACATTGTGCCAGCACTAGCAAGAAATATTCTGAAGGCTCGGTTACTTTTGAGTGTGTGAGGACTCATAGGTCTTTTAGGATTTTGAGTATCATACGAAAACGAACAAAAACCACTCTTTTGATTGCTTGATCACATAGATTAATTTAAAGGAAAATATATTTTAATTTTCGCTTTGTTTTATGTGTGACAAGAAGTTTGCTTTGATCATAGACTCTATCCTCTCAAAGTTTTCCAAAATCTGGGCAACACCTGACAGGTCCCAACGGAACCTCATCGATCCAGGTGTCTTTTGGACCTCCCCCCATTACCAAGAGGGGTTCCAGGTCTTTCACCATTTAGGCATCAAAGATGGAACGCTGCCACTGTCATTGGTTCGTCCTTTATTGGGGCAGCCGCAGTTGGGAACCCTAGTCAGTCTCCCAACACTACACCACATACCACTCCTCCCTCAACCCCTAGGGGGCAGAGGAGTGAATCCCATTTAGGAAGCCAGCTGAATATACAGCAGGGTACGTCGTAGACTAACCCTCATTCTAACGAGAACTTTGTGTCTTCACACATTGCAATGGTGTCAATCTCTCAGTCACCTTTCTTAGCTTCGTTGAATTTACCCAATTAAACCAAGCTAACAAATTACCCAATCACACACGATCCTACATGGCCTCTCATGCCCACAAAGCTCCCTTCAGATATACCAAAGTTTGAAGGCAAGAAGGCAGAAGACCCAGGTAATCATGTCATGACCTTTCACCTGTGGTTCTCATCGAACAGTATCGTTGATGACACTATTCAATTGAGATTATTTCAATGCACTCTCACTGGAGTGGCCGCGAAATGGTACGTGGAGAAACCCTCAGCTTCACATGGAACCTTTAGCGCCCTTGCTACTGCGTTCCTAACATATTTTCAGTTACCCATTCACCATGATTCCAGAATGGAATTACTGACTCATTTGAGAAAAACCCGTGCCGTCCACATCTCGGACCATCTCCATGAATGGATGCGGCGTCACAGTTTATGTAAAGTTAAACTCGACGACTAAGTTCTCTTAGATTTTTCCTTGAAAACTCTGACGGCAAATATTTCAAAGGATGTGGCACAGCAAAACCCCACATCCGAAGAGGACGCAATCAACAAAGCCTAGAATATTGAGCTAATTTATACGCAGTCAGGATACATATATAACATCCTGCATAACGCCCCGCGCCTACTGTTAGTCATCAGTAATTTTTGTTGATTCGAAGATGACTAAGTAATGATCTTAGATTTCTAAAAACAAGATTTGTGAAATATTGTGAGTTTTAGAAATCTCACTGACTTCATTATCCTAAGTCAAATTGTTTCACTAAATTTCTCCCTCTTTTCCTTCTAAATTTCACCTCACTACTCCAAAAGGACTTTATTTCTGGGCCTACTGATCTCATTTTCACTCCCTTACCCACACTCATTCACTCCCTTTTTCCCTCTGAAAAAACCCATTTTTCCCTTTCCTAAACCCTCATGAAGAAACCCCTATTCCTCATTCTCCTTTATATGTATTAAACAATGTAAAAGTTCCCTTTACATTTAAAAAAAAAAAAAACTTAGGCCTTTCAGGTGTTTTATTTTTCATATATATAAAACTCTGTTTTATATCATAAACACGCCTTTTGACATACAGGCGTAAGCCCCCTTTTCTTCTAAACTCCAGCCCCCTTACGCTCTTATGACCACGACCTCCGCCTATCCCTAAGCCCCTTCCCTATATAAAATTCTCCTCTGCCCTTTCACTTTATAAACCCCGTGAAACCTTATAAAAGGCTCGTAAAATGTTGTTTTATTAACACTGGGCCCCTTCATCCCACTATGCCTAGCACCCTGCCCAACCTTATGAATTAATGTATATTTCCGTTAAAATATTAAGCCTCGGGCCCATTCTCCACTTAGCCCCACGATCCAACGAAACCTCATCACCTGTCTTCAACTCCGCCGATCTGATCACCTGCTCATCGCCTCTTGAACACGTGATAGCCATTGATCTCCCATCCTGACATCTGACAGTCCCCGGCGCATATCGCAAATAAAGTGGTGACGGGGTTAGCATCTTCTGACCCACGTGAAATGGGCGGTTTTTCCCCACCACGCGTCATGTCCTGAGACGTATCGTATGCCCTCCCCCAAAAACCACTTACCACCCTTTCAACACGTGAAAAACCACTTGCTCTCTGCGCCAAAATTAAAAACCCTCCCACCTCCATTTAAAACTCTACTAGTTCCACCTCTGGAACCTTTCCTCCTGCACCATCTCCTCCTCTGCAAACACCCTTCGATAGCCCAAAACCACAGAAAATGAAGTCATGCACCCTCCCCGTAGGTTTTAAATTAATAAATTGTTTTCTATGTGCAGGTTTAATGGTGAAATGCCTAAAAGGCATTCTGTTGGTCAGAAAATGACCAAATTAGCCTCTGGATGACAATCCAGGAGCTTAATTTGAAATACATAGGTGCAGAGGCATTATATCAAGGACCGATGATCATGAAACATGATCATCGACGGTCCAAGAAATCCTGCTGCCACGAAAGAAAGCCTCCCTTGCACACAGAAGACAAACACAGTCAAAGGAAATAGTGAAGAAAAAAGGATTGAAAGAATCCTTAAATCAAAAGTCAAAATAGAGGATTAGCCAGTCAAAGTAGAAGTTAAAGGATATAGGCAGACAGTTAAAAAAGATTAAAGTATAAAGGCAAAATATTAGAAGGATAAAACAAAAAAATTAAATGAACAGACAGAAATAAAACAGATTAAAGAAAAACATAAATACAAATAGACAGTCAGAGTGTAAATACATAGTTTAAAGGCCTAGTACAGAGTTTAAATATAAGACGGAAGAATATTAATCCCAAAAATGCATTCGAATGACTGCACCCATAGGAAGTTACTTCTTTCAAAGATATTTTTGCCACCTAGTGCTTTGTTTCCTTCAATAAAGCATTAAACAGTTATTGAACCCAGTCAGATATATTTTCCATCTGCCAAGCAGTTATTGTAAAATTATGAATATGCCTTAAAGTCAAACATCTCACCTATAAACACTTAGAAGTTAAGATAGGATTTATTATTCAGAGAAATATCTGCAGATATTCCTGCCTTGAGCCTTGCATGGCCTTCAAGGTAAAGAATTCATTAACTCTGTAACAAATGACACCCAAACCCTAAGACTTAGCTTCACCTCCTCATTTGGTATACGTATCTGACTCTGTAATAAATGACACTCAAACCCTAGCTTAGCTTCACCTCCTCATTCGCAAATAAATACTGCATCTGAACTCATTATCTTGTTGGCATTTGATGACTCTTTGAAGTAATACATAGTCTCTTGGATGTTGAAAAGAAATTAATGTCTTGGAACTTGTGGATGCCCTAATTTGTCTGTTGATGGAGGAGGCTAGATTGCAGGATACCTGAGCCTGGTTGTTGGTGAAGTGATTCTAATCTGTTATTTTTATTTCCTGTTTCATTATGTTTCCATATTTCTAAGTTGCAGTAGAGAAAAATATTTAGGCTAAGAAATGTCTTTTGAAAGCACCTTAGTTATGTTTTTTCTTCACTTCCTTAATGTTTTCTTCTGCTAGGACATTTTAGAGAATTCTTAATTGCTCTCTAGACCCCCTAAGCTTGTTTATTTCATGAATAGTTTAATATAGTTGGTATCAAGAATGATTTATGGCTAGCCCTACTTACTTTATATCACTAAAACATTGTTCCTGAAGTCTCTCTCTAAAAGTACCATTAGTTAAAGTCTACCAAAGAGGTTTTGTTTCAATCATACCCTTTGTACTTGCTTAAATAATTTTTTTAGAGATCTTCATAGCTATAATCAAAGATCTTTAGGCGTTCCCTCTTCACTGATTACAGTTATATGTGTGTCTTGAATGTTTTATATCCTTGAAGGTGAAATCACTAGAAGTTAAATGAGTTTCTCGCCTTCTATATTTCATTGGAAAAGTTTGTCTTGAATAATTATCTGCTTTAGTTGAATCAAATAATTTATGGTTTGCCCTGTCTATTGATTGCCTCTTCATGCTTATGATATTTAAGTCCATCTATTAAAAGGTACATATGATAAAGGATTCTTGATTGCCCTTTTTCCTACTTCTCATTCTTACCATTGATGTCCATCTCATTACCCCTAAAAACCTTGAAGATCCACTGACCAAGTTAGATTTGCCCTATGATGCTCCCCAATCCATTGATGAACTTATCATGAATTTCATTAGACACCATTTCCCAATGATTTAGAGATTTCCTCTTTCTATCTATGATACTTTATCATCATTCCCAACCAAAACAATAAAACAAACCCTATGCTTAATAACTAGCCTAAAATCAATCATCTAAAGAAAACAAATTCATAGTTCTTGTAAATAAATAGAGAGATAAGCCCTCTCGAGTCTAGGAAGGCTAGGTCCTAGGAATCCAAAGACCTGGTCTAATGTTAACTCCGTGCATTTGTTCTACCAACTGCTGCTAAATCATGAGACCTTAACATAATGATGATCACAGTGGGACCTTCGAGTTAGTGACAATCTAAGTACTTATTAGAACTACGTAAGCCCTCGATAAGTAGAAAATCCAAAGGAATCGCCACCTTATCACCATTAATAACATAATGGTGATCATGGTGGGACCTCTGTGTTACTTTCTTGAATACATCTTAAACTCATTAGACCTCAATTAAAATTAAGAAAATGAATTTATAGCCGATCCTCAGTTTGACTTGCACCATACAAAGAACCTATTTAGAACCAAGTCACATAGTGAGATTAACCAGATTGACCTTGAGCCCATAGATTTATAGCAGAGTTATAGTAGAGAAGCCTCTCCTTCCACTCCTCCTGATTTTTGACTTTTCCGTCACTTTAACTCTTTTCATATCAAATCTGCTCAAAATCAGTTTGTTGGTCCAATTAATTCCACCACACCCATCCACACATCCACTATTTAGAACACTCCATTCCATCCCACATTTCCTCTCACAAACCCACCTCTTGTAAATCTTCCATTTGTTCCCATCATGGCAGCATGGTATGCCCCCCTAGTATTACCACAACCTCTGGTTCCTTTACCAAATGATTATCAATCCAAAATTCCCCATTTCACTAGAACTGAATCTACCACTGCCCAACAACATGTAGATAAAATGAATGATGCCTTTGACTACATGGAAATAGAATAAAAAACCATTAAGATGAGAATCTTTGCCCAAAGTTTACGAGGAGAAGCCAAGAAATGGTTTAAAAGCTTAAATCCTAACAACATACATGATCTCCCTTCTCTATACCAAACATTCATGAACAAATGGGAAATTAAAAAGAACCCTCTCCAAATCCTTTCAAAATATAGCAACCTTAAAAGAAATACTGGGGAAAGTGTCCAAGATTATTGCACTAGATTCAATAGTGTTTACAATGCACTTCCCCCGAAGATGAAACCCCCAATAGGCTTAGCCTTAGCAAAATTTCTAGAGTGTTTTGACCCAGATATGGCCTATCAACTAGGAGAAAGAGACCACTTAACCTTAGAAGATATGCAGAGGGAAGCTGTAAGTGTATAAGCAAATCTGATTGAAAAAAGAGCTAGGTTAAAATCAGAAAAAAGAGTTACATGCAAAGATGAAACAATGG
Source organism: Pinus albicaulis (assembly GCA_034641835.2). Lineage (NCBI taxonomy): Eukaryota > Viridiplantae > Streptophyta > Pinopsida > Pinales > Pinaceae > Pinus > Pinus albicaulis. The sequence goes on from CM076571.1 coordinate 784,304,298, forward strand.
CATTAACATCACCATCTGATGCCAAAATTGATAACTTGGTAAGGGTAATGGAAAGAATGATGGAAAGGATAAAGTTAACTGAAAGAGTACCTCCTAGGGAAAACCAAGAAAATCCCCAAAACATAAATAGGAATCCAAATTTCAAAAGAGACCCTATTCAAAATAGACAAAGAGATAATGACCAACAAATTAGGCCTCCTTTCCAAGATAACTATGTAGATGAAGAAGAAAGAGAGACAGAAAGGTTGGAAGAAAATCATGTAAATCTGATAGGATCTGACAGTGAGGGTGAAGTTTTTCTTACTGAAGAAGAACAAGGATTCTTTTCCTCAGAAAAAAATGAAAACAACCATGAGGATTCTGAAGATTATCAATTGGGATTTGAAAATCCTATAATGGAGGTCCATAGACAATATGACCTTAGGAGCAAAAATAACCAAGAGACTTCCAAGAATAATAACACAGAAATTGCTATTAGGAAAACCTCAAAAAATCCTCCTAAAAAGATAGCAAACAGTGCCAACATTGTGGCTAAGAAAGTTGATCTGAATAAAGATACAACTAGCCAACAAAGTGTTGACCCAAGCTGCCCTAGTACTTCTGCTAGTGGCCCTGAAAAATATGTTCAAAATAACAGTCCTAATAAAACTCAGCAAATAATAATTGCTGAAAAGACTATGTGTGACAAAACAGATGTAAATATGTCAAAGACAATAGCACCTTTTGGCTTTAAGGGAGAAATTGCCAAGATCAAAATTAGCATACCCCTTGCTGAACTAGTAACCCAGGATGTATATAAAAATCAAGTCTTGAAAGCTTTGAATATAGGAAATGATACTGATACTTAAAACTTGACAAATGATAAACCAGAATTATTGTTTGGTCCTGAAGTAGAAGGAAAATACCAAGAAGGAGTTGTCCCTCCATTCTATATCAGCTTGAACATACATGATAAAATCTTTCACAATACCATGCTAGACTCTGGTGCCTCTCACAACCTCATGCCAAAAGTGGTGATGGAGAGATTAGGCATAGAAATTACTAAACCTTACAAAGACCTATATTCTTTTGATTCAAGCATATTCAAATGTTTGGGTCTAATCAAGGATTTATGTGTCAATCTGGCAAAAATTCCTGCTAAGGGTCTAGTTATGGACATAGTAGTTTCTGACATTCCCCCAAAGTATGGCATTCTTTTAGCCAGATCATGGGGAGCCAAACTTAAAAGGAGCCTTCAAATGGACATGTCTTACGCTACCATCCTAGTCTTTAACCAAATAAGGAGATTATACTGGGAATCTCATATGAAATATATGGTAAGCAACCTAGATAGGCAAAACAACACTCCTGTTTATTCCATCCATTCAGACCTTAACTCATTTATCTTGTACAATGAAGATGAAATCAGCAGACAAGAAAATGAAAAATGAGAAAGAGTTAAACCCACCAGAACAGTCAAATCTGTCCTCAAATGAAGAACCTAGTAGCTCAAACTTTGATAGCCTTGAACAGCAACATGATAGTGAGTATGAGATAGAAACACTTTGGGACATGAGCTTTGATGGCTCTTGTAACAAAAAATTGCTCTGAAGCTAGTGTATGGATACATAATACAAACAAAGGATATTCCTACAAACTAGATTTCCAATGCGCTAATAACATTGAAGAATATGAAGCCCTCCTCCTTGGCTTACATTTGCTTAAAAACATAGGAGCCAAGAAAATATCAGTCCAAGGAGATTCAGAGCTAATCATTAGGAAAATAAAAGGGGAGTATTCAGCCAAAAACCCAAGATTAAGAGAATATAGGAATGTTGCCCTAGATCTCCTAAAAACCTTTGAGAAATATGAACTCTCTTTCATCCCTAGAGCTCAGAATAACCTTGCAAATGAGCTTGCCTTTGCTGCTAGCAATTGCCAAATACCCCATGTAAATGAACAATTCATTGTCAAAGTAAAAAATTGACCTACAGTACCTGACAATGAAAACTATTGGCAAGTGTTTGAGGGTGATAAACACATTCATGATTTTCTACAATATAAAAATGATTTTGTTGTACCAACACCTAGCTCAAGCCATGAAGAAGAATGTTTTCCTGAAAAACAAGCCCACAAAATAGAGTTGTCCTCTACTGTTGACATAAACCAATTTGAACATCTTTATAAATCATAATTACTTGACAATCTAAACCAAAAGGACCTTGAGTTTTTACAATGCAAAGATGATTCAATACCAAGGGGCCTTACACTGTTAGAGGAGCTTTTTGATTTCAATGATGTAGCTAAAAAACCAAATATGGAGCCTACAGAAACTAATGTAGAAGAACATAACATAGGCAGCATGAATGAACCCAAAATGATCAAGCTATCTAGCACTCTTCCTCCTCACATAAAACAATAATATATTGAAATTTTCAAATATTTTGGAGATGTGTTTGCATGGGGGTACAAAGATCTGAAACCATATGATACAAGAATTATTCAACACAAAATTCCTCTTAAGGAAAATCAGAAACATTTCAAACAAAAACTAAGAAGGATAAATCCTCTTTTATTACCTTTAGTTGAGAAAGATATCAAAAATATGTATGATGCTGAGATCATAGTTCCCCTTACATACTCAGAGTGGGTTTCCAACTTTGTGTCAGTTAGGAAGAAGACTGAGGAAATTAGGCTTTGCATTGACTTTAGAAACCTGAACAAAGTCTCCTTAAAAGATAATTATCCCTTGCCTAATATTGATCACATACTACAAAAGGTGGTTGGATCTAAAATAATATCACTGTTGGATGGTTTTTCAGGCTACAACCAAGTGCTAGTATTCCCAAGTGATCAACACAAAATTGCCTTCACCACACCTTGGGGTATATTCATGTATGTTAAAATGCCATTTGGTTTGATGAATGCAGGGGCCACATTCCAGAGGGCCATTGATATAGATTTTTTAGAAGACATAGGCTACTTTATAATCATTTACCTTGATGATCACATCACCCTTTACTCCAAAAATGATAAAGAGCACTTAGTCCATTTGAGAAAATTTTTTGAAAAATGTAGGAAATATGGCTTATCTTTGAATCCCAAGAAAACACTCTTTGGTCTCCAAGAAGGAAAAATACTAGGCCACATAATCTCTAAAGAAGGAATCAAAGTAGACCCCAAAAGGATTGAAGGCATATTGAAAATCAGCCATCCTAGGAATCTCAAAGAGTTGCAATATTTCATTGGGAAGATCAACTTTTAGAGAAGGTTCATCCCCAACCTTGCTGAACTTCTAAGAAATATCACAAACATGCTCAAAAGGGAGACAGGAGTTAAATGGGCCTTAAAAGCCAAACAGTCATTTGAACTAGTGAAACAAGCTCTCACTCAAACACCAGTTCTTATTAGTCCTAAATTCACCAAGGATTTCTTCATTTTTTCATTTGCATCTGAACACACCATTGCTGCAGTGTTGTTGCAAAAGAATAACATGGGCCAAGAATAACCAATAGCCTTTTTCAGTATAGCATTAAGAGATGCTCCACTCAAATATAACATCGTGGAGAAACAAAGGCTTAGCCTTGATAAAAGCATCAAAAAGATCTTTGACAGAAGGACTAGAGCCAATAATTTTCAAGTTGGAGACATAGTTTTAAAATGGGATTCTAGGAGGGAAGACAAAGGTAAAAATGGAAAATTTGAGAATTTGTGGAAAGGGCCTTATATCATTCATTCAATTAGGGGTCATAATGCTTTCTTTTTACAAGGGTTAAATGGACAAAAGTTTTTTGGAGGTCCTGTCGATGGCAGGATGCTCAAACACTATTTTTGTCAAGAGTCCTAGCTTCAAACTTTTCATTCATTATATATAACATTGCATGGTAAGAGATCATAAAAATAAAAAATTCAGAAAACAAAAAGAGGTCAGATTTGAAAAGAGGTATAGCCCCATACCCAAAAAATAGTACTGCTGAAAGTGTGCAAGCCTAAAATTCCACTACTTGTTCAAAAAGAAGATCTTGTTCAGTCATCTAGCCTAATCATGGTTGAACATGTTTAAATTTATGTTGATAAGTTAGTGTAAAAAATGATTGTCAAAGTTATTCAAGGTTGACTTATCAGAAAGGATAGATTAGGAAGTAAAATATACTGGTTCCACATCCTCAAAACAGAACCAAAGAGAAAGATGAGGATGCACAACAAATGATATATTACAACCCTTATCTTGCTAGTTACTTTTATGCAAAATAATGTTTGTGTGCAACTTGTTCCAATGCCACAAACCATGGAAAGTCAGATTGCCTAATCCTGATTTGAACCATGCTTTCAATTTTATGTCAATAGTTTAGAGAATCAAGACTACCAAACAGCTTAATCTTGGCAGTCAAATAATCTAGGTAGAGATTGAAAGATTTCACTAGCTTAATTTGAACTCTTGGAAGCAATAAGGATAGAAGTAGATAGTTTATTTTTGTTCTCGAAATAAAATGTCAAGAGTTTGCCAGTTCAAGTTCACTCAAGGAAGAAAAAATGTTAGGCCAAGTAGGTTGGGTAGGTAGAAATGAAGTTGAAGGAATCATGTGTTGCAGATTATTGAGATCACCACTTCAAAGAAATATCAGCAAAAGAAAAGAAGGAAAATTTTGCCCAATGGAAAAGGCACTGGTCTTCATAAACTCAAAGATTTGATATCTGAAAGTTCTAGACACCTCCAAAAGGGAGCTGCCCTCCCCAAGTGGAGCCACTGTTAGTCATCAGTAATTTTTGCTGATTCTGAAGATGACTAAGTAATGGTCCTAGATTTCTAAAAACAATATTTGTGAAATATTGTGAGTTTTAAAAATCTCGTTACCTTCATTATCCTAAGTCAAACTGTTTCACTAAATTTCTCCCTCTTTGCCTTCTAAAGTTCACCTCACTACTCCAAAAGGACTTCATTTCTGGGCCTACTGATCTCATTTTCACTCCCCTACCCATACTCATTCACTCCCTTTTTCCCCCTGAAAAAACCTATCTTTCCCTTTCCTAAACCCTCATGAAGAAACCCCTATTCCTCATTCTCCTTTATATGTATTAAACAATGTAAAAGTTCCTTTTACATTGTTTAAAAATAAAAACTTAGGCCTTTCAGGTGTTTTATTTTTCATATATATAAAACTCTGTTTTATATCATAAACCTGCTTTTTGACATACAGGCCTAAGCCCCCTTTTCTTCTAAACTCCAGCCCCCTTACGTTCTTATTACCACGACCTCTACCTATCCCTAAGCTCCTTTCCTATATAAAATTCTCCTCCGCCCTTTCACTTTATAAACCTCGTGAAACCTTATAAAAAGGCTCGTAAAACCTTGTTTAATTAACACTGGGCCCCATCATCCCACTATGCCCAACACCCTGCCCAACCTTATGAATTAACGCATATTTCCATTAAAATATTAAGGCCCCAGGCCCATTCTCCACTTCACCCCACGATCCAACGAAACCTCGCCACTTTTCTTCCACTCCGCCAATCCGATCACCTGCTCATTGCCTCCTGAACGCGTGATAGCCATTGATCTCCCATCCCGAGATCTGACGGTCCCTGGTGCATATCACAAATAAAGTGGTGCCAGGGTTAGCATCTTCTGACCCACGCAAAATGGGAAGTTTTTCCCTGCCACACGTCACATCCTGAGCCATATCGCATGCTCTCCCCCAAAAACCACTTACCGCCCTTGCTCCACGCGAAAAACCACTTCCGGTTTTCAAAAACCGCTTGCCTCCATGCCAAAATTCAAAACCCTCCCACCTCCATTCAAATTTATATTGGTTCCACCTCTGGAACCTTGCCTCCTACACCATCTCCTCCTATGCGAACACCCTCCGATAGCCCAAAACCACAGAAAATGCAGTCATGCGCCCTCCCCGCAAGTTTTAAATTGATAAATTGCTTTTTATGTGCAGGTTTAATGGCGGAATGCCTAAAAGGAATTTCGATGGTCAGAAAATGACCAAATTAGCCTCTGGATGACGATACGGGAGCTTAATTTGAAATATAGAGGTGCAGAGGCCTTATATCAAAGACCAACCATCATGAAACATGATCATCGATGGTCGAAGAAACCCTCCTGCCACGAAAGAAAGCCTCCCCTGCACATAGAAGACAAACATAGTAAAAGGAAACAGTGAAGAAAAAAAGATCGAAAGATTAAAGGGCTAATCGTTAAATCAAAAGTCAAAATAGAGGATTAGCGAGTCAAAGTAGAAGTTAAAGGATACAGGAAGATAGTTAAAAGAGATTAAAGGATAAAGGCAAAAGATTAGAAGGATAAAACAAAAAGATTAAATGAATAGACAGAGATAAAACAGATTAAAGAAAAACATAAATACAAGCAGACATTCAGAGTGTAAAGACAAAGTTTAAAGGCCTAATATAGAGTTTAAAGATAATACAGAAGCAGATTAATCCCAGAAATGCATTCGAATGACTGCACCCACAGACAATTACTTCTTTCAAAGATATTTCTGCCACCTAGTGCTTTGTTTCCTTCAATAAAGCATTAAATAGTTATTGAACCCAGTCAGATATATTTTCCATCTTCCAAGAAGTTATTATAAAGTTATGAATAGGCCTTAAAGTCAAACATTTCACCTATAAACCCTCAGAAGTTAAGATAGGAGTTATTATTCAGAGAAATATCTGCAGATATTCCTGCCTTGAGCCTTGCATGGTCTTCAAGGTAAAGAATTCATTAACTCTGTAATAAATGACACACAAACTCTAAGGCTTGGCTTCACCTCCTCATTTGCATATAAATACTGCATTTGAGCTCGTTATCTTGTTGGCATTTGATGACTCTTTGAAGTAATACATAGTCTCTTGGAGGTTGAAAAGAAATTGATGTCTTGGAACTTGTGAATGCCCTGATTTGTTTGTTGATGGAGGAGGCTAGCTTGCAGGATCCCTAAGCTTGGTTGATGGTGAAGTGCTTCTATTCTGTTATTTTTATTTCCTGTTTCATTATGTTTCCATATTTTTATGTTGCAGTAGAGCAAAGGATTTAGACTAAGAAATGTTTCTAAAAGTACCTTAGTTCTGTTTGTTCTTCACTGCTTTAATGTTTTCCTCTGCTAGGAAATTTTAGAGAATTCTTAATTTCTCTCTAGACCCCCTAAGCTTGTTTATTTCATGAATAGTTTAATACATTTGGTATCAAGAATGATTTATGGCTAGCCCTACTTATTTGATGTCACTAAAACACTGTTTTTGAGGTCTGTCTCTAAAGTACCATTACTTAGGTCTGCCAAAGAGGTTTTGTTTTGATCATACCCTTTGTACTTGCTTAAATAATTGTTTTGGAGATCTTCATAGCTATAATCAAATATGTTTAGGCATTCACTCTTCTCTGATTACAGTTATATGTGTGTCTTAAATGTTTACTGTCCTTGAAGGTGAAATGACTAGAAGTTAAATGAGTTTCTCGCTTTCTATATTTCATTAGAATGTTTGTCTTGAATAATTATCTGCTTAAGTTGAATCAAAGAATTTGTGGTTTGCCCTGTCCATTGATTTCCTCTTTATGCTTATGATATTTAAGTCCCTTTTGTTAAAGGTATATGATAAAGGATTCTTAATTTCCATTTGTCCTACTTTTATTCTCACAATTGATGTCCATCTCATTACCCCTAAAAACCTTGAATATCCACTGACCAAGTTAGATTTTCCCTGTGATGCTCCCCGATATATTGATGAACTTTTCATGACTTTTATAGACTCCATTTCCCAATGACTTGATGATTTCCTCATTCTATCTATTCTGCTTGATCATATTGCCCAACCAAAACAAACAACAAACTCTGAACTTAACAACTAGCCTAAAATCAACCATCTAAAGCAAACAAGTTCATATCCTTTGCAAACAAATAGAGAGAGCCCTCTCTGAGTCCAGGAAGGCTAGGTCCTAAGACTCCAAAGACTAGTCTGATGTTACCCTATGCATTTGGTCTACCAATATGCTAAATCATGGTACCCTAACACCTACAAAATTATCAAGAAGTGCTAGGCACGTCGAACTCTGCAGACGGGCTAATTGGGTCAATGACCCAGGGTTACCTAGGTAGCAATAGTCAAAACCCTGGTTACACATATAGTTCTACCTAGAACATGCCTCAACTGGGTTTTCAAATTCATCATATGCCTCAGCAAAATTTGACTAATAGGGTGCACGCGTATCACCAGGGAGGACCTTATCCTCCGGCTCAGGGGAATCAGTACACAGAAAGAAAAATTGACTGAAGAACTCCCCTCCAACAATCAGGTGAAAACCCAAGACTGCATTACGCTTAGTCCCCAACACACGACCCACCTATGCAAAACAATGCGCAGGTGAATTTTGTGCAGCCGTCCCAAAACCAACCACACCAATATAACCAGGAGAACTACCCTCCTAACGTGGTAAGGAAAAAATCCAAAAACAAGCCAAAAGGGAACCATGGACAGGGGGGCAGCAACCAGCAGTGCCTACTGTGATGCTAGGCTGGAGGTAACTCCAACCGGAATCAGAACCAGGAGACAAGCAATGCCCAACAGCAGAGCAAAAGGCCACCTCTTTGAACAAACCATTTCTGTTCAATATGTGGTGAGTACGGGAACTATACTCACCACTATCCCGATCTCCCTGAGCTAAAGAAGCTACAAAGTAAACGAGGACAAGGAGGATCTTCCCAACAACCAGTCATGATGCAAGTAACTTTCCCTAACCAAGGGACGATAAGCACTCACCAGCAAAATACAGACGATTCCGGGAAAAGCAGCCATGAAATCTACATGACTGGAGAAGAGATGTTTTTCCAAACATGGAATCGCAACTATGACACCCCACCAGACACCAATACGTCAGGGGCAAGTACCAGTGCGCCAACTGCACCTTTGACCATTTCAAAGATTCCTATAGAACCATTGCCAAAAATGGAAAAAGGGCCTAATAGGCAAGCAGGAAACTACTCCAAAGCAGCCCATAATTATAGCATCATTGAGGATTTAGCACAATCCTCCACTGCTATGTCAGCTTTGGAAGTTTTGCAGTCATGCCCCAAACAATGGAAAGCCCTCCTTTCCGCATTAGGTGCTATCGACCCTGCCGATACACGCCTAATGGCTTTTGACTTAGACAAAGCCACCCCCCGGCTTCCTTCCTGGGTCACCTTCCAGATACCAGTGTCGGTGCAGAATATCACTATCCACCGATGTGTCATAGACGAGGGTGCATCAACATGCATCATGTCCAAAAATGTTTGGCAGAAGTTAGGTTCTCCCAAACTAAAACCCTCAGTCATTACGCTTCGAGCATACGACGGTCTTCCCTCGACCCCCGTCGACCTCTACCAAAATGTCCCAGTCTGTTTAGCCAGAAAGACGGTCCACATAGACATTGAAGTCTTTCACGCTCACTTGGATTACAATATACTCCTCAGATGGAGTTATATGTACGCCATGTCTGCCATAGCCTCCTCTGTCTTCCGCATTATGATGTTCCCCCACGAGGACCACATCATTACCATAGACTAGCTAACACACAATGAGAAGCGTCCACTAACCAACACAGATGTAATTCTACCCTATGTAGATACAACCTTGGATTGTCTTTCATGGTACCAAGAATATGGCCCTGGCCAATTCAAACCGTCGTCTGTTCTAAGGTCATTCCTAGGAGATACTCCCATTATCCCTGAGGCAGCACCTGATGTCACAGGAGCTCCGGTATGCGTGATGTCCATGTCAAGCACCGAGGCTAGTCAGGACACAGACTCAAGTAGTAACGACATCGAGGCATTGGCCACGGCAGCCTCTCTAGCCTACACCACCTCCCAAACCCCTTTCCTCTACCCCCCAGCTGGCTTTGTCTCCCAGCAAGTTTTGGCAACACTGGTGTTACCCAACATATCGTTGGCATTCCCAGTTTGGTACCTCATTCCCCCTTCCGGAACAGGAGCCACCCATGTTACTACCACAGGGTTGAAGCCCCTTAGTCCCGAGGAGCCCTCACCCGTCCAAGAAACAGTTGAGACCACCCCTGCAAAGGAAATTCCCATTGCAAAACCGGTGATCACCGTTAGGAAAACAGATAAGAGAGGAAAGAAGATGGCGACCCCCGCCATTCAATGGGAATCACCAGTCTGCACCATATGCGATGTAATAGGTCATCCTACCCATATATTTCTGGAGCTGAATCAATTAAAACCACTCCTTGGCTCCTGAAAAAATATCGCGATGCCGCGTTCCCACAAAAAGGAACCTACCACCAAAGGTAAAGGTAAAGCGATGCGTACCAATCACACATGCACTCTCTATAGCAACTATGGGCACTATACTCACCATTTTCCAGAGATACCACGATATAAGGATGCCTTACATGCGATCGAGCCATCCTATCAAGAGGATCCCCCCATCCAGTCTGTTGGTGATGAACCTCGTACCATCCTATACTTACAAGAGGAACAAAGGGTTGTAGAAAGACCCCCAAGTATGCCCATCATACATTGTACGCTATGCGATGAATGTGGTCACTTCCTCGAAGAGTGCGCAACCCTAGATCTCATCCACAGATGGTATCCAATCGAAAGGGTTTACTACGTTGGACTGCAGGCAGCACAATTCACATGTCTGTTATGCGCCGACAATCACCTTTTGGAGAATTGTCACTACATACCTCGATTCCGGCTAGCCTTTGCTAGCCTTCGCTCAGCCATAGTTCACCTTTCCCAAGAAGATGAAATGGATACTAAGTCCACATGCACCTCCATGACCCAAGCAGATGAGATGAGTGCATCTATCATGCTCAAATGGCCCACTAGGAAACCCATAGTTACCCCCAACCACTCTTCACAGGGATGACTAGCATGTACGTTATGTAAAAATATAGACCATGCAGTCATCCATTGCCCTGATTTCGCAGCCTTCCAGCGCTGGTTCCCCATCAGACCTCAAACTGAACTCGACGTAAGCTTCATATCAAGGTTATTTTGCCTTATATGTCAAGGTAATCATTATGAGCGACACTATACTTATTCCTCTCAAATTCGTCCTACCATCGACATGATTAATGCCATAGAGAAGAGATAGGACGAACTCTGGGAATGGCATAAAAATTACATCGTCGAGTCAATGTCCCCACCCTCGCAATGGTGTATCAAGCAAGATAAGTCAACACACCAAAAAAACGTAACCTCGGCCAAGCCTATGATAACATGTGGCCTATGTGATCTTAACGATCACCGAGTCAACCAATGTAGAGAACTGAAGCCTCTTGCAAATAGTTTCTGCATAGTCTCTTCTCTTCCTTAGAAACTCCTCTCAAATCAAGAGAAGATCATGCGTACTTATTGCCGAATTTGTTCACAATTTCACCATATGTTTAATGTGTACATCTCCCCAAGCTGAGAATGGCATGAGCTACGTTGAGTCTACACTCCACCAAAGAGGTAGACACACCCAAGCCAACAATACGAAAATGGAAGCAGAATACAACCTCTTCTATGCCTGACCCTTTCCGAGCATCCACTTCAGGAACAACGAGTAGAATAGAATCTCACACTATCTACTCCGTTGGCTCAGTGATACCGTGCACCATCTGCACTGGCCAAAATCACACATCAGAGTCATGCCCGCCAATGGAAACATTCAGGAACCTCTGTGGCAGGCACAATTTTCAGCTACCAAAAATCGACCATCCTAGCAGGGAACCCAACCTTGTGCTCATACAAAATCCCATTATAGAGATTCTTCCCCCACCGAACGCCGATGACAAAATCCACCACATACGATTTGTATCATCGCATGCCAAAGATAGGATTACCGCCTCCCCCTTGTCCCAGGATTTCCACCTTAGTCCTATCGTAAAAGATCAAGGTACCTTGTGCTTTTGCATTGATTTCCACAAAATCCCAAATTTGCATGCCACCGTTGAACTCCTCAATGACACCTAGCCTCTAGAGCAGTGCCTAGTACAACTAGAGCTTGTCGACAAAAATCGACGTCAGTCACTACAACACAATGAGGCCCACAAGAAAAGGGTAAAAGCATCATTCGACCACCACATCACCCCTCCCTCATTCACCAAGGGAGAATTAGTCCTCCACTACGATGTCGCAAAAGACGCCTTAGGGCCAAGAAATTTCTAAAGCTTTTGGAAAGGACCCTACATTATAAAACATTGCCTCTAATTGGGGGCATACATCTTGACGGAACCGGACGCGACTTGCCTCAATAACCCCGTCAATAGCCTTTACCTCAATAAATTCTACCCATAAGGGCCTAGACGACCCTTCCCCTAAAGTGAAAGTACACAAAAACCCAACCACTCAAAAAAATTTTACCCAAAGACTTATTTAAAAGTGCTCAAAGTATCACCATGGATCACCAAAACGAACCTTATTTCGGATTTGCTGATGAAGCATCAAGATGGTCTCAAAATTTAGCCGCAGCTGCCTGGGTCATTTACTGCCCTGATCAATCACCACTATGTTCAAACGGTGTGTGTATCGGTTCAACAACAAACAATCAGGTAGAATATGACGCCGTCATCAGACTTATGTGTGACTCCCTCCATCATGGCATTCGCCATATGCATGTCTACCTCGATTCCCAGTTAGTACTATCACAGCTAAACCAAACATTTGAGAGAAGAGATACACATCTCTTTAGAAAATATATGTGTGCCAAAATATTAAGCAGACACTTTGACTATATCACATTTTCACATGTACCAAGGAGTCAAAACCATATAACTGATCGCATAGCTAACAATATCCTAAACTGGAATGCATCTCGAATAAACCATCATGCATAATACCAAAAAATCCATCAACATAACAAAATACATAAATTGAAACAGGTGATACATCATGTAGAGCCACAAATATATATATATATATATATATATATATATATCAAAATGTGTATATCTGAGTACAAAAAATAGTGTCGTTAGCCCAATTTCCAGCCCAAAGATACAAAAGTCATCAAAAATAAGGGAAGCATCCTCATAATGGGTCCCACCTGGACCCACCACTGCTCTCGATACCACCACCGAAGCTGCCATCGCAACTGCGATCGCCACTTGACATAGAGTGGGCCGATAATCCCTCTCGCGAGCCATCACTGTCTCTAACCAAACCTCCTCGAAGTCATCCATGAAACCTCGAGTAGGCATCCCCTAGTTCAAGTGGTCCACTTGACCCCAGAAGTCCTCAAGAGCAGAAACCTAAGCTGTCAATTCTGTAATGTGAGCCTCTGCCGCATCAGCATGAGCTCGTTCGACCACAACCTCTCTAGTCACCAAGCTGCTATCCTCCCCAGAAGGGCCACAACCACCAGCAGGACTGCGAGCACCACCACCTGGTCCACCTGCATCATCTCCTCCCTGACCAACCCAAGGTCGTCGTGGAGGATCGTGGCCCAGCAGTTGAGCCACGGGGCGACCCACCTCGCCAACATCTGCATAAGAAACCAAAATAATGTTAGTGTCACTAGAAAAACACATAAGTACATATATACCCAAGCAAGTGTAGAAAACATATAAAACATACATGCATGCCCCCAAACATAACCAAAAGGGATAACCATGTCTGGGTCGCCCTGGAATTCCATTCCCGCATACGGGTATGGCAAGAACATCTACAGGTTGGCCTCGAACCAAGCCTCTATCATGGTGTTCCAATAACGCCCCACCATGCCACCACCGCCCAGTGGCATCACCAAATCCCACCTCCTCATACATGGCTCCCGTGGCCCCCAAATAGGCACTGCCACTACTGGCCTCAGCAGCACCACCCTCTCATACATGATGCTGCACAAGATGTTGGTCTATGCAAATGACATAGATCCACGTTGGACCTTGTTCAACTGCAACACCATCCCATTAAATCAAAAGTGAGTGAAGTCGGAAAAATGCCCAGACCTCAACCGGCGCAGAACTCCAACCTGCGGGCCAGACGCCCGATGTAGAGCAAACAACCCCACCAGTCGTACGATCACTGCCAGAGCAGACTGCTCTACCACATCTGTAACTGAAGCAATGTTGATGCAGCCCTCCGTAAGAGGCGCCCCACTGCAATGACGCCTCCGAAATCTATCCAAGTCCACTCTCCTGGAAGGGAGTGGATACCTCAGTGCCTCACCCTGAGGCAGTAACCTGGTCACAAAATATATATACCTCTCCAGACAGATGATCAGTTCGTACCACACAACACAAACATGTTGTGCCTCCTACGCCAATGTTGAATAATGTACCGTAGTAATTGGTCCTCTGACCAAAGAAACTCATTCTTATCAAAATTCAGAAGGCCCCATAATGCCAACTGACGACGCGCCCCAGCATCAGCAGCTAAATCGGTTCGGATCTCGAGCCAGTCTTGCTCCCTCTACACTAATCTGTCATCAACACAGGTACCCATTAGTACAAAGAAAAAACACAAAAAGAGGCAAAAAACCAAATAATTTTGTCACCTCGGCCTTTTCATGCCTGTATTTTACACAGGCGCGCCTACGGTACGCTAAAATTAGGGAACAGGGTGCCCTCACGTGCCTGTCCCTCACATTTGTGCGCAAAGAAGGTGCACTTTTGCCTAGATCGCCCTCGCAATCTAGAGCAAAAGTCACCTAGAATCCGTACAAACCCAGTCTGTACGAACCCCGACACCATCAAACTGTAAAAATTAAAATGCAGGACGTCATGGAAGTTACCTGGGCATAGTAAGTATGCAGAAGGAGTATGATGCCTTGATAAAGAATGGCACTTGGAAGCTGGTTGATCCACCTTTGGGAACGAAACCAATTGGCTGTAAGTGGGTCTACAAGAACAAGTACAAAGCGGACTGCTCACTTGACAAGCACAAGGCCAGGCTTGTGGCAAAAGGATTCGCACAGAAAGAAGGAGTCGATTATGAAGAAACTTTTTCTCCCACAGCAAAATGGACCACCATCCGGACTCTCTTTGCCTTAGCAGCTCAGAGTGGATGGAAAGTCCATCAGATGGATGTAAAAACAACCTTCTTGAATGGAGATCTAAAGGAGAAAGTTTATATGTCCCAACCAGAAGGATTTGTGATAAAGAGTCAAGAACACAAAGTTTGCAAACTTGTAAAATCCTTGTATGGCCTCAAGCAAGCACCACGAGCCTGGTATGAGAAATTGACCGAGCATCTTCTGAAACTTGACTTCAAACATTTTGATCTTGATGATGCAACTTTGTTTGTTAAGAAAGTTGGAAAAACGGTTGTATATCTTGTGGTATATGTAGATGATCTTTTGATAACAGGAAACAATGAGAGCTATATTGCATCCATGAAGAAAGAGTTGAAGAAAGGTTTTGAAATGACTGATTTGGGTCATGTTCATGACTATTTGGGTATTGAAGTAATTCAACATCCTAAATTCATATTTCTTTCTCAAAAGAAGTACATTGGAGATCTCTTGAACAAATTTGGCATGGATGATTGTAAACCCTTAAGCACTCCAATGGAACAAAACTTGAAGCTCACATCTATTGAAGGGAAGGACTTTGAGGATGCAACTAAGTATAGACAGCTTGTAGGAAGTCTTATCTATCTGACCACCACCAGACCTGACATTTCATTTGCTGTTGGAATCCTCTCAAGGTTTATGCAAAAACCTTGTGAAGGACATTGGTCTGCTGCAAAAAGAGTGCTAAGGTACTTGAAGGGGACTCAAGACTTTGGACTCAAATATACACAGGTAGGCGACTTCAGCTTGATCGGATACTCTGATTCAGACTTTGATGGCGACAAAGAAACATGGGTGTCTACTACAGGTTACACCATGAGTCTTGGATCAGGAGCTGTCTCATGGAGATCACGCAAACAGTCAGTTCCAGCAGATTCCACGACCGAGGCAGAATATGTGGCAGCAACTGAAGCAACAAAGGAAATTGTGTGGCTCCGGAAAATCCTGGAAGATTTGCAGATGAAACAAATGTATTCCACTCCACTCATGATCGACAACACTTCTGCAATAAAGTTGGCTAAGAACCCAAAGTTCCATGATCGAACAAAGCACATCAATACAAAGTACCATCTCATTCGAC
Source organism: Pinus albicaulis (assembly GCA_034641835.2). NCBI lineage: Eukaryota > Viridiplantae > Streptophyta > Pinopsida > Pinales > Pinaceae > Pinus > Pinus albicaulis. Next base: position 784,320,361 of record CM076571.1, read on the forward strand.
ATCATGTTCAGGCCAAAACCATCCATCTACATCATTGTTCCACAAATGAGCAAACCGCTGACATCTTCACCAAAGCACTTGGAAGAGAAAAGTTTGAAAAGTTCAGATCGATGCTTGGACTCACCAACATCCCTTCGGATTAAAGGGGGGAATGTTGACACCTAATCCTATGGATGGGTGTGCATATGTATTTTTGTATATTATTTATTATTAGGAAATAAGGAAGGCCAAGAGTCATTGGGATATGAATCCCAATAGCCTCACCTCCCATCTATATAAGCATGTACAGTCTTCAGCTAATACACATTCTAGTTTTGAGGAGTTACCTCCTGGTTTGACAAGATCGCTCACTTGTCATGGAGGGAATAGAAGAAGGAAGACTCTTGAAGCTGCAAGGTTCCTCTGCTCATGCACAAAACTTTGCATTCAGTTCAAATCATGATGAAGGTACTTTCCCATCAAGTCTTTTATGGCATGCTAGATTTGGACACTTAAACTATGACAACCTTCGATTGTTGAAGAAAAATGGTGTTACTGGACTGCCTACAATTCCTAGGAAACTTAAGTAATGTGATGCTTGTATTCTAGGAAAGCATAGCAAACAACCATTTCTTGATTCACATTCCATAGCACATAGAATACTTGAGCTTATTCATTTAGATTTATGTGGCCCTATGCCTGTTGCTTCTGCAAATGGAAATAAGTATATGATGACATTTATTGATGATTACACTAGAATGTGTTGGGTTTACTATTGAAGAACAAATTTGATGCTTTTCAAACATTCAAGAATTTTCATGCATGGATTGAAAATGATACACAAACTCGTATTGGCTCTTTGTGCACTGATAATGGAAAAGAATACACTTCAAACGAATTTGAAAATTATCTTCGTCAACATGGGATCAAACATCAAACAACTGTGCCCTATAATCCCCAACAAAACGGTGTAGCTGAAAGAATGAACAGGACAATTTTAAATATGGTTCGCTCCATGATGTTTTTTAAGAATGTAAAATTGATGTTATGGGTTGATGCAGTTCTATGTGCTGCATACATAAAGAATAGGTGTCCTTCAAATTCAATCAGCAACAAAACTCCTTATGAAATGTGGCATGGCCACATTCCTTCGGTAAAGCATTTTAGGGTCTTTGGTTCCACCTGTTATGCTTTGATACCCATGGTACAAAGGAATAAACTTGGTGCTAGAAGTCGAAAATGTATCTTCTTGGGGTATTCCAATACCTCCAAAGGATATCGTCTCTATGATGAAGTCAATAAGAAGTTTGTAGTAGCAAGAGATGTCATATTCCTAGAATCTTCCAAGACTGACAATGTTGTTGAGCGGCAACTTGATCGCCAGGATAGATTCACACAAGCAAAGTCTTTTCAAGAATTTGACAATCAGATTCCACATCTTGAAGGGGGGATTCCTATACTGAATCAATCTATGGAATCATTTTCCGAAGCACTCTCTCCCCCACATGAAGAACCAACCACGGATGACACCTTGAACGATGTGATTGATAGAATTGAGAGATTGAATCTTGATTCAATTCCAACTCAGTCAAATGTGCAGCCTGGGCCATCTCAGAAAGGTCCTCCAAAATGGCTGACAAAGACACTAGAAAATGTTCGTCCCGATGAGGTTGGAAAGACGGGAACAAGAAGTTCCACCAAACAAAACGAAGGTGACATAGATAATTTTGATTCACCTGTTGATATGGATATTGCTTATAACTGTTAATTGAATTTGTCTACAGATCATGAGCCAAATTCCTTCAAAGAAGCCGCTTCTCATGTTGAATGGAATGACGTGATGCAAAAGGAGTATGATGCCTTGATAAAGAATGGCACTTGGAAGCTGGTTAATCCTCCTTTGGGAACCAAACCAATTGGTTGTAAGTGGGTCTACAAGAACAAGTACAAGGCATATGGCCCACTTGACAAGCACAAAGCTAGGCTTGTGGAAAAAGGTTTTGCACAGAAATAAGGGGTTGATTATGAAGAAACTTTTTCCCCCACAGCAAAATGGGCCACCATCCAGACACTCTTTGCCCTAGCAGCTCAGAAGGGATGGAAAGTCCATCAAATGGATGTAAAAACCTCCTTTTTGAATGGAGATCTAAAGGAGAAAGTTTTTATGTCCCAGCCAGAAGGATTTGTTGTGAAGGGCCAAGAACACAGAGTATGCAAAGTTATAAAATCCTTGTATGGCCTCAAGCAAGCACTGTGAGCTTGGTATGAGAAATTAACTGAGCATATTCTGCAACTTGACTTCAAACATTTTGATCTTGATGATGCAATTTTGTTTGTTAAGAAAGTTGGAAAAATAGTTGTATATCTTGTGGTGTATGCAGATGATCTTTTGATAACAGGGAATAATGAGAGTTATATTATCCATAAAGAAAAAATTGAAGAAAGGTTTTGAAATGACTGATTTGGGCTATGTTCATTACTATCTGGGTATTGAAGTAATTCAACATCCTAAATTTATATTTCTTTCTCAAAAGAAGTACATTGGATATCTTTTGAACAAGTTTGGCATGGTTGAATGCAATCCCTTAACCACTCCAATGGAACAAAACTTGAAGCTCACATCCATTGAAGGGAAGGAATTCGAGGATGCAACGAAGTATAGACAGCTTGTAGGAAGTCTTATCTACTTGACTACCACCAGACTAGACATCTCATTTGTTGTTGGAATCCTCTCCAAGTTTATGCAAAAACCTTGTGAAGGACATTGGCCTGCTGCAAAAAGAGTTCTAAAGTACTTGAAGGGGACTCAAGACTTTGGACTCGAATATACAAAGGTAGGCGATTTTAAATTGACCAGATGCTCTGATTCAGACTTTGATGGGGACAAAGAAATTGGGGTGTCTACTTCAGGTTATACCATGAGTCTTGGATCAGGAGCTGTCTCATGGAGATCATGCAAACAATCAATTTTAGCAAATTCCACAATCGAGGCAGAATATGTGGCAGCAGCTGAAGCAACAAAGGAAATTGTGTGGCTCAGGAAAATCCTAAGAGATTTGCAGATGAAACAAATGCATTCAACATCACTGATGATCGACAACACTTCTGCAATAAAGTTGGCCAAGAACCCGAAGTTCCATGATTGAAAAAAGCACATCAATACAAAATACCATTTGATTCGACATCATGTTGAGGCCAAAACTATCCATCTATGTCATTGTTCCACAAATGAGCAGACCATAGACATCTTCACCAAAGCGCTTGGAAGAGAAAAGTTTGAAAAGTTTAGAATGATGCTTGGACTCTCCAACATCCCTTCAGATTAAAGGGGGAAATGTTGACACCTAATCCTAAGAGATTGGGTGAAATTGTATATTATTGTAATTTAGTAAATAAAAAAGGCCAAGAGACATTTGGAAGTGAACTCTAATAGCCTCACCTCCATGTATAAGTACACACACAATCTCCATCTAATGCATCTTTAGTTTTGCGGAGTTACCTCCTGGTCTGACAGATTTGGCACCACAGGATGGGGCACATGTATCATGGGGCCTTGAGGACATTGCGGGAGATCACTATAGGTGTGCCATATTTCAGTTGTGATCACATTGATACATGTAGAGGATGTGCTATGGGGAAGTTTGCCAAATCCCCTTTTCTAAGTAGTGACAGCAGATCGACTGGGATTCTTGATTTGATTCATACCGATGTGAGTGGTCAGATGTCTCATGTTTCCTTGAGTAGATGTGAGTACTATGTTTTATTCATTGATGATCAGTACAGGAAGACCCTGATTTATTTCTTGAAGACCAAGAGTGAGGTCTTCAAGCGGTTTCAGAAGTTTAGAGCTCTTGTGGAGACTCAGACAGGTCAGAAGATCAAGTCCCTGAGGTCGGACAATGGAGGGGAGTACACCCTTGGTGAGTTTGTTGATTATTGTGCGGAGGCAGGCATCAAGAGGGAGTTCACAGTTCGTTACAACCCCCAGTAGAACGGGGTTGGGGAGAGGAAGAACAGATCCATCGTTGGGGCTGCCAAAGCCATGATACATGATCAGGGGTCACCGTTGTTTTTGTGGGCAGAGGCTTGCAACACTGCTGTGTATTTGTAGAACAGGAGTCCACATTGTGCCTTGGGGCATGTGACTCCGGAGGAGGCTTTTTCTGGGAAGAAAACTGATGTTGGTCACTTTCGTATCTTTGGGTGTATTGCATACTCCTATGTACCCAAGGAGAAGAGGACCAAGCTAGAGCCCACTGCAGAGAAGGGCATCTTTGTGGGCTACAATGAGACCTCGAAATCCTTTTGGATTAATATTCCTGCACAAAGGATAGTTGTTGTCAGGCTGGATGTGAAGTTCGAGGAGGACATGGCTTTCAGGAGGTCACGGGAGTTAGAGTATCTGGATTCACCTGACCCTCAGGAGCAGTCGATTCATTCACATGGAGCCAGTGGGCAGGGATCAGGAGGTACATAAATTACGGTATCAGGTCCATCAGTGAGCAGTGGCTCGTAGATTCAGAGGGGTGGTGCTTTGGGCAACATGCAGAGCAGTCCGCAAAGCAGTTCACTAGGTAGTCCACTGATGGACAGTTCACACGGTACTTCAGCATCTACAGGTATAGGTTCAGGCAGGAGGACAACAGACAGACATTCAGGTGTTCAGGCTTCTGATGAGGGTGAGGAATTTTCCACTCCGGTGGGAGAGGTGTGCTCAGGGAAGAGGAAGCCCAAGTGGCTTCAGGATACCTTGAAAGATGCCACATCTGTTGTTGGGCCGAAGAGACCGGTTAGAGAGAGCAGACCACCTGAGCGGTTTTGTAGCTATATGGTAATGGTTGCCGACATCATTGACTCTGAGCCTTCTAGCTATGAGGAGGCAGCTAGCCAGTAGGTCTGGAGAGAGGCCATGCAGGAGGAGTATTCTTCTATCATGAAGAATGATGTTTGGGGGGTGGTGCTGAGGCCTGAGGGCAAATCCGTGCAACCTGAAAACATTTTAGAAAACAACTCTGCCACCTGAGTTGCTGTGTACCGTGTTGATATGGCAAAGAAGTATGTGTACTTTATCATCCGATCAACGACTACAAAGATACAGCCCTTGCCCTGCACCGCGGGCAACCCTGTGATGAAATCCATCAATATGCTCTCCCATTTCCCCTCTGGAATGGGAAGAGGCTATAATAACCCTGCTAGATGGCTCATCTCCCCCTTGTTTCGTTGACATACTTCGCACTCCCTGACATGCCGGAGTACGTCCTCGTTGAGGCCCTTCCAAGAGAACCTCTCTGATGGCCCTATAGGATTTGGTGAACCCCTGGTGGCCTGATAATGGTGAGTCATGTGAGACATGCAGCACCTTCTCCTTGAGTTGAAAACCCTCAGTCGAGAAGATCCGATCTCTGAAGTATATCACCCTATACCTATCATCTGTGACTTGTTCGTCCAATATCTCACAGGCAAAACGGTCTTTGGAGTACTCAACCAGCAACTAAGCCCTCCAATCCATGTCTAAACTCATCATGGACAACGCTGCCGGTCTGTGTGAGAGAGCATCAACCACCACGTTGTTCTTCCCCTTGACATACTCGATGTCAAAATAATATGCTTGGATCTTGCTGACCCACTTCTGCTGTCTCTCCTGCAACTGCTTCTGCTCTACAAAGAACCGAACTCTGTTGTGGTCAGTCCTCACCCTGAATTTGTTCCCCACCAAGTACTGTCGAAACTTGGCCAGTGCATGCATAATAGCCAGCATCTCCTTATCGTATATGGGATACAACCTCTCATGCGGCAATATCTTTCTGCTCTCGAAAGCTATGGGGTGGCCTCCCTGCATCAAAAATACGCCTACCCCCTCTCCTGATGCATCACACTCAAGGACAAAAGGCTGTGAGAAATCCGGCAACACAAGAACTGGGCAGCTACTCATCACCTCCTTGAGCCTGTCAAAGGCCCTCTGCGCTGTGTCTGTCCAACTGAATACCCCCTTCTTTGTGAGATTTGTGAGGGGTGCAGCAAGTTGGGAAAATCCCTTGATGAACTTCCAGTAGTAGGTGCAGATGCCTACAAACCCCCAAAGCTCTGTCACGTTCTTTGGCTCTGGCCAATCACGGATGGTCCTGATCTTCTCCTCGTGGACTCTCACACCGTCCACTCCAATGATATGCCCTAGATAGAGCGTCTCTGTCAATCCAAACTCGCACTTGGAGAGCTTAGCATAGAAATGTTTCTCCTCCAATATGTGCGCAACACAATCTCAATGTGTTGCAAGTGCTCCTCCCACGTCTGGCTGTATATCAAGATGTCGTCAAATAATACTAGCACAAACTTCCTCAGTTGACCACGAAAGATATGGTTCATGCAGGACTGAAAGGTGGCTGGTGCATTGGTTAGCCCAAAGGGCATCACCAAGAACTCGAAGTGACCATAGTGACATCTGAAAGCGGTCTTGGGAACATCCTGGTCCCTCACACGAATCTGGTGGTACCCGGATCTCAAATCAATCTTTGAGAAAAACTTCAATCCCCTCAACTAATCCATCAACTCATCAATCCGTGGAATGGGGTATCGGTTCTTCATGGTCTTTTTGTTGAGAGCCTGATAGTCAATGCACATCCTCAGTGTGCCATCCTTCTTCTTCATTAGTACAACAGAAGAAGCAAATGGGCTAGTGCTAGGACGGATGTGCCCCAGCGCTAAGAGCTCATGAATGACCCTCTCAATCTCATCCTGGTAGGCCTTAGGATGCCTATAGGGTGTAGTGATCACAGCCTGGATGCCCTGCTCCAGCTCAATGGTGTGCTTAAACCCCCAATCTGGGGTTTGTCCTGGTGGTATATCTTCGAAAACCATGGCATATTTGTCTAAGATAGACTGCATATCTGGGTGTACGGCCTGCCTTGTAGACCCTACCTCCAAAACACGAAGCTCCACTGCCCACTCTATATCTCCCTTCCAGAAGTCTGCCTCCATCCGGTGTGCTGAAACTGTCTGTGGCGGGTAAGTGTGCATGTCCCGAATCATCTCGTGCTTCCCGGTCTTCTTGTCCGTCCACTCATCCAAGCTCTCCCAATCTGTGGTGACCTTCCCCAGCGTGATCAACCACTGCACTCCCAATATCACGTTAGTGTCGAGAATGTCCACCACAAAGAAATGACCTGTCAGAGTGTAATTCCCCATAGTCACTGCCAAGGCTGGAACACTACATGGTTATGGCACCTGGAACCAGTAACTAAAACCCCATCAAAGCTCTCTGTTGGTATGCTCCTCCGTTCTACCAACTGTGCATCAATAAAATTGTGGGTAGCCCCACTGTCCACTAATACCAAAACACGTTGTCCCTGCATAATACCTCGGACATGTAGTATCAAGTATTTGGGAACCCCTCACAAAGAAGCAAGGACTCCCTCGGTAGGTGCAAACACTGCACCTCCTGCTCCTGGTAGTGGAGGTAGTGAATGATCTCCTCTCTATACCGTACTGCTGCCTCCTGCCTCCATCTCCTCATACTCATCCTCTTCTCCGTCACTATCGGAGAAAACCTCGATATAGTGTGCCTTCCCCACAGCAGAACGATGTCCTGGTGCCCATAGCTCCTGGCATGTGAAGCATAGCTTCTTTCGCCTCAGATCTCTCCTGGTCTCATCATCCAAAGGCCCTCGGCTCTGGTTCCCCTTTGGAGGTGCAACCCTCGTGTCCTTCCACTTCAGCTGAAATGCCGGTCTTTGGGGGAAAGGAGCTCTGGTCCTGGGTAGGGCATCCTGCAAATCTCGGGTCCTCCCAACTGCGTCATGAAGTGTAGCCGGCCTCATCGATCTAACTAACCCCCGAAGAGGTTCTACCAATCCATCGATGAACATGTAAATCATCCTGGCTGAAGACAAGTCGGGCACCATCATGGAGAGTCTCAAAAACTCAGAAATGTATGTGTCCGGACTCACGGTTTGCTTGAGCTTACTCGGCTCAACAAAGTGCTCCTTCGGATCCCTCTGATCAAATCGCTCTATCAACCTCCGTGTAAACTCAACATATGCTGTCACCCCTGAATGTCCCAGCGTGGCCATCCCATGGAACCAATAATCATGGGCCTCACCCTCCAGGTGCAACGCTGCCACCTTGATGGCCTTTGCCTCTGCCATTTGATTGCGCTGGAAGTAGATATCCAACTTCTCCACCCAAGCCTTTGTCGAACACTCGGAGGATCCATCAAGTGTCGACAGGTAAATTCTGCCCACTGTACGCTGTATATCCCCATCTTGTGTGTATCTGGCCCCTTTGTTCTAGTTGCGGGGTTTGTTGTCCTTCTTGAGCTGTACAAAGTCATGGAAAGTGAGAGCCTCACCAAACTCTCTCCCGTAGGATTGATACTCGAAAAAATAATCCCCCATGTGAACCGGCTTTGATTCCTGAGGTGCTCCTGCCCCCGTGCTTGTAGCTAGAAATGTGGGCATCGTGGAACGTGGGGGAGTCAGTGATGCCATTTGCTACGCTGTGAGGTGCTCCTGCAAGTGATGGGATGTGTCGGACCCTTCTCCGGTGTGGAAACCCCTTGGGGTTTCACGCAGTCTCTAGTCTGCATTGAACTTATGTCCCATCTCCTCTATCCTTCTCGATAACTCCTGCACAGACTTTAGGAGAAGTTCCCCAAACTCCTTCCCTTCGTCTTTCTGCTCTGCCATAGGTTCTTCCTCTTTTATATTCACTACCGGAATGCGGTCACTTTCTCCAAAAGTGGCCTCAAGCTGCCTCTCTTTGTCCTTATACCTCCTTCCCAGGTAAGTGATGTATGGTTTTTTTGTGGGTGTCATAAACAATCTGCTCCATTGGCTGAGCCAAGTCTATGAGCTCTTATTGCACTGTAATATTCCAAGTAGAAATAAACAACAATATAAAGCAACATAAACATGAAACTACAACAAATAGAGAGACATCATACATAGAATGAAAAACATGGAGAACGTTGAGCCATTTTATTATATAACTCAAGGTGAAATGAGTAGAAAGGTGATCAAAATGATTGATCCGAATGGAAAATGACATCAACCCATGGTATTCATCTACCCATGTTATCCATCCACCCATGGAATTTACCCATGGTATTGTAAATGGCATCGACCCATGGTATTCATCCACCCATGATATTTATTCGCCCATGGTATTGTAAGTAACCCATGGTATGTATCCACCCATGGTATTCATCCACACATGGGATTTACCCATGGTATTGTAAGTGGTATCTACCCATGGTATTATACCATGGTATCCACCTATGGTATTCTTTCTCAAAAAAAGGCTATAAATAACAAGTCTCACTTTGTAAAAGGACAGATTGTCCGCCACAATGTAGCTTCTACAGTTATTCTTTGTTTTAATAAAACAAGTTTCTTTGTGGTTTTATTTGCTTTGTGTTCTCTCTTTTCTTTTGGCATTCTAATTTTGCAGATCTTGTCAGATCTATTTCAACTTTTTAGATCTTGGGGGCCTTCCCCCCAAGATCTGGATCAGTGGTATCAGAGCCAGGTTACGCCTCCATGGGAATGAGGGTTTGAAACATATTTCAGTTTCAACGTTTTACAGCAATCTTCAGCAAAATCCATGAATTTTTTTGGGCGGCGAGTTTTTAGATCAGATCTGAAACTTTTGGTGAAAATTTTACAAAAACAATGTCCAGATTTGAATTCCTTGTGAAAAAATACTCAAATTCAAAAAAAAAATCGGCCAAATTGGAGTTCGGATGAGGGAAATATCGCTGATTCAAAATCAGCAATGTTGAAGTAATTTTTCTGACGACAATTCATGGACGGCGGCTCTCCTATCATTTTTTGCAATTTTTACTGGAAAATTTCAGAAGAATGGATATATATATGAGCTCCTCTTGAAAAATCACCCAAGTTCAAAAAACAAATCGGTCGAATCGGAGTCCGGATGTGGGAGTTATCGTTGATTTAAAATCAACTATTTTTTCAGAAATTTTGTGACGGCGAGACAGTTCCAGCGCGAATCTGAGAGTCTAGAGCCTCCAGATAGTGGTTTCAAATACACAAGAAGATGCAGAATGATCATTCCATTTCCAAAAACAGGTTATAATAAATATTTTGAGTTATATTGACCGAGTTATGCTCATTTTAAATCTAGAGCAGCATTCGGAGCGGGTTCCCTTTGGAGACGTGCCCTCCCACCCCGCTTTAATAAGCACCTGCTTCACATTCATCAGTTTCATCATAGTAGCGTTCTTCTTGGGTTATTTGGAGACGTGCCCTCCCACCCCAAGCTATGCAGGCACCTGCTACTTCATCAACAATCAGCATCACGGTTATGGGTCAACCGCACAAAATCCTTTTCATCGAAGTCCATTTGCTACGCCGCACACTGTTAGTCACACAGTTGGTCACAAGCATTACAGGGTATCTCTATCCTCGGATCTTCGTTTGTCATGGTTTTGGTTCATCCACAAACCCACACTTCATCGAAGTCCATTTGCTAGGCCGCACATATCCTCGAATCTTCATTCATCACAGTTATGGGTTAACTACACAAAACCCTTCTCTTCAGTGGCTCTTCATATTCAACAAAGGCTTCTCAGGGGGGAACTTCACGCAATGGGGACCATTGCTTCTTAAGGAGGGAGGAATGATCCGAATGGAAAATGGCATCAGCCCATGGTATTCATCTACCCATGTTATCCATCCACCCCTGGAATTTACCCATGGTATTCATCCACCCATGATATTTATTCGCCTATGGTATTGTAAGTAACCCATGGTATGTATCCACCCGTGGTATTCATCCACACATGAGATTTACCCATGGTATTGTAAGTGGTATCTACCCATGGTATTGGCCCATGGTATCCACCTATGGTATTCTATCTCAAAAAAAGGCTATAAATAACAAGCCTCACTTTGTAAAATGACAGTTTGTTCGCCACAATGTAGCTTCTACAGTTATTCTCTGTTTTAATAAAACAAGTTTCTTTGTGATTTTATTTGCTTTGTGTTCTCTCTTTTCTTATGGCATTCTAATTTTGCAGATCTTGACAGATCTATTTCAACTTTTTAGATCTTGGGGGCCTCCCCCCCAAGATCCGGATCAATGATGGCACCTTGGCTTGCACAAGGCAAGCTAGAGATACTCTCAGAAATACTCCCGGAATGGCTGCTCTTGCAATGACTGCATTATCTCCAAATTACTGCTGCTGCTACTGTCGAATTGTTGCTGCTACTAGAATAAGATGACTCTTTGGGGCTGTTCCCCTGCTTAGACAAATATGGGACTTTGGGAATGAGCTCCTCACCTAATACCCAGAAAAGCCCAGAAAGGGTTTCCGGAATGGATGACCTCGGAAAATCACCTCCCTAGAGAAATCACACTGCTCCAGTGGAATACGCTGGCCCTGAAGATGTCTCTGCAAATGGTGGTCTCCTCCTCTGACAAAATGATGGAATAGCTAAGGGTTGATCCCTCCTCACTATTTCGGGCTGAATCCCCTAATAAATCTCAGATCTCGGTACTACCTCCTCCAAGAACTGCGTGGTCTCTCCTCAAGACTGTGCTGCCCAAGGAAGTGCGTAATCCCTGCTGTAGATGCTATGGCTCCAACCTAAAAATCCAATGATAGAACTCCTCACCCAAGCAGTTACTCGAAGTCCCCCGGGGCTGAGGTCGGGATCTCCGCTTGGAGACATCCGGTGTGCTAAACAGCACTTGCAGACTTTGCTCAATAGCAAAAGCGTGCTCAATGTCAATAGACAAAACAAAGATGCACAATAGAATGAGCAAATGAAGGGCCTCTCTCCCTCTTTATGCTTGGAGTGCCTTTCTCTCCCCTAGGCCCCACCAAAACTGTGCTATCCCTCTTGGCCACGCTGTCCATCCACCTTTGCACTGCCTAGGATCCACACTGCCCACGCTGCCACTATCCCCACACAGTCACTTCGACCCCTTGGGCCCCACGATGTTAATTTAAGGTGCTCAAGTGACTTTAGGAAGTGTTTTATTTCCCTAAGTGTGGGTTGAGTGTCTCCTAACCCACTTTATTTACTGACTTTAACTTTATAAAGTAAATTGGCCAAAAAATAATATTACCAATTAGCTGCTGCTAATAGGGAATATTACACTATCAAAATATTGCTCAAGGAGGCCCTTGTAAAACAAAGGAATGCAGTGATGGATAACTTTGCCTAGATCCTTCAACGACTGCCCACCGGCAGCGCATCTGCATCCAGCAACCACTCTGGAGACGCAACTCCTTTTAAGGTAGAAATAAACTTTGACATTCCCATATTTGAGGGCCAAATAGATGCAGATGCTATGGATAGATTGTTGAATCTATTAGAAGGATATTTCTCTGTTCATGACTTTTCCAACCGAGAAAATATTATTTTTTCACTCCTCAAAGCTTCCCCCCATGTCAAGGACTGGTGGGAAACCTACTATGAGAAAAAAGACGAGGGGGAACCCTCTCTATTTTCGGTCGTACCCACTTGGAATTCTTTCTGAGACGCCATCAAGGAACAATATTATCCCGTGGGGAGCTATGAGGACAAGTACATACAATGGACTACGTTGTGGCAACAAAGGGATCAAGATGTGCATGAGCTGACCAATCTGTTCCATACCCTACAAATAAAGTTGGGTATCAAATATTTGAAGAAACATTTGGTGCTGAAGTACCGTAGTTGTCTACACAAATACATTCAGGAGGAAATGGAGTTCCTCGACTTCTCCTCGCTTGGTACGGCATACTGGTATGCTGCCAAGATTGAGCAGAAATTCAAACAGAAGAAACGAGACTTTGGATCTGTGAATCAAAAGCAAGGGAAAGGTGCCCCCAAACTGTAGAACAAAGGACAAAGCCAAGGAATGGCAGCCTAAGACAACCTGCCAAAGTAGCAAGCAAATAACAACAACGTGAAGCCGGAGAAGGACACGAGAAAGTGGTGTGAGTTCCATAAGAGCTCCACTCACAACACAAGTGAATGTCGGGCCAAGCAGTCACTGGTGGCTAAGATGAAGGCTTCTGAATCAGAACTCGACAAGGAGGATTACAAAGGGAAGCAGATTATCAATGCAGAGCCCAACGCCATCGTTGCCACCACGAAGATATAGAAGGAGTAACTGGAAGATCCAGAGGAGGAGGAGTGTCTCTTCCATTCCCAGATGTGGGTAAAGGGTTCCCTGCTACAGTTCATTGTCGACAGTGGGAGCCAAAATAACCTCTTTTTAGCAGAGGTCGTGAAGCGGTTGGGCTTACCGACCATAGCACACCCGTAGTTGTACACCACCGGGTGGGTTCACCAAGGACAGGATCTTCGCATCAGCCAGCAGTGCTGCCTTCCCTACATCATCAAGCCCTTCACGAATTAGGTATTATGTGACATTGCTCCTCTGGATGTTTGTGATGTATTATTAGGCCAACCATACTTGTGGAAGCAACATGTTTTGTATGAGTCCCGACCTTGCGCTGTTATTGTTACTTTGGGAAATAAATTGTATAGGATACCAGAGGTACCACTGCCTCCCGCTATCTCTTTGGTTACTGCAAAACAATGCAGTGAGCTCATTTCGAAAACTAGGATTTTTTTTTTCTTTTCCTTATGATCCGTTCGCAGGGCAAGAAGAAGTTTGTGGCCACTCCAGACAGGGCTCCTCTGCATGACAACAACAAATGGACAAGGTCGTGGAGGAGTACTGGGACATCTTCACCTCACCCGCAGTGGTGCCTCTGCACTATCAGCTTAAGCAGCCCATCGATCTGACCCCGGTGCGTCGCTGCCCAATGGACCGATCTATCGACGCTCTGTTCTAGAGAACGATGAAATCAAGAAGCAGATTTAGGAGTTGCTGCAGAAAGGTCACATCCGACCGAGTTCATTGCCCTGTGGGAGCCCGATCATGTTGGTGCAGAAGAAGGATGGGACTTGGAGACTTTGTATTGATTATCGAGCGCTGAACAAGATCACTGTTCGGAATAGGTTTCCCGATCCCACGGATTGATGACCTTCCAGACCAATGCAAAGGGGCGAAATATTTTAGCAAGATCAACTTGAAGTTTGGGTATCACTAGGTGCCAATAGAACCCTCCGATGTTTGGAAGTCTGCCTTCAAAGCCAAGGAGGGCCTTTTCGAATGGTTGGTCATGCATTTCAGGTTGATGAATGCTCCCGCAACCTTCATGAGGCTTATGAATGATATCTTGCGGCTATTCGCCAACTCAATTGTAGTAGTGTACTTAGATGACATCCTGATCTTCAACCGGACTTGGGAAGCGCAACTCCACCACATTCGACAGGTCCTCCAAACACTGCGACAACACAATTTGTGTGCCAATTTGGAGAAGTGCACTTTTAGCATGACCCAGGTTCAGTATCTGGGATACATTATTAATGGGGGGGGGGGTGCATGTGGATCCAACCAAGATCCAAGTCATTCGGGTTTGGCTAGCCCCCACCAGTCTAACAGAGCTTCGCAACTTTCTGGGTCTTGCTAATTTTTACTGCAGGTTCGTGTTGGGATTCTCCCATATCACTTGGCCCTTGAGTCAATCCCCAAGGGAGGACTAAAAGAAAATTTCTTTTGGTCATAATCTCAACAAAAGGTGTTTGTAGAATTGAAACATCGCCTCTTCTCTTCCCCAGTGCTCACATTGCCAGACTTGCAACAACCATTTGAGATCGAGACATATGCCCCTGACTATGATATTGGGGCAGTTTTTACTCAACAGGGGCATCTAGTGGCATATCACAATGAGACACTGTCCAACACAGTCCGCAAGTATCCCACTTATGACAAAGAAATGTATTCCATTGTGTAGGATTGCCAACAATGGAAGAATTACATTTTAGGGAAGGAAACGGTCATCCACATGGACCATCAACCCTTGCAGTTCATATAGACACAAGGGAAGTTGCAGAACGATCGCCATCAAAAGTGGTTCACATATCTGCAAGGGTTTCATTTCAACATCAAGTGTTGAGATTTTGTGTATTTGGGGTAGCATCGGTTGTGCTCTAGGTCCCAAATTTTTTGGAGAGACTAGAGTACACCTGATCTACAAGACTCAGAAATGGATTTGAGAAATTTCAAGTTGTGTTGAAGTTATTCAAATAATTATTTATTTTTGATGGATTTTCTAAGTCTAACTTTGGAAAATAAAATAATTAAAGTGAATTCATTAACACATGTGCTGAAATTGTCTTAAGTCACATGGATCAAGCAGTTTTTTAATCTTAGTCGTTGATGGATGATTTAATCTCGACCGTTGAATGGTTCAACAAAAAAGTATAAGAGAAAGGCTTGGGGGTCAATTGAACAGACACAATTTCTTTAGAATTGAGGAATAGATCTCGAATTCTAGGGCGGGTTTGCTAAGAATTTCCAGTGGAATTTCCTGCAGTGAGGGGTAGTATTGGCCAAGGGAATGTTCTGATTCCGGGGAGACAACAAGAGGCAAGAGGAGCAGCCACAAGGACAACGCAAAGAGGCTTCAAAGCCACACAGAGCAGCAGGGACATCGCAGAGACAGCGCAGAGGCAGCTAGGGCCACGTTGGGTTGATGCTAGCCAAGTAGAGGCAGTGCGGGGGCAGCGTAGACCCTCCTAGGGTGATGCAGGCCCTCCTAGAGCGACGCAGAGGCTGACGCAGTCCCTCCAGGGCAACGTTGGGGCTTCAGAAGCAATGTTGAGTGTTTCTATGGTCAGATCCAGGCTAAGTCCTTTAAATCCCATTTGAGGGTGTGGATCAATCAGATATTTGGCACTGGATCTTCGGGTTAGCTGCAAATTTTATATCTTTTATTCTCTGTCAGGTTTTCCAAGGTTGAAACCCAGATTTGCTGTACTCAAAATTACTTAATAATAAAACCCTCATATCTGCTAAACCGGTTTTCCCACTTTGGGTTTTTCCGGGGACTTATGTCCAAAAATCCATGTGTCATTTTGTTGCATGAGTGAATTATTCAGTAAATGATTTGCATGTGTAGGCTGTAGTTGTGTTTATTTTCGGTATTTTCTGAATCTAATTTATGAAAATAACTTGTATAAATTAAATCAAGTAGGCGAAAATAAACCAATACACTACAGTAGAATTTTCACATCAAGTACAAGAAGCGCAACACCAATAATGTTGCAGACTACCTTAGTGGACCACCGATCGTGGCGCTAGGCACCGTTTTCAACACTTGTGGGCACGCGACTTCTGATTGGCCGCTTCTCTACAAGAGCGATCCAAAATTTGGCCACACATACAAGACACTCTTGGAGGGTACGCAAGTTGCAAATTTTCAACTCTAGGATGCACTACTATGTCACCTAGGATACCTTTGTTTTTCTTCAAGCAAGCATTCCAAGATGATTTGGAAAGCACACTACAGTCGGGTCGTTGGCGTTTCGGGGTCGAGAAAACAGTGGCAGTATTGCAAAAATATTTCTATTGGCCGAAGCTTCGACAAGATGTCGTGAAGCACGTCAAATCCTGCACTGCTTGCGCCATTGCCAAACCGACCATCAAGAAGCAAGGCCTCTATACTCCGCTACCTACCCCTAGTCGACTTTGGGAATCCATATCCATGGATTACATGTCGGGCCTTCCCTCTACTAAGCATTGAAACGACTGTGTTTTCGTGTTCATCGAAATATTTTCGAAGATGGCCATTATGGCGGCCTGCAAGAAGAATATTACAGCAAAATCCACTACTAAACTCTTCTTTGAATGAGTGTCGATGCACTTTGGGATTCCATAGTCTATTCTATCATCTTAGATCAGGAAAACAGGTTCCTGAGCATATTTTGGTCGAGCCTCTCGTCAATGTTGGACACCAAGATCACCAAGTCCACAACTTTCCATCCCCAAACTGATGGCTAGACAGAGGTTGTCAACAAGATGATCGTACACATTCTGTGCATGTACAATTCAAAGCATCCACGCACATGGGATGCGAGCCTTCCTTATGTACAACGTAGTTATAATTGGGCTCTCCACAACTCAATCCGCCACAACCCCTTTCAGGTGGGCTTGGGATTCTAGCCACTATGTCCCATTAACGTAGCCATGCCATTTGCGGCTACTCACGCCGATTCGGTTCATGTCTAGTCTGAAGTTGAAAAAGCGAACAACTTCATTGAGTGCATTCAACACATCCGCCAACAGGTTCATGACATATTGGACAAAGTCAATGCTAAGTACAAGCAACGACATGATCAACATTGGGTGCCACACAACTTCCGGGTGGGCGACAAAGTGTGTCTACATTTGCAGAAGGAGCACCTCACTAGACCCCACTGCAAGCTTCGCCCACTCCGATATGGGTCGTACACCATCACGAAGGCTGTAGGGGCAAATGCCTTCGAGCTCAGTATTGCACCATTCTTTGTTTTGCACCTATTTTTCAATGTAAACTACCTTCAACCCTGCTTCCCACCTCTACTGGACACCTACAACATTGTAGAACAAGTCACACCAACAGAGATAAACCCAAACTGCATGGAACAGGCCACCATGGATCGTATCATGGACATGCAAATCAAGAACACTCACCAGCAAAAGATCCAATTGTATTGGGTTGTTAAAGCTGGCCAACTCCTGCACCAAGGCAAGTGGTTCACCATGGACCAAGTTTAACAGAAGTTTCCTCATCTCATGGAGGAACTCAACGCAATGGGGACCATTGCTTCCTGGGGGGGAATGATCCCAATGGATATTGGTGGCCACCTGTCTATTCCACTTGGGTTCCCTCCATTGTTTCTTTTAGTTTTTAAAGTTTCCTTAATTGTAGCACATTTTACTATTTTTAGCAGTTTTTTGGGTCATGAACTTTTGGAGCCGTTTTGAGGCCCTAAATGACGTTTTTTGGGAAAATCGGGAGCAAGATGGCTATTCATTATTTGTTGCTCACATCAAAAGTTGTATTTCTCAGATAGATCTTTCTAACGAGGTATTTTGTGCGTCAAATAGAGACCGTATGCCAAATTTACGTCCCCAGGAAATTGATGTAGCAATTTACCCAAACAAGGCCCATAGTTTTTGTGCTTCATATCCTAGCATTAGGTTTTTGGATGTTTAGGGTTTTCCATTGTTTCTCTATAATAAATAGGCCCTTGAGCCTCATTGTAACATAGTTCAAAGGCCTGTAACCACCACATCTCTTCTCAGAGATAAGCTACCAGCGCCATAGCTAGTTTATTTCCATTCTGTCTATCAACAAATTTTAGTTCTTTGATATTAATGAAATGAAGTGTTATTTCTACTGCATCTTTTAATTTATGATTATATGTGTATTCTGTTGCGTTCTTGCATAAATTTTGATCATCTACATAGTTCTCCTGAAAAGGAGGTCTGATCTGTTGTTGGTATGCTGGGTTTCTTGGGTCCCTCTGCTTAATTTGGATCTGCTACCTTCTAAATCGGATTTCTTGTTTGAGAACTTTTATGTGGTTCTCTTGCAACAACTTTGTCTAACAGAGTCATTTTCTCCATAGTTTTCACCAAATTGTCCAACTTAATTTATGATGATGTGGAAGGTTCTTTCTTGATGGTCACCCTCTTTTTAGTCTTCATTTTGGCTTTATTGGCCAACAAGTTTTCTTCTACACTGACAACATTCTTCTGCATGTCTTCAAGGGTAGTCGGGATTTTTTCTCTTAGTTGGTAGGCAATATCAAGATCTAATCCATTTGGATAGAGAAGTCTGTCTAAAATTGGTGGCGGTTTTATTTCTGCTAGGATAGAATTATAAATATTGTTGAATCTGTTTGAGTAATCTTGGACTTATTCACCTGAAGCTCTCTTCAAGTTTTCATATTCTGCAAGAATTTGAAGTGGATTCTTTTTTACTTCCCACTGAGAAAGGAAAATTTGATGAAATTGTTGAATATCGTAAATATTTCCTGCTGCCAACCCCATGTACCATTTCTGAATTTCTCCTGCCAAACTTTGAGCAAATAACCTTGCCTTCACATCATCATCATCAACTTATTCCAGGTCTGCAAAATCATTCATTTTTTTATGTGTTGTTGTGTTGTAGAAGGTCCAGTGCCATCAAATAGAGGTATGCGCTGCCTATAATTCAGTGGCATAGCATTCAGTGTTGTGAAAGACTAATGGGGCATAACGAGATGCCATGGTTGTGTTTAAAGAGGCAGATGTACTCACTGTTGTGCTTGATGATGAGGGAGGCAGAGGTGGTGAAACTATAAGTTGCTGAGTTGCTGTAAAGGGAGGAGTATAGATAACATATGTAATAGGAGTAGAACAATGTGAAGGGATCAAAGGAAAAGTAAATGAGGGAACAAAATATGTAGTGACAATTTGCTGAATATGGATGATTTTTGAGCTGTCTTGTGCAGTCGACTGACCAAGTTCTCAAGTTTATGAAACTACTGTAAATGTCTTTATCAGACTTTGAAATGCCAAGTTTTTGTGCTGGGATATATGGTATTAACTTAGACTCATAAATGATTGTTTCAAAAACAAAGATTTCATATTTAGATCTAAAAAGGCTAATGCTCAAATCGCAGATCAAATTCAATGTCCTCAACTATTATAAGGCTTTCAAGAAGGGTGTGAGATCTCTATAAAGAACTGTTACTTGCTTGACCTTATTCAAGCTTCTTTGTAATCAAGTTCTCATGATCACTCACAACTTCAAGGGGATTAGGATCTGGATGAGATCTTGTATGGATCTTTCTAGAAGCCAGATTTCCAAGAAAAATTATCACCGTTAGGCTTAAACACAATTTTTAGGGGAAAATTTCAGCCTAATGATTCCTAACTCACTGTCACCCACAAGAACTAGGCTTAAGATTTTCAAAACAATATTTTACCAGGGAAGCTTTAGCTTTCAGTTCCCCAATATGGTCGCTAGAATGTTAACACTTTGTGATTTCCCAAAGTTGAAAAAAGGAATTCCAGAGGTAACCACAAACCACTTTAGGCCAAACTCTAGTCCTTCTAGCTTGGAGAGGGCTCTTTCACTTAGGTTTCTCAACAAATATGATATTAGGCTAGGTAATAAGCTCAACAAAGTTTGATTTTCAAAGGTTTGTTGATGTGAAAAGAGACAGATCCATTGGTCATGGAGTTATGTCAAATCAGTTTTTTGTCCAGTGATATGATGGAAAAAGTAGGAAGCTTTGGTGGTGGAATTTGGGTTAAATTTCTATAAAGGGTAAGTGTAGAAAGGTGAAATACAACAAATAGAGCATAAAACCATGGATGAATTCTAAAATGTTGCTTTAAGATGAAAACATTGATAACTTGGAAAAACTAAATCAGAGCATCATTAGGATGAATTTTGAGTTAAACATCTGGTTTTTTCCAAGCAGGAAGATACACATTTAAGGGATGTAAACATATGAGACAACTTACAATATCAAAGGAGCACAAACAACCAAAATTCTGACACGAGAATCCTTGCAAATCACGTTTTGATTTCATTCGTTCACTGGCAAAGCTTTTAGAAAAATACAGTGCACAAAAGTATTTTCTTCTATAATCTAACCAACATAACCACTTAAAATGTTTTTCATCTCTTTATACATCATCAAGGTTTGATATCCTACCCATAGGTGATCGAAATCATTGACCAAAACAAACTTCTAACTAGATACATCAGAATTTTGGTGCATATACAGAAAAATAGGAGTAGTTTTCCTTACAAACAATCCAAGCCTAAAACATCACTAATTTGGAATATTGACAAATAAACATTAAATACAGCCCCTAAGATAATTTTCTGCCTATATACATGATCCAAACTACTTCTATAGGTCAAAAATTCAAACTTTGAACTAAAGAGTGCTGACTGTCTAGACTTGCAGCGCATTGGCCAGTTTCTCAAGAAAATGAAGTAGCCTCCATGTTCTGTATGGTTGCAGCCCTCCTCTGTAAAAATGAATCAAATAGGTATGCTTCAAACACCTATGTGATGGTGTTGAAACTCTTAATTCAGATTCAAAGTGCTTGCATACCTCCTTTTGAACTATTCCCCACTTTCGCAACAAGACTTTATGCTTTTGCAGCGCCTTAAAAAAAAATGAACATATGGTGACCCTTTTCTAATGTAAAGTGTTGGAAGCATCAATGTGAATATTGGAACCTTCATATAACTCTCCTCATGACAACAAAAAATTCTAAACTTCACTATCCCACCAATACCAAAATTTATATAAAAAATGCAGCAAGCCTCTTGCTGCGTTTTTGCAAATTTCATCAAAATTTACCTTTTTCTTATCTCTTGAGCCAAAGACAAAACTTCAGAGTTGAGTGGTACTTTCCTGCTAGAGATTCACCTTTGTATCATCCTCTACAAGTATATCTAACTTTCCCCTCTTCCTCTTCCTTCCATATTCCTTTACTTGAGTGAGCTTCTTCTTCACTAACACGAGGCTTATTTTCAATACCAAGTTCCGTGTATATAGATTTCTCACCTGCTTATGCATAGGCATGGCCCACTTCAGTTTATATCTCACCTTACCAAGGACTGGTTCAACAAACTATGCTTGCTTAAACAAAGTCATTTTATCCCTATGATCCTACTCTGCAAGTTGATCTACCTATTGTTGTACTCCTTTAAGTTGTTCCAATGATTTCTCATATTCCTTCTGCTCATCAAAAACTATCTTTTGTTCAGGTTGAACAATCTCCTCCACTTGCATTAGTACTTGGCAGCAGACCTAGTTCTAGGTCTCCTTGACTGCTCAACTGCCTCCTTTAAATTTTCAACATCGATGACCATTTTACCTTTTGCCTTTGGCAACAAGTGCCAATGTTTTTTTGAATAGTTTCTTGTGATATTTTATGTCTAAGTTACCTATTCTCTTACTGCAAGTATGCTATCATCAAATGGCCCTTGTCCAATTGATGCAGGGATTCTGCAATAAAACATATCCTTGCGCTTAATAGAGTGTGTGCTCCCTTTATGTAAAATCCACACCCAAATGCCCATATAAACTACTTAGATTTAATACAGAATATGAAGAGGGAGCCGAGACAAATAAATTCTTGCTTATAATAAAATAGGAAAATTACAATTCAAACCACTTGCCTGAATATTACATTTGCAGGCATCTTGGCTCTTGCCTTTTACATAATTTCACACCATTTCTCTCTATCTCTCTCTGTATTCCTCATTGTCTTCCATCCTCACACAAGCTTCATATTTATACATAATTATGGATTAATTTGAATCCATAATTATGGATTAATTTGAGATTTCCTCCACACAAATCTCAACCAAATCCTAAAATATCTTTATCCCTTCTTTGATTCAACTAAGTTCCATTTAAGGAATTTCTAATCCCTAAAATATCTACCCAAACAAATTCCATTCATATCCTCAATTTATTAAGAGAATATTTACAATAAACCTCACACTCAGATATTTCTCTCAATTTATTAAAAATGAGCATAATAATTTATAAAATAATTAAAAATACATCACCCCCTAAATACACAATATTTTAATAAAAATGAAGCAGGATGCTCCTGCATCAGACTCCCCATGTAGAGAAGTTTCCATAGACTCTTGTCTATGAGATCTGCCGCTTTTCTGTAATAATGCGACAACCACAAGTCTCCATGACTTTCTTCCTCCAAGTTTCCAAACTCAGTTTTGCCGCTGGACTTTTAAAGTATCAACTCCATTTTGTAAATTTGCGCAGAATTTCTAGAATAGTATTTTCAGAATACTATTGAATGTAACTCTCGCTTTGCCATACCACATCATCTTTATTTCGGGAATTACAGACTTGTGTAGAATCACTGATACCCATTCTTCTGGTCTCCAAACTCTAAAAGAATCTCGAACTGGTTGTACATCAGCATCACTCATTCTATCAACCGCATTCCATCGCCTCTCCAACAATTTCTTTTTCCAATTCCTCGAAGTAATTCCTCTTTGTTTGATGCTTCTGTCTCCAACTGCGCCGAACACTCAACTTTTTGAAATGAAGAGTAATCAAGAACTCCTCCTTGATCACAATTTGCTGTTTGGTCAATTTAGTGTGTCCTAAATTGCTACATTAATTTGTCAATCCAGGATTCGTAAGCTGACGAAGTGTGGCGCACTATATGTGCAAGATAACCTATCTCTTACTTTTTGTCGTTTTTGGGTTTTTTTTTTATTTATCTTGGGGGTTTTTATCTTGGTTGGTTTCCTAATGTGAGATGGAAATTCTAAAAGACAAGTATGGATATAAATGTTCAAGGCAATGATGTCCTTTATAATGATTTCCCAAACTTCAAACTTAAAAAGGATTTTAAAATATGCAATGACAAAATTAATTCCTAAAAGGAAATGAAAATGTGCCACTATTCTAGTTAAACAAACAGTGAACTATTGATCATGAAAACCATTACCCTTGCTGCTGTCTAAACACAAAAGAAACTGTACTCAAAGAAAAGATTGCAAGTAAAATAAAACTAAAATCAAATTACATCAACTCATATTCTGACCCCTCACCATTAGTCTCGCTATGGCTTTCGGAGGTAATCATAAACAACTTGAGCAATCTGATATCTAATTTGCGGAAAAATAAACTAATATCAAATTACACACTCATACTTCAATCCCTCACCATTAGTCTCGCTATGGCTTTCGGAGGTAACTGATAATGACATGAGAAACTTAATATCTAACTTGCAGAAAAATAAACTAATATCAAACTACACACTCATACTTCAATTCCTCACCATTAGTCTCGCTATGGCTTTCGGAGGTAACTGATAATGACATGAGAAATTTAATATCTAACTTGCAGAAAAATAAACTAATATCAAACTACACACTCATACTTCAATCCCTCACCATTAGTCTCGCTATGGCTTTCGGAGGTAATTGATAATGACATGAGCAGTTTAATATCTAATCTAACTAGTAAAGCAAATGTACAAAACTGAAATGAATAAAACAGTGCTGGAATTAAAAACTAAGAAAAAGAAATCAGAAGAAGGACAAGATTGATTCCATGTCATTAGTCATTGTAAACTATGTGCAAATGCCCGAGCTGCCTATTGTACTCTGGAACAAAAACACTGATCAGTTAAAAACAATATAAAGCATGAAAGATTATGGACAGAAGTAAAACGTAAAGCATGAAATATTATGGACAAAGATGAAACGTAAATACCATGAAAGATGTAATATATATATATATATACACGTGAATGACTATGGCACAATGAACGTAAGGAAATGAGGCATGAAACTATACAGTAATACAAAAAACCTTGGCATGTGCAGGGGCCCTCTGCACAATCCTCGGGAAGCAGCTATCAAACACGAATTGTGCTTATGAACAGAGTCTTCTTATATATTCAAAATGTGGTCACAACAGAGAAATAATGTCACAGCACAGTGGCAACGCAATTAAATTATAGAGCTAACTATTATGCGTATGAGAACGCATTATTTATAACAGAGGGTGATATAACTAATTCCCTAAAGTCTGCGCTGATAGAAGACACGTGAACAACCACGTCCAGAAATCTAGCATCATGGCTGCCGTGAAGATTAAATCTATGGAAAGTGGTTGTTGGATTCGGCTTATGGAGCCGTTTACAGGTGTTGATATGTCTCCTGTGATTTAGAAATGGCCACGCAAGTCTTCACGTGATGAAAAACAGAGTTCTGTCACCGTGGGACTCTTCGGTTGATCACCACTTGGCTACCTTTAACCACAGCCTTCTTAGGTGAATTCGACTGAGCCAATAGGACTCGATCCATGTCCATGTCATTTCCAACTTGCCCATGTGGCTCGATTTGCCTGAAGACACCTGCAATATAGAATTTAACAAAATGGCTGCGGAAAGTTGCAGCAGCTGCGGAAAGTGTCAAGATTCCGTAGCTTATTGAGAAAAAATCTAATTCAAACAGCAGACACAAAACATAGTTAAAAACCACTTTAAATGCTCTTTTATGATTAATATGCAATGATATTGATGACTTAGAAGGTCCAGGTGAATGGAAAAGGTCTAGAAAGGTGTATAAGAAAGATGCAAGTTTGGGACTCAACATACCCCCACTGTGAAGGTGTTGCATGTCCTCATGCAACAAAAATTTTGATAATCCTTCTTCAATTCATATGCCTTGATACCTCTGCCAGTACATCCAGTCCTCTTCTCCTCTTCCTTGGTGTTGCTAACATCCTGGGCTTCTTCATTAAGCATCTGAATTTAAGATTAATCAGTGCTCTACTTATCTTCTGGAATTTCTTCTTCAATTTCCTGTTCTTTTTCTGCCACAGTCCCAGATGTAGCATGGTATTGTCATGAATGATCTTGTCCAATTTGCTTTGTTCCTTTAATGCCTCATTTTCATTTTTAATGTGTCTATTTAAAACCTCCAACTCAAAGACTTCTTGTTTCAATGATTGGACTAGAGCTTCTTGTGCTGTGTGAGGCTGAGTGGATGAGGTGCTGGGGCCCGTGGCTGTCCTTTCTAAGGATTCTATGTAATCGTACACCTCTTGCTGCTTTGGATCTATCTCAGGTGTCGTTTTCCTTGGGCTGTCCCCAAAATACTGTGGAGGAGAATTGTCTTCAAAATCTGGCTGAAAAGGACTCATGTCAACATCTTGAGGACTAGTTTCAACATTTGACTGAGAATGCGGTGGACTATGTTCAACGTCTGGCTGAGAATGAGATGGACTATGTTCAATGTATGGCTGAGAATGAGATGGACTATGGCCAACTGGAGTTTGTTCAGGCGTTCCTTCTCCCAAATCAATAAAATGGGGTCCTTTTGTTTGTACTTTCCTCCACTTTCCTTTAAGCCTGCTGCTTCTTCTTACATACTGTGGACTACTGTCTTTTTCCTTTTGTTTTTCTTTTCCTCTCTTTTTGGCCATAGCTGACTGTTCCTGAAGGTGAACTAGTCTCTCAGACAATATTTGATGGTCTTCTTCTGAAGAAGGGGTTTGATGCACAGCCTCAATGCTTCTTTTCTCTTTTGATTTTATTGGCTTTTTATCCTCAGTCTTTTCCTTCTTCCTTTTTGACAGTCTTTCTTCTCTACTAGTTCTTTCAACTGTGTTAGTAGGAGTGCTTTGAGTTTTATCATTTGTTCTCTTTCTTCTACTTCTTTTTGATGTACTTCCTTCAGGAGTTTCTTGAGGTTCTTCAAAGAAATTTCTAACTAAGAACTGCTCCCAAGTGTCCTTTTTCTCCTTTAATTGTTTTTCTACCAAAATTTTCACGAGACCATGGTGATACAAATGTGGTTCTACGTCCCCTAGATGCTTCTGGACGGTTACAGACATCTTCTTCAAACTGTTTAATAAAAAGTATGGCAGATTGAGGGCCTGGTTGTCTAGGAAATTCATCAACAGTCGGGTATGATACATGTACATTGACCCAAAACGTCCCTCACAGGTGATAAATTTTTGAATAACTAACAGTAAACTGGCCCACTCTTCTTTTAAAGCATGAACAGGAATTCCCTTTTTGAAAATGGTGACATCCATACCTGGGTTACGTAGGATCACTCTCCAGGCTTCATCACTAATGCTCTTGTTCTTGAACTAGCGTTCACCTTCTTGAGGGAGTTCTGTAGCAGCTGCTATGGATGCCTCATTCACCGTAAATTTGAGGTCCCCAATTTCTACCTCCAGACCATTGAAAGACCTTGCAAAAGCTTTTGTCACCTCTTTATGGTAGCCTCTAAACTTTTGAATAAACCGAAGCCATTTTTCCTTTTTCAATATATCTTTGACTTGCGGGTATCCTTCCATGAATTTAGGTCCTTCTGGTTCTGTTCTCAACAACTGACCCATCCTTCTTTCTTCTCTTTAAAACTTGTCTGCGTGAGGAGGGTTCAACGGAGGTAAGACGGCTGAATTAGCGGAAATGAGCATGGTTTATGAAAGAGACCAGTGACTGTAAGCGGATATCAGAGAATGGGTATACGGAATGTAGCGTAACAGAGAACAAAATGGGGTGAAGCGGAACAGAGAAGGGTTACGTGAGCACGGTGGAAATGCAGCCGTGAGATCAATAGAACAGTAGGAGGAGTAAAACGCATCCGGCAATATTTAAAATTGGGTGGCTGCAGAGTAGATGCAAGCACGTTTATGCAATGGCTACGGATTTTGTGCGGCTAAGAGAAGCCGTAGTCAAATCAACTACGTTTCTTAACTACAGGTGGAGTATCAACGTATAGCTGAACACTAATGAAGACCGGAGGCTTGATTATGAGGCCGTTTAGAAATGAATGCAAGGATTGTGGGGGAATCGTATAGAGATCGTGGGATGGCTACGGAGTTATCAACGCAATCATTGCATATAATGGAGCTATGGTTTATAACTATGTAAAAATGTGCTTGAATGCAATTTGAAATAAATTTTTACTCATACCTTGGAATTCTTGCCATTTTTCATTGGTCTTCAATCATTTGCTCCTCATTGATGTCTTTGAATGCCCCATGTCTTCATAATATGTCTTCATACCTGCATTTGATTTCATGATTGTGGAAATAACATCTGACTGTAAATTTTTGAAAAATAGAGAGGTGGCTGCAGAAACTGCTTCTGGCTGCGGAAACTGGTGTCGACTGCGGAAACTGACACAACAATTATTTGGGTGAATGGAGATGGATAGATGATAACTGTCTAAATGAAAATGGTCATGAAAGAAAATTTTATTGATGAAATGAAATGAAATAGATGAAATGGAGTAAAGTGAAATGAAGTGGAGTGTAATGAAGTGGAATGAAATGGAGTGGGTTGTCATAAAACTTGTGAAATAAGAGAGAGAGAATTTTTTTTTTTGGAAAATATAGGGTGTCAGGTGTTCCTGATTTTCACCCTACATTTTCTGTATAAGACTGCCAATCAGTGATTGGTTTTCAGGCTTATACTTTTTTTTTTGTCCTAGTCTACTTGAAAAAGAGAATCTTGTTCAAGTATATGAATACTTCCAATGGAACCATGTCTGTAACAAGATAATAGATAAACTCATATGCAGGTTTGAAAGATACTCTTTGATATTTACCAGTATATGAGATGCCAACTGTCTTGATTGAGATGATGTCAGAAGATATTGAATAATTGAGCATTGGAATCCGATGACTGAATTGAACCAAGATTCAATGTAATCTTGTCTTCCTTGTCTTTCCTCTATCATGAAATGCAAGTCTTCGGAGATGTGATCTTCATTCATAGAATCTGGTGATAGGCATGCATGAGACTTTTCAATCTCTGGTTCTAATAACTTATCTTTATCAACAGACATCCATGATTCTTGGACCTTATCTAAGTCTTCTTCTTCTAGTTGTTGTTCTTCAATGACAGTTGGTGAATTATTTTTCAATACCTCGGAATTGTAAGTTGATTGAGGTGTTTTATTGTTGGGGATATGAAATGGTTGTGGAGGTAGTGGAGTGGGGAATCTTTGGAGTGCTTGTGTGGATGGTAATGGGAAAGGTTGAATTGAGGTCAAATGAGGGTGATTTTGATGTTGTGGTGGAGGCAAATGGTATGAATAACATTGATGATGGTATTGAGGATAGAGAGGGAAAGATTGAGGATATGGTGGATTTCCTTTATAGGGCCTTTGCCAACTTTGTTGCCAAGATTGGTTTTGAGGTTGGGATTGAGATGGCCAAGGTTTCCAAGGTTGGTTTTGAGGTTGGGATTGAGATACCCAAGGTTGCCAAGGCAAGGATGTTTTCCAATTACCTTGAGATTGTTGTGCATAACCTTGAAACTGTGCATAAGGAGATTGCATCATATTGGGTTGATGAGGCTGCCATAGCCCTCTTGGAGCTACATAACAAAGTTTCTCTTGTGCTTGATTTGCTCCATTATCCTTCTAGTAAATTGCCTTCAACCCTGGTAATGATGGGCAATCTTCAGTAGTATGTGATCCTGCACAAATTTTACACATGTTAATGTTATCAAGTGGACATTCATGCAAAGCATGTTTCTTTCTACATTTAGGGAAAAATATAAATGAAGCAACTTTTTGCTTGTTTTGCATTCTTAGCATGTCAGTTTGTTCATTTAAATTACCAAGAATGTTTAGCAAATTGTTAGGTTCAGTTTGACTTACCAATCCTGATGCTGACTTACTTACTCTTGCCATAAATGGATCTTGAGGGGATCTTACACACTTTTCTTTTCCTCTTGATATGTTCTTGCATAGTTCACAAATTTCTTGAAATGGCAATTGATAGACATCTCCTTTTCCCACAAGATTAAGAAGATCAATCCATTCATCCTTTATAGCATTTAGTAGGAGAGTTTTTAATGCATCCGATCCTAAATTATGCAATTTAGATCTTTTGATATTATAAGTAAATCTCTCCACTAAATCTTCTAGGCTTTCATCCTCTTTTTGGTTCATCTTAAAGATTTCATTTCTAAGGTCATGGTGCATGCAATAACCTTTATATTTTTCCAAAAATACTCTTTTCATATCATCCCATGTCCTTATAGAATTTGTTCCTAAAGTCATGAACCATATAAGAGCTCTATCCTTCAATGTTGCCGGAAACAAATTCAATTTTTGCATGTGCAATGAGTAGCCATAAGATCTACAAATTATTTCAAATTCAAAAAGAAAGGTTTCCGGGTCTTCTGATCTCATACCTTTAAAGTTAGGAAGTACAGATGGATGGATGTTCTTCATTTGAATGTTGATATCAGTTTCTTGAATAGGAAATCCAAAAGGATCTTCCTCATTGTCATCATCTCCATCCATTTCTTCAACCTCCTTTGTCACCTCTTCTTCTACCTACAAAAATATGAATTCATGATGTGGATGTGTGGCTCTTACTGCACCACATGATATAGTGGGTGTGGTAGGTGATTGAAGTTTTTTTTTTTTTTTGGATGTAAGAAATAAGGTTACCTAGTTACACTTCCCCGGCAACGGCGCCAAAATGTTTGGTCAATTTAGTGTGTCCTAAATTGCTACATTAATTTGTCAATCCGGGATTCGTAAGCTGACGAAGTGTGGCGCACTATATGTGCAAGATAACCTATCTCTTACTTTTTGTCGTTTTTGGTTTTTTTTTTTTATCTTGGTTGGTCTCCTAATTTGAGATGGAAATTCTAAAAGATAAGTATGGTTATGATTGTTCAAGGCAATGATGTCCTTTATAATGATTTACCAAACTTCAAACTTCAAAAGGATTTTGAAACATACAATGACAAAATTAAAAGGAAATGAAAATGTGCTACTATCCTAGTCAAACAAACAGTGTACTATTGATCATGAAAACCATTATCCTTGCTGCTGTCTAAACACAAAAGAAACTGTACTTAAAGAAAAGATTGCAAGTGAAGTAAAACTAAAATCAAATTACATCAACTCATATTCTGACCCCTCACCATTAGTCTCGCTATGGCTTTCGGAGGTAATCATAAACAACTTGAGCAATCTGATATCTAATTTGCAGAAAAATAAACTAATATCAAATTACACACTCATACTTCAATCCTTCACCATTAGTCTCGCTATGGCTTTCGGAGGTAACTGATAATGACATGAGCAATTTAATATCTAACTTGCAGAAAAATAAACTAATATCAAACTACACACTCATACTTCAATCCCTCACCATTAGTCTAGCTATGGCTTTCGGAGGTAACTGATAATGACATGAGCAATTTAATATCTAACTTGCAGAAAAATAAACTAATATCAAACTACACACTCATACTTCAATCCCTCACCATTAGTCTCGCTATGGCTTTCGGAGGTAACTGATAATGACATGAGCAGTTTAATATCTAGTCTAACTAGTAAAGCAAATGTACAAAACTGAAATGAATAAAACAGTGCTGGAATTAAAAACTAAGAAAAAGAAATCAGTAGAAGGACAAGATTGATTTCATGTCATTAGTCATTATAAAATGATGTGCAAATGCCCGGGCTGCCTATTGTAATCTGGAACAAAAACACTGATCAGTTAACAACAATATAAAGCATGAAAGATTATGGACAGAAGTAAAACGTAAAGCATGAAAGATTATGGACAAAGATCAAACATAAATACCATGAAAGATGTAATATATATACATGTGAATGACTATGGCACAATGAACGTAAGGAAATGAAGCATGAAACTATACAGTAATACACAAAACCTCGGCATGTGCAGGGGCCCTCTGCACAATCCTCGGGAAGCAGCTATCAAACACGAATTGTGCTTATGAACAGAGTCTTCTTATATATTCAAAATGCGGTCATAACAGAGAAATAATGTCACAGCACAGTGGCAACGCAATTACATTACAGAGCTAACTATTATGCGTATGAGAACGCATTATTTATAACAGAGGGTGATATAACTAATTCCCTAAAGTCTGCGCTGATAGAAGACACGTGAACCACCACGTCCAGAAATCTAGCATCATGGTTGTCGTGAAGATTAAATCTATGGAAAGTGGCTATTGGATTCGGCTTATGAAGCCGTTTACAGGTGTTGATATGTCTCCCGTGATTTAGAAACGGCCACGCAAGTCTTCACGTGATGAAAAACAGAGTTCTGTCACCATGGGACTCTACGGTTGACCACCACTTGGCTACCTTTGACCACAACCTTCTTAGGTGAATTCGACTGAGCCAATAGGACTCGATCCATGTCCATGTCATTTCCAACTTGCCCATGTGGCTCGATTTGCCTGAAGACACATGCAATATAGACTTTAACAAAATGGCTGCGGAAAGTTGCATGTTAGGTCTTCATGCAAAGGACAAGATTTCAACTTAATATAAAAATCTAATTCAATTGTTATATACAAACATAGTTAAAAACCACTTTAAATGCCTTGCATTACTATGCAATGATATTGATTGACTTAGAAGGTCCGTGAATGGAAAAGGTCGAGAAAGGTATAAGAAAGATGCAAGTTAAATTCAACAATTGCCCTACCCCTATAGTAACAAATTTCTCATCCAGTGTTGTACCTGCATTTATTAACAAACTATTAGTTTTAAAAATGCAATACCTTTCGGTCTCTTTTGATGCTTAAAGCACCAATCTCCCATCATAGTCCTTCTGGATTTCAGCAGATCCTGTTTTGAATTGCTGGCTGCTTTCATCTTTATCCTGTTGGATTAATACTTCTATTTCCATTATGTCTCTAAGGACAAAACTTTCTTGCTTCTCTCGATCTTTTATCTCATCTCCAAATACTTTCTGCTCAATTTCTCTGATTTCAACATCATATTTATTAATGGTTCCTTCTGTACCTACAGCCACATTCTTAATTGAAAAGTCAAAACGTTCACATAACTGTATAAGCGTTAGAAACATTTCATCCTTATCATGCACGGTAACTGCTATCTCTTCTGTATCAGGTTCTGCAAGTTTCATCTCCCCTTCAGGTTCCTTAAGCCATTGTTCCAAGAATTCTATTTCCACGTGAAATCTTTCCAGCAGTTCATCACAATCTTCATTCTTAGTTTCACTCTTCTTCTGCCAATCCTTTTGAGTTATCCTGTTTTCTGTATCATCACATTGCATAATTTTGTCATCAATTTCATGAAACAAATTCATTTGTTTACCTCCTTGGAATATTACTTCGGCATTTTCATTATGCTTCTGCTCCATAACAGCTTCAACTCACTGTCTTACACCAAACAAGAATTCATCTATGAATTCTTTTTGTTGCAACAAATCAGTACCTTCCTCCTCTGAAAGGCATTCTCCATCATACTTCACCTTAAGAGCTTCATTCATCTCTGTGATAGTTTCACCAGACCATCCATCATCTTTTGCACATCCTGTAAATATACACAAACTATGAGGGTTAAAAATACAAGGCTTCATAGCCTCATCTGCTTCTCTTGTCAACATATCTTCCAATTCTTCTGAACTATTCCAATAGTCCATGAGATTTTTCTCATTGATCTCTTCACCCAGAATTTCAACCTGTTCTGGGTCAGAAATGGAAACTTCCATTTTCAACTCAGCCTCTTTCAATTCTTCACATCTCGATTGCACACTCATCATCTGCTCGAGCTTCCTCAGCTCTTCTGTCAACTGTATGTTTACCTGTCGTTCCCTCTTTGTGTGTAGCCTCTGCCATTTCACTTTCTTCCTTATGGTCCAACCATGTCTTTGGTCTTTCATATTTCTCTGCAAAAATTCCATCAATAACTCAAGGTGAACTGCTATCTCAGCTTTCTCCCCCTCATACTCTTCATCAGTCAACTGCTTACATATGCCATTTGCCTTAGCATCCTCCTTCTTCTTTCTTCTGCTGTGGTCTTTCTCAAATCCTCTGAAATGACTATCACCAGTCATCTTCTCCTCCTTCGTGAACTTCATTTGTTCGCTTGTGGATTTCATTCAAAATCCCCTTTTCAGTAAGCCTTCATACTTGCTATCCAACAATGCAAGTTCTCTTTTGGCGCTTGGTCTCTTTCGGTTCTCTGTCTTGGAAACATCTCTGGGAAACTCTCTTGCTCCTCTTTGCTGCAAACAACAACTGCAGTATTTCATGTGTTACAATGACCGACTCTTTGGGTGTCGGGCTCCGCCGATCATGCACCCAATTACATTCAAACCTTTGACTTGATTTAAGACTCTTTGACTCTAGACTTGACATCAACTGTTCATCTTGGATGAAAAATGCACCTTTTAATAATTTAATGGTTTAACTTGACTCAAGCTATCCAAAATTTTATTTGACCTTAACATCTTATCTGATTTCAAAGCTTGACTCAATAATTACAATAGTGGATATTTTGACTCTAATTCAAGTTATACAATTAACCAATGAACATCCACCCTTAATACATTCTCATTATGTAAAATCTCCCTGTTACCAATTCTCTCTCATACTCCATTCTTATGAAAATATCATAAGTCACTAATTATATCATCTCCCATTATCACTTTCTTTTAAGCCTTTAAATCGAAATGCCATCCACTTTTCCCAAGATTTATTTTATGGTGAAAAAAATAAACCATTTAATTTTCAACATTTAAAAATACCTCTTTGAAATGAATGATCATACCTTATGCTCTCTTCAATACACCTTTTCTTTGCAATTTCAACTCTCCGGGTTTCATTCTTCTGTGTCGTTCTTATCATTGTGAATATTCGCATGCCCTTCATACCATAAACCTCTTCAACACACTCATCATTTTAGCGCAGATAGTTTCCCTGTACTTCCATGTAGCTCCTTCTTTGCAGTGACAGTTCTCATGCAACATTGTCTCACTTCAGTGCACAAACAATTCATTCATAGGAATTTTCCAAAACTTTCTTTTAACATGGTGGCATCAACATATTGCTTCGGCGGCAACAAACACAAACCACACTCGAAGCATATTTGCACATCAATTTCTAAGATGGATTCCAATTCCATTCCTTAAACTTTGGACTAAATTCACTCTTTTACAAAATTTACAAAGAACTTAATTTCTCAAATATGGCAAGGGAAATTAAATCATCCAATTTTTAAGAACACTTTTAATCAATGAATATTGATTCATTCAATGAACATTTACCTTGGTGTCTCTTTGCGTTCTCCATACGACCAACACAACCCTCAACAATCACCACCGATCTTCCCGTATTTCTAATACGATTTCTCATACCAGCAATGCTTAGCAAATTCTCTGGGGTATAAAACTCTGAAAAAGCTTCCACAAGACAACCGTCGATACCCTGAACATGAATCTGCTCTTTCTAAAATACTCGAAGCCTTCAAACCCAGAAAACAAATACCAGGAGAACATAGTTGATTCGAAACTCTTTTAAGAACATCTCACGTGATCTCAACATTTAAGATACCACACGCAGATCAAGGAATACTACTACGCTTCCACTCCGCCAGTGAATTCACCATAAGAAATCAATCTTCCCCTAATCCAGCAATTGCTGGTTGACGAAAGTAAGGACCAAATTGGTTTTCACAAGTAATGCAATGCAATACATAGTCCCTCAAAATCTAGGCCGCAATCAGCACTACTATCTTAATTCAAACTCTCACTTTTCGACTTTTTCAAGCAACAACCAATGCCTTCAGTGTAAAACCTCGAATGTCAACACAAAAGATGTATACTTTCAGGGTTTAAAGCTATAAAATCTCAAAACCCCG
This sequence comes from Pinus albicaulis, assembly GCA_034641835.2. Lineage (NCBI taxonomy): Eukaryota > Viridiplantae > Streptophyta > Pinopsida > Pinales > Pinaceae > Pinus > Pinus albicaulis. Next base: position 784,355,396 of record CM076571.1, read on the forward strand.
ATGTTTGTAGTTTCCAAGAAGCAGTGACCTGTACTCAAAGATTGAATTTTTTTTTGTTTTAAGATTCGAAGCTTACCACATGATAAAGCCTGCAACGACAAACTTATTTGGAATAGTTTCTCTACACTCAAAACCCATCTGGACTTTCCTCGACGTCATGCAAACTTCCATTCTCTGCTCATATCAAAGGGTCCTTTCAGACAGTGATATCCTGCACTTCTTTAGAAGGGAAAGGTCTTGAACTTTGGTAATGTTCTGAATTCAAAAACCAGTTAGACTTCTCCATCCTCCTCAAAGAAAAAATTGATGTAGTGAACAAATGCACACTTAATATTCAATGGATCAAAACATTAGATCATACATAAAATCAAAATTCTAACTCTCCACATGTGATGGAGTTCATCATCTGCGCAAATGTTACTTTCCTTTGATTTTTTTTTTATATATATACGCAACTCTGATTTCCAAACACCACAAGACCGCAAACTATATTTGCTGAGGTATATCTCCGATTCACAATTTACTCCATCATACTTAATCAACGTCTGCCACTCTGATACAAATAGAGCATGATACTTAAACAAACAATTACCATTCAGGCCGTGGTTCAGAAAGGAATGGATATCACTCTACAGTTTACGCACTAATGCAAACAATGGTTTGTAATTTCTGTTATATGCCCATAACCCAAATGCTGGCAACGTAAATGAAAAATTTAAGGAAAACATTACCACACGAACAAGCATGCTGCTTTGGATGCTTCTGCATTGCTCCAATCGGCATTTGCAAGCACTGTTAACACAGTCATGAATTTAGAATGGACATTGCACTTGCAGAATTGCTAACGCAGGTCCGAAATTGGAATCGATGCCAGCTTGAGCTACTGTTCGCGTATACACAACATTCCACGCTATCACACTATCTTCATACCACACTCCACTATGCCAACGTCAGGGATTGTAACATGGTTTCGCAGCAAAGCCTGCACGTCGACTCGATTTGCAACCTTCAATTCTTGGTTTGTCTTACGGCATTCTCTCCACAACTCCAATGTCCGTGTCCAACCATCTGCTATCTCTGCATTCGAACAGACTCTCCAGTCTGCAGTGATCGACTTCTATGCTGGTCGTCTTCAATTTTGGCTTTCCAACTAAAGCCACACCCTTCTACACATATTCTAATGTTGCCAATCTGAGATTGCCTTTGCCATCAGGTTTTTTCCAGCTGCACAAATGTTCCTGCAATTCACACACTCATCTACGGCATATATATAATTGCAGAGATTAAATTCACTCACTCATCTCTTGTTCGTGGCTGCACGGATTAATGTGATCTTTTGCTTTGATACCAAATGATGCAGGGATTCTGCAATAAAGCAGATCCTTGCGCATAATAGAGTGTGTGCTCCCTTTACGTACAAATCCACACCCAAATGCCCATATAAACTACTGAGATTTAATACAAAATATGAAAAGGGAGCCGAGACAAATAAATGCTTGCTTATAATAAAATAGGAAAATTACAATTCAAACCACTTGCCCGAATATTACATTTGTGGGCATCTCGGCTCTCGCCCTTTACATAAATTCTCACCCCATTTCTCTCTATCTCTCTCTGTATTCCTCACTGTCCTCCATCCTCACACAAGCTTCATATTTATACATAATTTGGATTAATTTGAATCCATGATTTCCTCCACGCAAATCTCAACCAAATCCTAAAATATCTTTATCCCTTCTTTGACTCAACTAAGTTCCATTTAAGGAATTTCTAATCCCTAAAATATCTACCCAAACAAATTCCACTCATATCCTCAATTTATTAGGAGAATATTTACAATAAACCTCACACTCAGATATTTCTCTCAATTTATTAAAAATGAGCATAAAAATTTATAAAATAATTAAAAAGACATCACCCCCTAATTACAGAATATTTTAATGAAAATCAAGCAGAATGCTCCTGCATCACCAACTGAACTTGTAACTCTCCAATTTTATGGTCCATTTTATCAATTTCCACTTTCTTTTGTGTTTTTTTCTGATTCCATAACTTGAATAGGTGAAGATAGAGGATCTACAGGAAATCTCTTGGTTGCAACTCTTGTTCTTGGTACCCTTCCCACCTTTTCTACGTCATGTGAGAAATGTTGTTTCTTAGCACTCCTCTTATCAACTGATTTTATTTTAGTCAAAGAATTTTTGACTGAGCTTGCTACTGCAGGTTAAGATTTTTTAATCACAACTAATGGGGTGTCTTTCTTGGTCTTTTGGCTATTTGAAGATTGTGTTGCCCATCTCGAAGAACTTAAAAGTCCTACCATGACAGCTTCTTCTTTTTAAGCTCCTCCATCACCAACAATTTAGTTAATGAAAAATGAAACAAACTAGCTTCAACTTGATTTCCTCTTGTTTGAACTCTCTCAGTCATCTTACATAAAACCCTAAACAGATAATAAGGTAGATTAAAATATTTATTTTCTAGTAAAATGAATTAAGAGCCTAATGTGATAGTGGTACCTTACTAAACCTCCCTTCACAGGTGAAGTACCTTTGAACCACCTCCAACAGTTTAGTGTGGTGATCCTGTAAATAACTCCTTGGAGCAGGAGAACCATTCCCTTTCCTGTGTTTTGGCTTGAGAAAGTCCTTCAAATCAACAAAATCAAAATCCATACCTTTGAGCCATTCCTCTCCACTCAAAGGGATCTCAGTGGCCTCAGCTATTGATTGAGTTGAGATTGGAAAAGTTATACTTCCCACCTGTGCTTGCACACCATCAAAACCCCTAGAAAATTCCTTTGTCAAATGTATATGATACCTTTGAATCTTCTCACAAAATCTTATACACCCTACTTGTTCAAAAGCCATTCTGATGGTTGGATATGCATTGATGGTTGTGACATCTTGTGGATCAAAACCTACAATGGCACCTCCTTTGTGCTTTTTATCTTCTTGCGTTGACATAGTTTTTCTTTTGGAGCAGTGAATAGTTTTACGGTTATGAGCAACTTGTTTGTGTAACAATGGAGGTGTTACGGTATTTAAAATTTTCTGATAATGACTTAAGAGACAATCTAGCAATTACACAAAAAATTTACAAAGAAGACTTCCTTAGGGAATACCTACAAAATTTGGAATTTCACAACTGTTGGCAAAGAATTTAAAATAGCAACAATCGCAGTACACAAACCAGAAACGCAACCTTGAAGGAATTTGACTTTTTAAAACTCTTTCGAGCATAAATTTTAAGGGAAACAACTTTGTTATAGTTTGAATACTAAGGTGCCTATTGCATGCAAAGGCTCACGTGACGAAAAGGCGAATTGACATCAATAAAAGAGGGATATAACACACTATGTGGAATCGCAGCGGATTAGGATAAAACGCAACACAGAGAAAGAAAACGCTTAGAATTCCAGAAGAGCAACGACAGTTATTTTATCATTTTTGCAGACTTTTAATGGTTTATGTGGTTTCTATATGCAATTCTAGAGTTCAGTCAAGACTGAAGGATAAAGATAGAGCTATATTTGCACCTGTGAGGGAAATTTGACCACCGACATGCGAAAATTTGAGCACTATGTGAACTCGCAGCGCCCCTACCTCCCTTTCGCAACGAATGAAACGAGCAATCTAAGCTTTCTGATGTAGATGGTGAAGAGTTGAACGTTGTGGGATGAAGAAGCAAGTTCGAATGATAATGCAGAATGGCCTGGAGCGGAAATAAAAGTGTTGATCGTGATAGAAAAAAGGAATCATGAATGCACAATGCTTTCTTGAAAATGATGTGCTTTGGGAAAAGGAAGGACTATCTTTCTGACCGTTATTCCCTGCTGAGATCATATGCTATCCTTAACATGACATTCAAACTGACTCCCAAGAGCCTCTAAATCTGTGCTAAAATCCTTTCATGATTGCTTTGATTTAGACATAGACTCTAGACTTAGGTGACCTACTTATAATGACTTAGGATGGTGACTCATTCATAATAAGCAAGGATTTGTAAAACATGATTTTTTTTTACTCTTTCCAATGTGACCAAAGACTTCCAATGATTACCCTTTGTAAGGAAAACACATGACTTTAGACATTGGAATCTTAGCAAAATAGACACCTTTAGATGACGCCCATTCTAAACTTAGATCTCCTTGAACAATAATCATAAGGTGATCATGACTAATATTTACAAATTTAACCTTAGACACATAGAAAGAGTAACATAACCAAGATCCCTATACATAGGACACTAACACATAAAATTTAAATGTTCTTGATTTTGAACCTAGTTTTTTGTTTCCTGTCATTTGTAGTTTTTCTTTCGAAGCAAGGAGAGAATGAAGGGATCTCTTTTGGGAGGAATTGTCGATGGTCATTTGTAGTTTTTCTTTTGAAGCAAGGAGAGAACGAAGGGATCTCTTTTGGGAGGAATTGTCGATGGTTTCTACTTATGTTATGGAGTCTGGTTTAGAAGGTGAAGACGAAAGGAAAAGGTCTATAGAGAGGCCTTGGAAGAAGAAGGAAAGGTGCATTAGGCTTTTGATCGAACATGATTCATATGGTTTTGGGATAAGTTATTGTTATAGTACGCAACAATTATGTCTGGTAGGGGAGTTCTATAGTCGTTCCATCTCTGATATTTCATTTTGGCATTGGCTTATGAAACTGCACCTACCTCTGTTTGGTTATCTTCCCCATTTATCATTTCTAGCATGTGGGTGATGGCTTTCAACTGCAGGGGGGTCATCATATGCAACACATGATAAGAGAGAAATCTAGTCTTGCGACAACACGCCGCTGATTTTGAAAGGGTGGTCGTTGGGTGTTGAGTCACAGAGGGAAAAAGAAAACCTGCAACCCCTGTGGGAGAAACTACGAGCATTTTTGCTAGAACTCTGGAACATGTTATCTTTAAAGTCCATTGGAGATTGTCTTGGAATATATTTTGCAAAGGATGCGTGAAGTTTAATTGGACCCTGGAAGTTAGTGATGCAGGTCTACGTTGAAATTGGACCCTAGAAGTTTGCAATGCAGGTCTGTGTTGAAATGGTCGTTGACCTAGTGTTATCGAACACCATTAGAGTTGAAGCTAGAAAATGACATTATCAGTTGTCTTTGGATAATAACTGAGTCCCTTTTTATTGTGACAACTTTATTGTTCCGGTTGTCACGATTATAGACATTTGAGGGATGTATCCGTGGTCGTAGTGGCACAAAAATTGTTCTTAGAAGGGATATAGAATTGATCCCTTGTAGATGGAAGAGGATAGATGGCCTAAGGTTGTGTTTAATGACAGATTGGGCAAAAGAAAGAAGACTTGGATGCGGAAAATTAACAAATGGTTTAGTAAATGGGATATTTGCTTGAGCATGTGTTCCACAAATAGTAAAGAGATAAAGAACTTTTGTTATGGATAAGTTCCACAAATGTACTTGGGAGAAAGAAGAAGTACTACATTGAAGAGTTTAACCCACTCATAATCATAAAAAAAAAAGCGTACATAGGGGCCCATATTTCTTAGGGATCCAAAATCCTTATTGCTCAATTAAGGACTAATTCTCATCAACTCCATTGTGAAACATGGCACTAGAAAAGGCCAAAAGAAATGTGGGAGGAAAGAGTATGCATTTTTTTCTCTTCCGGAAAAGTGGAATAGAAAAGCATTTCATTTTAGAATGCGAGGCCTTAAATGGCAACAGGGAAAATTATGCAGATATTATGGCAGCTAACTCTTGGGATAATCTATTTAGTGAAGAGTTTGTCGAGAAGCTGGGAGTGTTTATTGTAAGCCTCCACAGGAAAAGCGCTAAATACAAGAACCATATGGAGACACAATTTGTCCCATAGGCTATTTTTAGCCTCGTGGACGTTAAAAATAATTTCTTTCTTTCTTTCTTGTCAGAAGAGCTCTTTGGGTTTAATACCATTGCACAGAGTATTTGATTATTGGGAAAGCCCTATTCACAAGCTTTCAGACCGTCTGACACCTTTAGTTGTGGAAGATTGGAAAGAGACCGGATGATGTCACAATTTCTCCTGGAAAATAATGGAAATTTTAGGAAGATTTTAGAAAATTTAGCAGAAATTGTTAAAAAATATAGTTGTCAAGTTTCAGGATTTTGATACCCAAAAATTCTTGATTACGCTGAATGTATTTCCACAATAAAAAAAATATTCAAATTTCTTGAAAATTTTCTCCTAAATTTGAACAAGAATTTTGTGGGAAAAATTGTGACCTTGTAACCTGGGAGGAGGATGTCAAAGTTCGAATGACATGTGTCCACAAATATGCGTTGATAGTCGAACAATTCGACTTTTCTCTACTAGTGGTACTAAGCAATAGACGACAATATTCGAGGCATGGATTTATTCACTTCCATTCTGTTTATTGTAGGTAATGTATGCCAAGAGAAGTGTATAAATTTGAGGACACTCTTACTCCTCTTACTCCATTTATTTATTTATTTATTTTATTTTCAAATGATGTTTGATACTTGTTTTTGTGTATCATTTAAATAATAATATATGATATATGTTTTCATCAATCCTTTATTATGAATATAAAAACATCTTTTTTGTTAATATAATTTTTTTTTTTTTTGTGGGATGTTTATGAATTTTTTAAGTTCTAACTTCTGAATACATGTGTATTCACTAATATTTTGTTACGAATATAAAAGATAATTTTTGTTAATATAAGTTTTGTATGATGTTTAAGAATTTTTTTTTGTTCCAACTCGATCATAACCTATGACTCAACTAACATCAAAGATGGATATGTTTTATGTTATATTTAAAAAATCAAATCTGTTCAATTATGTACAATCACTATTTATGTAATTTCAAAGATTTCACAAATCATGTTGAACCATTCTTGAAATTTTTTCAAGTAGTTTACTGAAACCATTGACTTTAACATATTTTGAGGAGGAATAATTGAACTCAACTTTCAACATGATGACTTGGTGCGAATGAGGACTTCTTAAATAACAAAACCAGTCTTAACCCACTTTTAAATAGGAATTTGAGAGGATTCTAACATTTCAAGCAAGAATAATGTATAGGTCATGCATTTTGAAAAAAAACATAATCTTCAAATAAATTTGATGGATGGAGCTCTCTCATCAATACAATAACACCCTAACACTTGAAATGCCCAAATCTAGTTGCATGTATATTAAAATATGAATGTATCAAACACATCACAACCTTCAAAACAACACATTTGAGGTTCCATACCCAACCACCAAATAAATCATTTTCTAGTCAAATTAATATAAAGTCTTTTATAAAAAACCTAAATCTATCACAAATTCTCTTAACACTAAAGAAACTACATAAAAACCCTTAAAATGAAATAGAAAATCGTTCTTTTCACCCATTCAAATAATTCGCTCATGTTATTTCTATTAGAAAACTAAAAATTTGATTACTCTAACTTCATAGGTTAGTGTTTTATAAATCATACCAGTGACCCATGGGTGTGGGCTTGTAGCAAAGGTCTCAAACTTCAAGCTGCAATGTTCAATGTTTAGGATTTAGGTTTAAGAGTGCATCGTGCATGATTGGATGATATAGTGGAGACAAAGGACGAGATTTTTCTGAAGAACAAAGTCTATGCTTATCTTGGAATCTCAAAACTATGTGAGCATTTTGTGATTTTCTAGGAGTCTCATCTTGAAGTCTTAATATTGTGGGTGCCACATAGTGTGATGTCTCAGCTAGCATGATCATTGGATTCTTTTATTTTTTGCAATATTATTTGGAATTATATATATATATATATATATATATATTAGAGTTATATGTGTGTGTGTATTGGTTTAACTCACCATTCAAAATGTCAGTTTTAAAAATTATGTAAAAGTCATCAATGATATGCATAGTTTAAAATGGTCTGTATTAAACAGTTAAATAAGGAAAATACAAGTAAATACTTGTCAAATTTAAACCCTTCTTTGGAGATGGTGTCACATGGGGTGGGGTTGGGAGAGGATGTTCCATACATTGGCCTTCATACGAAGGTTATATTTGGTCATCATACCCTTGGCCATCCTTTGTCTCCTTATTACACACTATTTAGTTTGATGCTTCTCAAGGCTATGTCCCTAGTTCATTCTCCTCAAAGCATGCTTTGTATCCCCCATATGTCACTGTGGAAGTCTGGTCCAGATCTCAATCCCAACTCCTATTTCTAAGGTCTCTTGTACTCTTGAACAAATCAATGCTCTTCTTGTTCTATTGTAAGTTGGGATGAATATGCCAAACTTTGAATAATGTGTGGCCAAAAATATGAGTTGATAGTGGAACACTTCAACTTTTCATTGCCAACAACAATAAGTAATGAGCAATGGTTTTCAAGGGATGTATTATCCACTTCATCCATTTTGTTTATTTCATAGGTAAAATGTGCTTTGGAGACGACATTAGATGGGGTGGGGGCGGGAGAGGGTGTTCCGTCCATGTCCCTTCTTGTGGTTGTTAGTTTGGTCATCATGTTGAGAATGCAGCAAGATGATGGAGCTTAGTGAAATGAAGTCGCCTTCACTAAGTGGGCCCGCAGGCAAATTCTGGCGCAAAGTCTATTTTTAGACTATGTCTATTTTTAGACATACGGAGCATAATTTGGGAATTCTACTTGGAGATTCTTGGAGTATGCGACATGTCGGTAAAAATAGATGAGACCCTAATTTTTAGGACCCAGGCTATTTTTAGACTGATCTCCTAACAATATGGAAGTCAAATATTATTTACCCTTAATAATATTTTGACTATAAACAGCAGTTTACTCTCTTGGCGCACTTCAGTTTGAGTCATGGAGGTGGCTCATGCAACCGACACAAGGAATCACGTGGTTCCTAGGGTTTGATGGCATCTTGCATGGTTGGCTTCAGTTAGACTTCAGTGGCAGGAGTTTTGGAGGAGTTAACGGGACAAGTAGTGGAGTTGTGTTCTGTTTGTTTTAGTTGAACTAGTTGGGATTAGTTAACTAACTAATCAACTAGATATGAGTGGAGTAAATTAAACAATATTTAATTTACTAAATATTAACTCATTAGTCAACTCAAGAACACTTCAGTTCACTACAGTGCATGATCAGTTCAGTGAAGACCAGTGAAAGAGATAGATGAAAGGGTAGAGTTAGCTATCAATTGTAACTATACTGTTGCTATTTGCAACACATAGATAGGTGGAGTAAGCTATGAGTATTGCAAAGTTTAGGCTGGTGGTTTATCTATATAAGGAGGCCATCACCTAGCATTAAAACACGAAATCAAGGTTGGCTATCAAGTGGCTAAGGATTGGAGCAAGTGATTTGCAGATCTAGCTTGATAGTGTGTAGCATGGGAGGTAGTGCATGAGAGCTTGTGAAGAGTTTTTGTACTATGATTGTTACATGATTTCTCCATTATAATATACACAATAGCTGCGGGGTTTTCAGCTATAGGCTTTCCCCATACATACCGAGTTAATGTGTGATTGATTTGATGTGAGATTGCTTCTATTATTTCCGCATGTGACAATTAATTGTAGATGAGATTATGTGTTATGCATGCAATTCGAAATTGATGTGTAATCGGGTTAATCTCCATTGAATAAGTGATTTATTCAGCTAATTTCTACATGGTATCGGAGCAAGATTAATTGTCGAGATCTATTACGATGATTGCAAACTTATTTCCTCGGACAGAGTCTGCATACGGGCCAGGAAGCCTCCGGATTCATCTTTCTTCGGAAAGTGAAAGGTCTGGTAAAAGCCCCTTGCAGTCAATCTCCGATTTGGAAATAATTTGTTCTCAAGTGTAGATCGAAAGCAATAGAGCTTGGAGTTTGGAATTCGAATTTTGCAGCAGCTTTGTTTTCTTGGTGCCAGTGTTGAAAATGTCTTTCAATGGTTTGCGACTCGAATATGCTCTTGAAGGCAGTTCGAATTATGTTGCATGGAAGGATCACATGGAAGCAGTATTAGAAGATAATGGTCTCAAGGAGTTCGTAGATACGGATGTCCAAAAGCCCACTGATCCTGCTGAAGTCGAAGCATGGCAAAAGAAGATGGCGAAGTGTCGAAGGATCCTGTTGGAGGGCGTCAAGGATCATATTGTATCCAGCCTGCATGGAAAGGCTACTTCATATTTAATGTGGAAAGCTTTGACGGATCTATTCCAGAGTAAGAGTGACCAAAGGAAGCTGGCGCTCAAAGATAAGCTCAGGAACATCATGATGGAGAAGGGCGCCAGTATCGCCAAATACCTCACGAAGTACTCAGATGAGTCAGAAGTGTGGGGGTGGTGTCAAAGTTTCACCGATTGCATGCTTGGTTTCAAGTGTGATGGGATCGGTGTGGTTCTTGGACAGCGGTGCGTCATTTCATATGACGGGAGATCGGGAGTTGTTCTCAGATCTGGAGGACAAGGATTTGGGTGTGCACATCGAGATGGGCGATGACGGTAGATACAGTGCATCTGGTATCGGTACCGTATCCTTTCAGAGGGAGTCTGGTAAACCCTTTGTCTTAAAGGATGTCATGCATGTACCTGGATTGAAGAAGAACCTGATTTCAGTAGCGATGTTGGAGGATAAGGGTTATGATGTGGTTTTCAGCGAAGGAAAAGCTTTCCTGCGCAGTAAGACTACTGGAGAGACCCGAAAGATAGGGGTTCGAACTCAGAACCTTTATCAGTTGCAGGTAGATGACTGCGCAGCTATGGCATGCAAGGCTGGAGATGTGGTGAGCCGGGATGATGAGGGCGAACTATGGCACATGAGATTGGGCCATCTTCACCATGGAGCTTTGAAGATTCTGCAGCAGATTTCTACTGGACTTCCTAAGGGCACCCTTGCGCAGTCAGATCAGTGCAAGGGGTGTATTTTAGGGAAGTATGTGAAAGCCACCTTTCACGAGAAGGATAGTCGCGCCACGACGATCCTTGAGAGAGTTCACACAGACGTGTGTGGTCCTTTCTCAGTTGCTTCGACAGCAAAGCACAGGTATTATGTGATCTTCGTTGATGATTTCTCTCGAAAGTGCTGGATCTTCTTCATGCAGAAGAAGAGTGATACATTCGCGAAGTTCTGTGAGTTTAAAGCACTGGTCGAGAATGAGTCTGGGAAGAAGGTGATTGCTCTAAGGAGTGATAACGGTGGTGAATTCATCTCGGCTGAATTCAAGGAGTTCGCAACATGGTATGATTCTATATAGCTCACTTCCACCCCATAACCCATGCCAGAACTGTGGTGGCCGAGCCGAAGAACAGAATCTATCGTGGGTGTCGCATCAAGAAAGCAGCGATCGTGGCTCACCCTTCACTTGTGGGCTGAGGCATGCAATACAGCAGTGTATGTGCAGAACCGTTGTCCTCACAAGGTTCTTGGCATGAGTACACCGGAGGAGGCTTATTCTGGCAAGAGGCCCGATATTTCCCATTTGTGGATCTTTGGTTCTCCTGTCTACATGCATGTGACGAAGGATGCGAGAAGGAAGCTGGATCCAACTGCTGAAGTTGGAATATTTGTGGGGTACACTGATACACCTCATAACTATCGAGTGTATGTGCCAAACAGTCGCAAGACTGTTGTGCGACGGGATATAAAATTTCAGGAGGAGAAAGCCATGCAGTGTTCGCTTGAGAGGGAGCTACACTTGCATGCAGATGAGGAGCTGTTAGTTCCTAAGGAGGAGCTTCCGCATGTGGATCAGCCACAAGAGGAGGTTCAGGAGGTGGAAGAAACCACCGTGCAACCGCCGTCCATCGTAGAGATGCGAGATGCGCACTAGCGTGCCGAGCGACCGTTCCAAGATGCGCAGAAGGTTGTAGGACCACCTACAGCACAGCGCAGACAGAGACAGTCACCTGATCGGTACACTGGATACATGGCTCTTATGAGTCAATGTGTTGTGACGGAGCCATCCTCTTTTGAGGAAGCTGTGGAGGAACCCGCATGGGTTGATGCCATGATCGAAGAATATGATTCGATCATCAGGAACAGTGCATGGGAGATTGTCCCAAGACCGGTTGGGAAATCAGTTGTAGGTTCGCGATGGATCTACAAGGTGAAGCAGGCGGCTGACGGGAGTGTGGAGAAGTACAAGGCGAGATTTGTCGCCCGTGGCTTCGCGCAGATCGAGGATTGACCAGAGGAGATTCTTTGCACTGTCGTAAAGGTACTCTTCCATAGCTCCAACGATCCTTCTTGCTCTCCCGGGGCCAGATGGGGTGGCACATTCATCAGATGGATGTGAAGACTGCGTTCCTCAATGGAGTTATTGAGGAAGAGGTGTACATAGAGCAGCCTGAAGGTTTTGAGATCTTCAGCAGAGAGTCGCATGTGTGCCGACTCAAGAGAGCACTGTATGGGCTGAAGCAAGCACCTCGTGCTTGGTACACTCGGATAGACAGCTACTTCACCGGGCTTTGATTCTCCAAGAGTGAGGCGGATCCAAACCTGTACCAGATTGTGGTGGAGGGGAAGCTGTTGATCATCGTACTGTATGTAGATGATCTGATTTTGACTGGCGATGAGCAGCTGATACTTTCATGCAAGGAGGATCTTGCACGAGAGTTTGAGATGAAGGACCTGGGCATCCTTCATTATTTCCTGGGATTGGAGATTTGGCAGCGCAGTGGAGGACTGTTTGTTTCTCAGGGCAAGTATGCCCGGGAGATTCTGGAGAGGTTCAACATGCAAGGTTGCAAGCCTGTTGATACCCCTCTTCCTGGAGGTTGGAGGAAGGGAGATGCTACTTCGGAGGAGGTAGTGGATGCCACTGTCTATCGACAGTTGGTGGGGTCGTTGATGTATCCGGTCAATACTCGACCCGATATATGCTATGCAGTTAACCAGCTTTCGCAAGCTATGGTTAAGCCTACCAAGCTCTTTTGGAAGGCGGGCAAGCATGTATTGCGCTATATCAGAGGCACATCGGGATATGGTCTATGGTACGGACAGGAGGATGGAGTGAAGCTTTCTGGTTTCACTGATGCAGATTGGGCAGGGAGCCCAACAGACCGGAAGAGCACTTCTGGAGGAGTTTTCAGCATTGGGTCGACAGCAGTTTCCTGGTACAGCAGGAAGCAGAGATCCGTGGCACTCAGTTCAGCACAGGCCGAGTACATGGCAGCAAGTTTGGCTGCATGCGAGGCTATTTGGATGAGGAAGATCCTCGCAGGTTTGTTCAGGTTGCATTTGGAGCCTAAAGTGATCTACTGTGATAACCAGAGCTGCATCAAGCTCTCGGCTAATCCAGTATTTCATGATAGGTCCAAACATATCGACATCAGGTACCATCACATCAGAGATTGTGTTCAGCGGAGAATCATGATGCTTTCATATGTTCCCACGAAGGATCAGGATGCCGACATCCTGACGAAGGCGCTCACCAGGAGCAAGTTCGAATTCCATAGAGGCAGGATAGGGATTGCAGATAATCCATATCTTGCTGAGAGGGAGTGTTGAGAATGCAGCAAGATGATGGAGCTTAGTGAAATGAAGTCGCCTTCACTAAGTGGGCCCGCAGGCAAATTCTGGCGCAAAGTCTATTTTTAGACATACGTAGCATAATTTGGGAATTCTACTTGGAGATTCTTAAAGTATGCGACATGTCGGTAAAAATAGATGAGACCCTTATTTTTAGGACCCAGGCTATTTTTAGACTGATCTCCTAAAAATATGGAACTCAAATATTATTTACCCTTAATAATATTTTGACTATAAACAACAGTTTACTCTCTTGGCGCACTTCAGTTTGAGTCATGGAGGTGACTCATGCAACTGACACAAGGAATCACGTGGTTCCTAGGGTTTGATGGCATCTTTCATGGTTGGCTTCAGTTAGACTTCAGTGGCAGAAGTTTTGGAGGAGTTAACGGGACAGATAGTGGAGTTGTGTTCTGTTTGTTTTAGTTGAACTAGTTGGGATTAGTTAACTAACTAATCAACTAGATATGAGTGGAGTGAATTAAATAATATTTAATTTACTAAATATTAACTCATTAGTCAACTCAAGAACACTTCAGTTCACTACAGTGCATGATCAGTTCAGTGGAGACCAGTGAAAGAGATAGATGAAAGGGTAGAGTTAGCTATCAGTTGTAACTATACTGTTGCTATTTGCAACACATAGATAGGTGGAGTAAGCTATGAGTATTGAAAAGTTTAGGCTGGTGGTTTATCTATATAAAGAGTGTTATGCATGCAATTCGAAATTGATGTATGATCGGGTTAATCTTCATTGAATAAGTGATTTATTCAGCTAATTTCTACACATCATACATTTTCCTGATGTTCAAGTTTCACCATTCCTTACCCTCTGAGGGAAAGTGACTTATGTTACTCCTTGGCCATGCCCCCTCTTATTACTGCCCCCTGTTTAGTTTGATGCTTCTTGAGGCTATGTCCCTAGTTCATTATCCTCAAAGCTTGCTTTGTATCCCCTATATGTCATTGTGGAAGTTTGGTACATATCTCAATCCTAGCTCCTATTTCTCGGGTTTCATGTACTCTTGAAAAAATCGATGCTCCTCTTAGCGAGGTGGGTGTGGGTTTCAGCTAACAAGTCACTCCTCATATTGAAATAAGGTCATTTTTGTTAATAGGTAAAATTACCTTCTTACAACATTTCCCTTAGGCCATCATATGTTTTATCTAGTGATGATACCATCATCCCTATCCCTTCTTCTTCGTACCCCATGTTTAGTTTGATGCTTCTCAAATCCCTCTCCCTATTTCATTATTCCCAAATCATGCCCAGTATCTCATATATGAAATTGTGGACGTTCTATCCATATCTCAATCCCGGGCTCCTTTTTCTTAGGTTCCCTATATCTTGAACACACAAATGATCCTTTGTACTTTTCCAAAAATAAGTATCATCTTCACTCACCAAAACCCTTGGTTAGATAAGTTGAAGGGGGTATGGTGGAGAGTCGTTTGGGGTTTAATTTGGGTCAGTGGACGAGTAACCCCTCATGTTGGAAGAAGGTCATTTTTTTCAACAGTCCAAGATAAAGTTAAATGTGAATTATAAAAGGGAAATAGAGAACCATAGTGGAATCCCTTAGAGTAGGGGCAACCCCTTTGTGAGTTAAAACGTTTTTTTGCTCTCCTTCAATACCTAGGGTTTAGGTTTTCCTTACAAAAAATATTCCTTGGAACACATGGTAAACTTTATAAATTGGATCGATTGATGATAAAGGAAACAATTATTGAGAGGAAACTCAAACCTCATCTTATCTTCCTTTCTAAAGAATTGGATTTTTATTGGTGTTGTAACATCCCTAGGTTGAATGCCTACATATATTTGTACACATTATGTTTACGCTGGTGAACTAGGATGTTTTGAGCATGTGTGGTTGTGAATATATGTGATTACGCTAAGGTGGCTATGTATATATCTTTTGGGGCTAGAGTTCCTGTGTGATATTAAGCCTATGAGTTGAAAGGTTAGTGAGCTTAGCAATGCAACATGTAATCTTATTGATATTAATAAAATCCATCATTGTTGCAAACCAAGTTAGACAAGAAAGATGGATGTATAGGACTCCACAAGTGGGAAAGGGGGCTAAGGGTTAAGGAAAATGGGATTAAGCCAAGGGGCTAAACTAAATAATAAAATAGGCCTACAATCATTATTCACATGTTTTTATCCCAAGTTCTCGGGTAGGAGATTGAATCTCTATGTGTGGGGAAGTGAGTTCTTGAGGTTTCAATTGTAATTTTTGGCAGATGCATATATAAAGTGGAAATCTAGTGTAATTGAGCATCATCATTCATTATTATTACCATAGTACTTGCTTTGAAAGAGTTGGGGTGTGAGCTAAGAGTCATTATGACCTTGTGTTATTATGTTATCTTGTGGATCCTATGTGGATCTAGGTGTGTACACTTCTCCTTGGGTTTCCTTGGGAAAGGTTGGAGCCTTGGAGGGATAATTGTGGGGATAGGTTCCTTATTGTAAAGGCCTAAGTGGTGCTTGGAGACTATTGAAGGTAGTTGGAGCTCCCGGAGCCACAATACTCTAAGAGTTCCTAGCTGGCATGTGTTGGAGCCTTGGAAGGGTAGTGGTGTAGCTTGAGGGACTATAGAGTAAATAAGAAGATACACTACCTCAAGTTGTGTAGGATGATGGATGATGAGATATTGTAGGTTGGAGTTCTGCTGGAGTTTGGTCCCTTTGCCTAAAGCTTGTTGTGTTATCTGTATGACCACAGTTGTTTCTAGGTAAGTCATTTTCCCTAGTGAAGTCATAGCCCCATCTTAGGGGTGACCTGTTGTTGAGAGATTTGGATTAGTGGGGTATATGGCCAGGTGGAATATCTAAGGTCTGCAACCAATGGGTGTTTCACAAAAGGATAATTCTACTTATGTTTTTATGTGTTAAATGTTATAACTACTCTTATGTATTTTATATGTTTTTTCATGGTTATATGTATTATGTTATATATATTATGCCTATTTATATTGCTATTTATGCTATGTATACGTTTCATATAATGTTTTATGTATTTGGCATGGATTACATGGTAGAGATATGGTGGAAAGGATACCTAATGTAGGATTTGGGCCTGGTATGGCATTTGAGATATGAAATCAAAGAAAATAGAGGAATTTGGTTGATGTTGGAGCCTTAATCGGTATAAATAATTATGAGATCAGAGTATTTATGGGCCAGGTTCAAGAGAAACTTGAATATTTAGTTGTGTAGAGTATTGGATGGTGGGGACATTACAAGCATTGATGCTATAAGGAGATTTGGAAGACTAGTGATAGTATGGAACCAACTCCTCACTTAGAAAAATTCATAGGTTATTTATTTGGGCACCTCGCCACAACTTTTTTCATTGGATAAAGGGTTACTTTTTCAATGGTAAATATTTATGGGACATATGTCGACAGCCAAGGTTTATGGGGACATTTCTTCGATGTTTGGATCATTAGAAGATAGTTTTTCATCATTTAGAGGTCATAGGGACTTTACGATAAGACAAGGAGAGATATGGGGAGAAGACTATAGGATGGATCCATTGGCCCTTTGGAAAATGGATATTATGGATGATTTATACTTGTGTAACCCTAATCCAATGAAATGAAACTTGCCTAGAAAAATTTAAAGAATGGAAGA
This sequence comes from Pinus albicaulis, assembly GCA_034641835.2. Taxonomy (NCBI): domain Eukaryota; kingdom Viridiplantae; phylum Streptophyta; class Pinopsida; order Pinales; family Pinaceae; genus Pinus; species Pinus albicaulis. Next base: position 784,372,515 of record CM076571.1, read on the forward strand.
GATGAAATCTCCATTTATTTGGTTGGATTCAGTCCCAAAAATTTTCATAGGAAGGATTGTTAAGATAAGAACATGGATAGGCATAGGTAGGGTTTTAGATTGTGTGCCAATATTCCTTCAAATAGAAAAGGATGATAGGAAACCACCTATCCATTTTAAGTTTAATTCCTAGTAATTAAAGGATGAGGAGTTTCCTAAGATGGTCAAAGATGAATGGTAAAAGGATGATCTAGAATGTTAAGGAACAACGATGTTCCAATTTAATAACAATATCAAGAGAGTGAAGACAACCACTATGACTTGGGGAAGAATTAAAAGTTTCTCCTCTCATAAGGACATCAAATAAGTAGATGATAAAATTGCCAATAGTTATAAAAGAAACTACTATGGCATATTTCTATAGCAAGAAAATGTTGAGTGGGAGGAAAAACATAAAATTTACTTGAATGGGAGGAAGCAAAGAGGAGGTTGAAGCGCAAGGAATTTTGGTTCTTCCAAGGGTACGAGAACACAAAATTTTTCTATAACTATGCCAAGGGAAAAATAAACATAAATACTATACTAGAGATGCCAAAAGATGGTGGAGGTAGGGCATCATATTTCAAGGACATTTTTGAAGGAGTCATCAATTAATCTAGATCGTTATATGAGGCCTTTGGCATGTTTAGCATCGATGATAAAATTAGGGCTACATAACACTTTATAGGATTTGTGGGCCAATATATGAGTGAAGGCATGTTTGCTTGAGTCACAAAGATTAATTAAAGGTAATATTCTTCTCCTTTTAGAAAGACAAAATCCTTGGACACGATGGGTGTCTAATAGACAACTTCTAGGGATTCTATGATTGGTTGAAGGATGAGATTTTGGTAGTGGCGGAGGAATCTAGAAGAACAAGGAAGGTTTTAGGGGCCCTAAATTTCACTTTCCTTGCCCTAATTATGAAAATAACAACTGTAATATCCCGTTTCGGGGATATCTCTAAAACACAGCAAACTCCAACCAGAGATAGACTGGGAGGGCATTCACCGGATATGCCGCCTCAGAAAAGAGGACGAAATCCGGAGGCTACCTGACCCTTTCCTGACTCTGTCTAAGAGTGAAAGATAAACACACCAAGTGGTATAGAACTAGAATGCTCAAGAATATATAAAAATAACAGTGCAGCAGACATATAATAACATAGACAGAATGTACGACAACTCATCCAGAAATATAGAGAGGAAATGCTAAGCCATTTTATTAAACTGAGAAATATAATGAAGTACAATAGGTGATTAGAGTGGTGGCGCCTAAACTTGCTCAAGGCAAGTGAAGAAATACTCTTAGAATATACAGGAAATGGTTGCTCTCTGAACTGCGTCCCAGCTGCTGGAAAACTGCCGTGTAGCTGCTACTGCTGGAATGGACTGAAGTCTAGGGGCTGATCCCCTTGCCGGAATGAGCTGAAAATCTAAAATCCTCCTCTACTCACCAATCCCAACAAAACCCAGAAACCATATCAAAAATGGCCGACCCCCGAAAACCTTCGGAACCTCCAAGGCTCTGCGCAGAGGCTAAATGAGAATGACTGAAACACTGCCTCAAACTCCACCAAAATCCTCCCAACAGCAAAGGCTAATCCTATGCTCAAAATCTCGGCCCAATCTCCTCCAAAAATCCCGATCCGGAACACCTCCAAGATGGATTGCGTCCTCCCTCTCAGTGACTGCGCGGTCTCTATGAAAGCCCAGCTCCGCAACAAACCCAAACTCCAAACCTCTCACAAAATACTCAAGAAACAACCTTGCCCGAGCAGGCACTCAAAGTCCCCCAGGGCTAAGGGCGAGATCTCCGACCGCAGACACTCAATGCACTAAACAATGTTGCAGACAGGCTAAACAGCCAACATGCTCAAGAAGACAAAACGTCCAGCTCAATATCATCAACAACAGAATGAATCAAATGAGAAGGCTCCTCCCTATTTTATAACGTTGGCCTTCCTCCAACCCTAAGGCTCATCTCCTCAACGTAGCCTCTCTCTCTTGCCACATGCTCATCCTCATCTGCGCAGTAGCTTCTAGAGCATACGTAGGCCCCCTCTCTACGTGGTGCTTGGCCCCCCTTGGCTTCCCTTTAAGTTACAACGTTGTGCTACTAGGAGGGTGTTTTATTCCACTTAAGTGAGTTAGACCCTCTTCACTCACTTTTTATTTATTAATAAACTATAGACGGCAAAACTGAACAAAATCGAATATTCCAATTAGCTGTCGCTAATTAGGAATATTACAACAACTTAGATTATTTTGAGGATTTTAGGCCTATCTCCTTAAGCAACACTATCCACAAGATTTTATCAAAATAAATTGCTAGGAGAATTAAGCTAGACATTTTTTAGGCAACAGTTCAACTTTCTATAAGATAGGAAAATTCATCATGTTATAGGAGTGTCGAAAGGGAGATATTACTTCATCAAAACAAAAAAGGTTATAGTAATGGTTATAAAAATTGATTTATCTAAAGACTATGAGAGGGGTGATTGAATGTTTCTTAGAATGATTCTCATCCATACTGGTTTTGTGCTTCCATTTATCAATGGAGTTGAAGGTTGAATGGTTTCATCCTCCTCTATTTTTTTTAATCAATGGATCAACCTTTAGTTTTTTCAAGCCTTCCATAGATTTAAGACAAGAATTCCTATGCCATCCTTCTTGTTTCACTCAGTTGTTGAAGGCCTAAGCAGGGATTATTGGGGTCTTAAAAGGAAATGGTGGGTTAAAAGGAGTTAAGATGAGCAAGGATATTTCACCAACACATTTAATATTTGTTTATGACATAATGGTATTTTCAGTTTGGTCCATATAGAAGTTGTATCCATAAAATAAATTTGGATATGTACAACGTAGCCACATTCATGGAAGTAAATATGCAGAAGTCCTCCATTTTATTCAACAAGACATTGAGAGGAAAATAAATGATGTCTTGCAGACCCTTTCCAAAAGATAGAGTTCAACAAAGACTTGAAGTATATTGGCTTTGATTTAAAAGCAAATGATTATGGTTTTAAATATTGGCTTTTGCTATATCAAAAGGTGAGAAGAAAAAGAAAAATAAACAGGTGGTATTCTAGGTTGTTATCCAATGGTGGGTGCTTAAATTTGGTAGTATATTCTAGAAATTATATTTGTATATTGGTACTCCTTGGATTATGTATTGGTAGGCATCATGGAAAAATTAAGGAAGGCTTGTTTTACTTTAGTGTGGCAGAAAAGGAGGAGAGAAGGCTATTTTCCTTGTGAAATGGTAAATAATTACAAAAGCTCTTGGTGGAAACTTAGCAAAGGATTTAAAAACATTCACCAATTTGGAAATGACCTAGTAGTGAAATGTTGTTAGAGGATAATAAAATTTTAGGTTTTCTGAGAAGAAGTTATATTCTCCAAGTATATTGGAACCCTTGCTATTAAAGAATGTATAAGGTAGAGGGAAAAAATACTTGTCTTTTCCTTCCCTATTTTAGGAAAGTAAGTGGGTGGCCTAGAAAGTTGGTGGTTGTGAAAGCGTTAAGAGCATAGTTTTAAAAATTTAAATAGGGTTTTTAACTGGCCCACCTATCTAAGTAGGTTTTGAACCAGAACTGAATCAAAATAGATCAATTTGGATATGAAAAAAAGCATAAAATAATTATTTTTTAATGAAAAATATCATTTTTGAGACTTCAAACCATGATTCCAAACCATTAGAGGCAAAGTATGAAATTTTTTCTCATCTATATAGCATGTAAGGGTGAATATACCAAAAGGGTACAATGTGGAATACATATCAATGAGAAAATACATAATCAATGAGGCTCTAAGTGGCATCTAGAGTCCAAAAACTATGCTACACATTATTGGCCCATTGGCCTACTACAAATCATTAATCAACATGATCACTCATCAAACTCATCATTGATTTACCACTAATATAATTGGGATCATCAACAAGAGGTACATAAACCTCATCTAGCTCAAAGTCTTCAGACTTTGATTACTCAACCTTATAATATGGTAGAAATTGAAAAAAAGCTTAACCAATGATTTTGGTTTGAGTGAAGGGTTCATCTCCTCAACCTTATACTATGGTATTAAAAGCCTAGGATTCCTAACCAATTATTTTTCTTTGAGTGAAGGGTACATTTTTGTTAAGGCCATTGTAGATGACTTCAACCATTAATATGACCAACATCAACAGAGTTCAAGAATCAACACCATGAACATCAATGTACATAAAGGGATTCATGCTCTTGATAAAATGCCAATCCCATACCATGACACGTGACAAAATCAGATGGAAATGTTGAAATCCCCCAAATCTTGAAATCTCGAAAAATATTAAGTCTACTGGATTTTGAGTGAGATCTAAAATTCTACTTTCTCCATATGAAATCTAATAAGGTTGGAACCACTATTAAAGATCCTGAAACAATTAATGGTAATGTTAAAAATTTATGTACTTTTACTTTAAGAACTAGCTGCTATGATTGATTGCAAGCACTGATAGGATTGAGTTAGGTTTTTTGTTTAGGTTTAGGTTTTATGAGGGGGAGGGTTGGTTTTATATCCAAGGGGGCTTTGTTTTTGGAGGAAATTAACCCTTGGATTCCTTCAAAACTACTTGAAAATTTTCCACTAGAGTTTCTAAACTCACACATGCATGTGTGATATCTAATCAGGCATGTTAGGGTTGGAACCGATTAGCTAAGGCTAGTTTGTATCTGTTAGGTACCAAAATCACCCTTCAACCAAGTTTTTCTACCAGTTAATTACATTGGCCTATTTGACTAACTGGTTTGACCAATTACTAATTTAGACCAACCAATTTTTAAAACTTAAAGAGTAGGCTTATACCCTTGGATAGGTTGTGATGGAATTTACCAATTATGATAGGGTCATTGGACCCTTAGACAAAAAGAGAAATTTTCTCTTGTTGATAAAATTGATTAAGGAAGAATAACTTTGTGACAAAATAATTGGATTGATGCCATAACTCTTGGATTAGAAGTGCAGGGTGCTTAATAGTGGGGAAACTTTGTTGGAAGGTTTCAATACAGTCGCATCCATTCGAGAGATGACATTGATTCCACTGTTTGGTCAAATAATCCCAAAGGAGATTACACTCTAAGCCTAGGATATAAAGCATTGTTTCTAAATGGGAACAAGAGATCTATCGATGTTGGGAAACTGTGTGGAAGCTAAAAGTTCTCAAATCCAACTGCTATCACTTCCACAGAGGATCACCATTATTTCCCTATGTTATCCTTTTTCCTTCCCTATTTCTTTCCTTTGTCAACATGGCCCCAAAGGGAAAGAGCAAGAAACCAGTTTCAAATGAAAACCCTCCCACTGCTACCCCCGTCAACCTTGACCACATCCCACTTGCCGATTCATATTATAAGATTGTTGACACAGAGCGTGAGTTCGAGTTCCATGAAATACACCTGTGGTTGAAGCAAAAACATATTGATCAGCAAGATGAGATTAAATTATGGGAATCCCTTCTGCCCCTTTTCTCTTTTCCTAAGACCTATGACTTTCCAGACCTGGTTATCTTGTGTCAAACCAGATATGACCCTGTCAAAAAAGCAGTGATGGCTCATAATGGTGACATTTTGATATCCATCACTGCAGAAACCATCAGCAACATGCTGCTTATTCCCCAAAATGATTCCTTAAGCCTATTTTCCCAAGCAGCCCTTATGGAGCTATACCATAAGCTGACTTTTCCCCAAAGTGCTCATATATTTGAGACATTTTTACAAGATGATGCTAAATTATCTAAAAGAAATCCACCCTATCCATCATCAATGTTTTCTGAAGCCACTAGACATATCATCTCCTTACTATAATTTCTACTAGGATATCCAGATGATAAGACAGTAGATGAATCCATCCTTGGATTCTTTTCTATTTTCTCAAAGGATCAGCAACTTGCCTTCATGTATAATTACAGTCAATTTTTGGCTGATAATATGCATGAACAACTTATGAATTTGACAACACAAGGGATGTTTAAGTACACCTCTGTACTTATATACATGTTTTTATTTCAGCAAGGAGACTCACTGCCAATCACACTCAACAAACAGGATGAATAGGGGATTAACCAATCATTCATCCATTGGACAAAGATGGTCAGATTCATTTAAGCCAAATCTACCTTCGCATATTTCATTGACACATGTATTCATCCAGTAACACAACTTCTCAGCAGCCAAACTGAGCCCAGAATTGGTGAAGATATCAAAAGAATCCTGCACATAAGTGATCAAGTCAAGACTGGAGACTGGTATTTATACTAGAATTATACTAAAATTAGGATATATGGTTGTGAGTTAACACCATATAAGCTGCCAAAATATGTTCTAATGAGAATTTTATCTTTGGAATATATTAGGAAGATGATCAACATGGATGACCTTCACTTTGTCTCAGGTAAAAGAAAGTCACAATTCAAGATTAAATCTAAAATTGGTTCATTCATCTGCAACACCAAATCAGCTTGTATTGAGGCATATACACTTTTAAAGAGTATGATTTTTCATCCCAACTGCACCTGGTCTTATGACCGCTTTGGCATCATTTCAAATCTAAGGGTTGAATTGAAAACAACTCCTTATAATCATACACCAAGGCCAAAAATCGAGAAATTCATGAATGAGGAGTGGACGGAAAATACACTACATGAAGCAGAAGAACAGATCATGTCAACCTCCACCTTGCAGACTCTAGTTGCTCAAAGCAAACAACAAAAAAGGGCAAGGGAAGAAACTTCAACTCCTATGGATCTAGTCAGAGAATTCATAATTCAACAAAAGAAGTAGAAGACTGATTTATCAGTCTCTACGGAGGAGAATCAAAAGAAACAAGAAATCATTTATCTTGGAGATCCATAAGTATCTACATCAGCAGGAGGGAGTGTTCCAACTACTTCATCAACTACTTCACCTTCTCAAGAACCTTTGGAGATCATTCAGACCGTGGGAACTAGTTCATCTAATGACCAAAATATATTCTCAAAATTCTTGGAGATAAAGAAAAAGAATGAGACACTGAAATCAAATGTTTACAGTCAATTCTGGAAGCAAACCTCCACTTCACAACACATACTTCTCTCTACTTTTGACAGTGAAAAATGCAGAATGCAAATGGCTTTCCTACAAGCTCAGGTCCCTTTTCCCAAGTCTCCATTAGATTACAAAAAGACAATATTTTCATTTGATACTAATTATATTCATCCAATAGATCAAATGGATATGCACAGACAGTCTGGTGAGATGCTTTTCTCAACCACGACTAATACAACCATGTCTTTGTTTAAGCTTAGAATTGCCTTATCAAATGTGTAGCCTCAACTTAAAATTGAGAAACTTTCTTCTCTAGCTAAAGACAACAAATTAAAGTCTTTAGAAGACCTGGTGGTTAAAATTGGATATGATCCAAAAGACTGTAAAGCTGTAGAAGAAATCCTGAAGAAGAAAAATGCAGACATTGTAGCTCTACAAAAACAGCTTAAATTACCTTCTATAGAAGATCTACAAACAAAAGAGATTGAAGAAAGTGAACAAAACAGAGAAGAGATGCAATCATTGAGCAGAATATTCAGATTAAGAAAATGGATGAGTAAATTGAAGGATTGCTCAAGGAGAAAGAATCATCTCAGCCTGCTATGCTTCCATTTACAACAGTTCCCATAGTAGTTGCAGGTACAAAACCTAGTTCTTCATCAAAAACCATTAAATCTACATGTTATGAAACCAACTCCCAAAATAGAAGAAAAGAGAGATCAACGCCTTATAAATCAACCACTTCGAGGGGGCAACATCCTTTACATTTCGTAAATGAACAATTCTTGGATGATACAAATGACAAAACCTCCCTTTCTATATATAGAAGTCCATGGGGTCACAATATAATCCTAGACGACCTAACAATAATAATGTAAGGGCACAACAATAATAATAGTGGCTTTTTAGGGGGCATAATAATATCAATATGGGGGCTACATGGCTACAACAATAACAATAAGGGGGCTACACTAACAACAATAAGGGACTACACTAGTAATATAGGGATCTAACATGCCCCTCTCCTTCAAAAAAGTGTTGTCCTCAATGCTTGAGTAGCTCTGGATGCTTCTGTATAAAATTCTCATCCTCCCATGTGGAATCTTCAGTGGGTAAGTTCTTCCACTTGATGAGATACCTCAAAATTGATCTATTTCATAGCTGTCGAGTTCTAGTTTCCGTGACTGCTTCAGGTTCCAATATGATTTTTCCTTCCTCATCAAGTTCTGGAAATATTGTTTGAACTGGAAGTTTGTCACCTATAACCTTCTTAAAGCATGAAACATGGAAAAATGGGTGCACTTGAGACGAAGCAAGAAGCTCCAATTTGTATGCCATAGTACTAATATTTTGGAACACCTTGTAAGGACCGTAGTACTTTGGTGATAATTTGTTATCCTTCTTAGCTTGCTTGAGGGAAATTTGTTTGTATGGTTGTAGCCGTAAAAACACCCAATCTCCTACATCAAAACTTCTCTCACTGCGATGTTGATCTGCATGTTGTTTCATTCGATTTTGTGCCAAATTTAGGTTATCCTTTAAGAGTTGGAGAACTTGTTGTTGATGTTCAATGTGATCTTCCACTGATTGAAGCTTAGAATTTTCTCTTAAAGATGATGTGATGAACAGTGGATGATATCCATAAAGTGCCATAAATGGGGTCATTTTTGCTACAGTATGGAAGGAAGTGTTATACCACCATTCAACCAGAGGTAACCACTTGACCCATTGTGTTTGTTTATCAGATACAAAACAACGAAGATATCCTTCCAAACATTTGTTCGCTATCTTAGTTTTCCCTTCGGATTGATGATGATAAGATGAAATATGAGCTAGTTGAATACCCAAACAAGAAAATAATTCCATCCAAACATTTCAAGCAAAAATGGGATCTCTATTGTTTACACTAATCTTTGGGTTTCCATGTAACTTTTGAATTGTTTCCATAAATGCAGTAGCAATTGTACTTGCTTTAAATGGATGAGATAATGCAGAAAAGTGTGCATACTTGGTAATTTTATCAACTACTACCATGATGACACTCTTTCCTTCGGACTTAGGTAAACCTATGATAAAATCCATTGAAACCTCCTCCCAACGTTGACTTGGAATGGATAAAGGTTGTAGAAGACCTGGGTCTTAATTGTCTCAACTTTATTTTGCTGGTAAACAAAAAATTCCGCCACAAACTTTTGAATATCAGATTTAAGGCCATCCCCAAAAAAAGTTTTCACCTTGTGGTAAGTTTTTAAAAATCCTGAGTGTCCTCCTAAGGGAGAGGTGTGTAATTCTAAAAGAATCTTTTGTTTAAGTTGGGAATTCTTACAAAGATATAAGCGATCTTTGTACCATAAGGAATCATTTTTCCAACTAAATGTATGATATGTACTAGGATATTGCTGCAACTTTTGAATGAGTGGCCACACTTCTTTGTCATTCTTCCATTCATCCCTTGCTTTGGTTATCCAATCTGGTTGTATAATAGAAACGACACAAAGCAATGCTTCCACCTCTTCATCCTTTCTTGAGAATGCATCTGCAACAACATTTAGCTTCCATTTTTTGTAGATGATTTCAAAGTCATAACCCAACATCTTTGTGACCCATTTTTGTTGCTCTTTTGAAGATAGTCTTTGTTCCAAAAAGTATTTAAGACTATCATGATCAGTTTTGACCTTGAAGTGTCTTCCGATTAGGTAAGGTCGCCATTTCATTAGTGCATGTAGTATTGCCAACATTTCCTTATCATAAATAACTTTTTGTAAATACTTCCTTTGATTGGACAACTTTCAAAAGAAATGGGTCTTTTTGCTTGCATTAAAACAATACCAATTCCATTTCCTGAGGCATCACATTCCATAATAAAATTTTTTGTGAAGTCTGGCGTAGCTGAGACTGGTGCTAGGCACATTGCCTCTTTAAGATGTTCAAAGGCCTTAGTTGCTTAAGGAGTCCATGAAAATGCATCTTTCTTCAATAATGTTGTTAGAGGTTTTGCTATTCTCCCATAATTCTTAAAAAACTTGCAATAATACCTTGTTAACTCGAGAAATCCTCGCAACTGCTTTATGGTTGTGGGGACTTTCCATTCCTTAATGGCTTTAATTTTGTTAGGCTCTACCTTAACACCCTCTTGAGATACAATATGACCCAGATATTCCACCTCTTGTACTCCAAAGAAACATTTGGAGGTTTTTGCATATAATTGTTTCTCCTCCAATAGTTTGAGCACCCTGTCAACATGTTGAACATGATCCTTCCAAGACTTGCTGTAGATTAGTCTATCATCAAAAAATACTAACAAAATTTTTCTAAGGAAGAGTTTGAAAATGGAATTCATCAACCCTTCAAATGTAGAAGGTGCATTGGTAAGGCCAAAAGGCATGACCAAAAATTCATAATGACCCTCATGAGTTCGAAATGTTGTTTCTGGAATAGCTTCAGTCTTCATTCTAATTTGATGATATCCTGAACAAAGATCTAACTTGGTAAAATAAATTGCTCCATATAATTCATCCAATAATTCATCAATCACAGGAATGGGAAATTTATCTTTAATAGTGAGCTTATTGAGCTCCCTATAATCCGGACACATGCGCCATGATCCATCCTTCTTGTGCACCAATACTACTGGAGCAGAGAAAGAGCTTTGACTAGGTTGAATTGTACCAGCCTCTAACATTTCTGCAATGATACGTTCAATTTCGCTCTTTTGGACATAAAAATATTTGTAAGGCCTGATGTTTGGAGGAACACTTCCTTGAATCAAATGAATAGAATGATCATGATCACGAATAGGTGGGAGTCCTTTGGGAGTTTCAAACACCTTGGAATGATTATCCAAGACTTTTTGGAGATCTGGAGAAATAGATGATTTTGATGTTGGAACTTCTAGTGAGCATAGTTGTGCAATTATGCCTTGTTGTTCTTTCTTCAGAAGCTTTTTCATGACATTAGAGTTTATTATCTTTCCCGGCTTTCCTACGATACCTCGTAATTCAACTTCCTTTCCTTCCGAAAAAAAATTCAAGCAAAGTTCTTGAAAATTAAAAGTTACCGTCCCCAAAGATTGTAACCATTGTACTCCTAGTACAACATCAACACCTCCCATTGGTATGGAAAGCATTGGACTATTCAATACATATTCCGCCATGGTTAGCTTGATATTATGGCATTTTCCAGAGCAATTTATAGTTCCTCCATTTGCAACCATCACTTGACACTTTAGTGCTGGGTATAAGAAGCAATTCAATTCCTTGGCTACCTTACAATGAATAAAATTATGGGTACTACCCGAATCAATCAACACTATTACCTTTTTCTTCTTCATATGTCCTTCTATCTTGAGAGTTTGAGGTGTGGTAATTCCTGCCAATGCATTACAGGTATGGTCGGATTCTTTTCTTCTTTCTCTAGGGTTGGTTCCTGGTGTATATCCTCTTCTTTTGAAGTTTCTTATTGAACCATTTGAGATCGAGATAGATGCCTTTGACTATGTTATCAGGGCAGTTCTTACTCAACAGGGGCATCCAGTGGCATATCATAGTGAGACAATGTCTGACACAGTGCGCAAGTATCCCACTTATGACAAAGGAATGTATTCCATTGTGCAGACTTGCCAAAGGTGGAAGCATTACATTTTGGGGAAGGAAACAATCATCCACATAGACCACCGACCCTTATAGTTCATACAGACACAAGGGAAGTTGTAGAACTATCACCATCAGAAGTGGTCCACATATCTGCAACAGTTTCATTTGAACATCAAGTACAAGAAGGGCAACACCAATAATGTTGCAGATTCCCTCAGCTGACAACCAATCGTGGCGCTAACCACCGTTCTCAACTCTTGTGAGCACGAGACTTCTGATTGGCCATTTCTTTAAAAGAGCAATCCAGAATTCAGCCACACATACAAGACACTCTTGGAGGGTATGCAAGTTCCAAAATTTCACCTCCAGGATGCACTGTTATGTCACCTGGGACACCTTTGTGTTCTTTCAAGCGAGCGTGCCAAGATGATTTGGGAAGCGCACTATAGTTGGGTCACTGGGCATTTTAGGGTCGAGAAAATAGTGGCAGTACTACAATGTTGAGATTCAACAAGATGGTGATCCTAGTGAAAATTAAGCACCTACACTAGGTGGGGCCCGCAGGCTATTTTTAGGTGTATGTCTATTTTTAGAATGGTGAGAAAATTCTATTTATAGCGGGAGTCTATTTATATATGGTTGAGTAAATTCTATTTATGGATGCACGTTTATTTTTGGAATGCATGTGCGAAGTTTGTTCGTAGATCGCATGTCTAAAAATAGAATGCATGTCGATTATTATTATTGTGAAAAATCCTAGATCTGGATTCCTACTGCAACAGATCTGAATTACTTCTCCTATTATTTGATAATTATTTCATTACATTGAAATACCGAAGTAATTACTGAAGCAGTCTACACAAATAATGCTGCGGAATAAATCTAAGTGCTGAAACAATCTGAACAAAATACAATGAAAAACAACCACATTTGACACAATTATTTTTGGACTAAGTCCCCGGAAAAACCCAACTTGGGAAAACCGGTGCAGCAGATCTGATGGTTTGTATTATTAAGCAGCAAAGTCTTGAATACAACTAGGGTGCCAACATCCGACAATCCCTTTAGAGAAATCTAGATAGCAAAAATGATTGTGAGATATACCTCACTCAGCAAGTCTTCGGCTAATAAAAAATAGCGTTGATGAAGCCCTTACTGCCTCTGCGTGAATGCTTAAGCTAGATTTGCATAAGCCTGCGTAGGCAAGCTAGAGGGACTGCGTCACCCCTTCTTGTAGTTGATCTGATTGATTTGAACCCCAACCTCTATCTTCCTCCACACTAACTCCAGGAGACACTGTGCTGGCTCTGCGTGATTCTCTGTAGTAACTGCGTCACCCTAGCTAAAAATTGCGCTGTCTCACTCATGCGTTGATGCAGCCTCTCTCTGAAATGTATTCTCGGCCCTGCTGACCAATCTCTACTTCTGCCCCTCTCCGGATCTGATCACTGAATCGAATCACTTAGCAAACCTAGCCCTACTGATTTGTTCTTGATCAAAAGCTATGTCTCCTCAGTCACTGTTTTGTAGTAAAATTTTGAAATTTAAACACTAGACATTGCAGTGTCACAGTTCTGAGTTTATCTTTTCTGTTAACGTTAGAAATTCAAAATTGAGAATAAAAAACATTGATTAAGAATTGAGAATTTAATTTTGTTTAGATTCTTATGAAAATGAGGTTCATAAAACCCCTTGGAACATGTAAAACCAAATACATACACACTGTTAATATTAAACTTCACTGCACATGTGTTTGTTTTCTATGTAAGGTAAAATACCTTCATGGATTATAGTTTTGATCCGTTGTAAAATTTTTAATTGAGTACCATATTAAATTTAACTATGCCTAGCCAAGCTATAGAGTCTTCAAGGTAAGTTTTGATGTGAAATGGTACCATGTACTCCCTTTTTTCCCTTATCCAGACATCTTCCCTCATCCCAAGCATTCATTTGTTTGAAGCGACATCCGACGATGGTAATGTGAGAGTTGGTTTCAGTAAATAACCTTCTCCTCCCACTTTGCATCGGGCTCGCCATTCTGTCATCAGTTTCTAGTGTCTAGGCTATGCTCTATGCCTTTTCGGTCTTCAGGTTTCTGGCTACCATCCCTAATTCCTTTCAGGTAAACATTTTGAATGGCTCTGTTCTTCAGTTTATGCCTACCAATGTTGGTAGCTTCATTCTCTATCTGTGCTCATGGATCTTTCTTCTTCAAGGAGGAGTTTTTTAACATTGATATATGGATTTAATGGTAGTTGGTTTTTATATTTATAAGGTGAAATCACTACGATGATCAAACATGTCTATATATAATCAATTTTTTCTTGAATTAAATTCTGAAAAAGTTTTGGTGAATCACTTTACCGCTGCTGCCTTTTTCCAGTGATCAGAATATAACATTTTTTTAAGGGAGATATACTGTTCTAATCTTGGGTAGACTTATTTTCCACCTGTTCTCAATATAACATTTTCTTAAGGGAGATATAGTGTTCTAATCTTGACTGTACCACCGAGAGCCGCTGCCTCCAAACGCAATTTTTTCATGAGAAGAAAAAAAAAAAATTAGCTTCACATTTGTTCGAAACTCTCGTAGGTTCACTCTAGTTCGAAATCTTTTATGATAGTCAGCCGCTATCATGTTTCAAAGATTTTTATTGGAATTTATCCTTTTTAAAATCTCGGTGATAGCCCTAAGATAAATTTTGTAGTGAACATAGCAACATTTTTATGATAACCACTATTCTCAAAATAGTGATTTGACCGAAAATATTGCTTTGAAACACATTTCCTGCGTATACAATGTTCACAAATTCCATTCTTGAAACCCTTTCTTGGAGTCTCTCTCTAGCTAGAATCGCACCCCACACTCTCAAGTAACCAGCCAAAAAACAGATTTGAAATATTTGACTAATTTTTATATAATTGAAATTTAAATCGATGATTTTCTCCACATGCGTCCTACCTAGCGAAATGTGTAGTATCGCTTTTGGGAAACTCGTTTCTACCTCTAGAAACTCTCTTTGGAGACTAACAACCTACTCGCACTCTTTGCCTCGCAACATGCATTGACTAACCGGGGCTGCATATGCACTACCACTGGGAACTTGTTCTTGCCCCTTTTGTTGGAAATATTTGCCTTCCTTCTTGACCGGAATGTTGGAAACATGTTCTTTCTTGAAACCCCTTCGAGTCTCTCTCTAGCGAACCGCACCTTACACTCCGCAACTAGCCAAAACCGCATTTGAAATATTTGACTAATTTTTTATATAATTGAAATTAAAAAACAGATGATTCCCTCCAAGTTTTAATTGTTTAAAATATGATTGTTTGAGCAACTCTTTTCTTCCGGGATACAAGAAGGTCGGGAAGATTTTTTTCTGTATATTTGAAGCTTCATCATTATATAAAAGGATTTTTTTTGCTTGTATATTTTTATGCTCTTTGCCATAGTAATGTCATATGGTATGAAGTTTTAAATTGTTTTTATTATTTTTATTATATGTTGATGTGATTTTGATTGAAAATGCTTTTTTTTATTTATTAATTAAAAAAATTATTAGAAAATTATTGCTTTAAGCCTTGGAATTTACAATCAAAATTAGAAAATGTATTTATATCTAAACTATTTATGAAAGTTTAATATTGTTTGATTTTCTCTACCATGTCCTTTTTACATATATCTAGAATAATATTATTTGTAGTTTCCGATTTTTTGTAACATTTTACTACCATAATCAAAAATCTATAGAAATAATAACTAACATTATAATATCTGAAAATGGAGCTAGCCAACTCAAACATGACAGAGCTGCAAATCCCCTGCTAAGTTAGATGAGGATTACATATGGTCTCGAATGAGCATTTGGACTCTTTAGATATGCGTACCAATTATGTTCATATAACACAACAAATAGGATGATTCAATACAAATGTCGGTGTGACAGAAGTCATATTTATCTCATGGGCCTTCAACTTAAATTAAGTATCTAGCATTACATTAAGCTATAGAGATAAATCAAAGAAGCATTTGAATGTAAATTAAACATGTGTAATAATTATATGTCCTTTCTAGTTCAATAAATAGATAATAATTGGCTCAACTATGCCTTGTACATGTTTTCTCCTTTAAACCTCTACTTTCATAGCACATTTTCATCAAAATTTTATTTGTCAATTTGGACTCTTTAGATATGCGTACCAATTATGTTCATATAACACAACAAATAGATGATTCAATACAAATGTCAGCAGTTTATATTTATCTCATGGGCCTTAAACTTAAAATTATATATCTAGCATAATACATTAAGCTATAGGAGATAAATCAAAGAAGCATTTGAATGTAAATTAAACATGTGTAATAATTATGTCCTCATTTAATATGTACAATATGTTTGGTTGAATTCACATGAAAAACAAGACTCCCAACCGTGAGAAGAGGAAATTACACCTATTTCTCCCCTAGCACAATTACGTACGCTAGAATTTAACAAAGTCACTAAACTCCGGATTTTACTCTCGGTAATCGAACCCTACAAAGATTCGACCCGGAACATAGGTTTTTAGGTTTCTCCACCGGTTCTATGTTCGATTTCGGATAACCTACAACAACATTCTTCTTTTCATTTTTTATATCCCCTTTGGATAACCAGCAATATCTTGAAATGGAGTTAGCCAACTCAAATATAGTATTGTAATCCTCGGCTAAGTTAGATGAGGATTACATATGGTCTTGAATGATTTGGACTCTTTAGATATATATCTAAAGAGTCCAAAAGCTCATTCAAGACCATATGTAATACATAGCCTCCTCATCTAATATATAAAACTTTAATCCATGTGCTTAACCTTAACATTGACACAAATGGAATACAATTTTACTCATCGCTTTATGATAGAAAAATATGCATAACATTGCCCACATATCCGAAGTCAAAAGGATAGATTAAAAAGGGATGCTCCTATTATCTATAAAAGATAAATTAAAAGAAGCATGACATATTAAAGTAAGTAAATTAGATACAGTGTACCAATTATGTTCATATAACACAACAAATAGATGATTCAATACAAATGTCATGGTGAAGTCATATTTATCTCATGGGCCTTAAACTTAAATTATATATCTAGCATAATACGTTAAGATATAGGAGATAAATCAAAGAAGCATTTGAATGTAAATTAAACATGTAATAATTATGTCTTCATTTAATATGTACAATATGTTTGGTTGAATCCACATGAAAACAAGACTCCCCAACCGTGAGAAGAGGAAATTACATCCTATTTCTCCTCAAAGACAATTACCAATACAGCTAGAATTTAAAAGCCCCAACCTGATTTTAGTCTCGTGTATCGTAACCTCTACAAAGGTTCGACCCGGAACATAGTTTTTCCTCAGGTTTCTCCATTGGTTCTATGTTCGATTTGATAACTTACAACAACATCCTTCTTTTCATTTTTTATATCCCCTGATAACCATAATATTTTGAAATGGAGCTAGCCAACTCAAATACAGTATTGCAACCGGGTTAAGTTAGATGAGGATTACATATGATTCTGAATGAGCATTTACCCTTTAGATATATATCTAAAGAGTCCAAAAGTTTGTCTAAGACTATATGTAATACATAGCTTCCTCATCTAATATATAAATCCTTAATCCATATGTGCTTAACCCAATATTGACACAAATGGAATACAATTTTACTCACCGCTTTATGATAGAAAATATGCAAACATGAATATTGCCCACATATTCGAAGTCAAAAGGGATAGATTAAAAAGGATGTCTTGGCCATCTATAAAAGATAAATTAAAGAAGTATGACATATTAAAGTAATGTAAATTTGATATGCGTACCAATTATGTTCATATAACACAACAAATAGATGATTCAATACAAATGTCACATAGAAGTCATATTTTATCTCATGGCCCTTCAACTTAAATTATATATCTAGCATAATACATTGCTTGTAGGAGATAAATCAAAGAAGTATTTGAATGTAAATTAAAAATGTGTAATAATTATGTCCTCATTTAATATGTACAATTTGTTTGGTTGAATCCACATGAAAACAAGACTCCTAACCGTGAGAAGAGGAAATTATATCCTATTTCTCCCCCTAGCACAATTACCAAGATGTGCTTAGAATTTAACAATTTCAAACTGATTTTACTCGTGCATCGGAACCCCCCACAAAGGTTCGATCCGGAACACAGGGTTTTCCTTAGGTTTCTCCCATTGGTTCTATGTCCGACTTCGGATAACCTACAACAACATCATTCTTTCATTTTTTATATCTCCTCTTGATAACCATAATATCTTGAAATGGAGCTACCCAACTCAAATATAGTATTGCAAACTCGCTGTTAGATGAGGATTACATAGCATTTGACCTTTAGATATATATCTAAAGAGTCCAAAAGCTCATTCAAGACCATATGTAATACATAAACTTTCCTCATCTAATATATATAAAACTTTAATCCATGTGCTTAACCTAACATTGACACAAATTGAATACAATTTTACTCACCGCTTTTAAGGATAAAAATACAGAAAAGATAAATATTGCCCACATCCAGAGGTCAAAGTAGAGTGATTATGTGATGCTTCAATATCTATAAAAGGATAAAATGCCAAAGTAGTATGACATATTAAAAGAAGTAAAATTAGATATGTGTACTAATATGTTCATATAACACAACAAATAGATGATTCAATACAAATGTCACATAGAAGTCATATTTATCTCATGGCCTTAAACTTAAATTATATCTAGCATAATACATTAAGATATAGAGATAAATCAAAGAAGCATTTGAATGTATATTAAACATGTAATAATTATGTCCTCATTTAATATGTACAATATGTTTGGTTGAATCCACATGAAAAACAAGACTCCCAACCGTGAGAAGAGGAAATTACATCCTATTTCTCCCCCTAGTACAATTACCAAGACAGCTAGAATTTAAAGCCCCAAACTCAGATTTTACTCTCAGGTAATCGGAACCCTCTACAAAGGTTCGACCTCGGAAACATAGTTTTTCCTTAGGTTTCTCCATCGGGTTCTATGTCCGACTCTGGATAACCTACAACAACATCCTTCTTTTCTTCATTTTTATATCCTTGGATAACCATTATCTTGAAATGGAGCTAGCCAACTCAAATATAGCATTGCAACTGCCAATAGATGAGGATTACATATGGTTTTGAACATTTGACTCTTTAGATATATATCTAAAAGAGTCCAAAGCTCATTCGACCATATGTAATACATAGCCACCTCTATCTAATATATAAAACTTTAATCCATGTGCTTAACCTTTAATATCGACACAAATGGAATACAATTTTACTCACCGCTTATGATAGAAAAATATGCATGAATATTGCCCACATATTCGAAGTCAAAAGGGATAGATTAAAAAAAGGGATGCTCAAGTCATCTATAAAAGATACATTAAAGAAGCATGACATATTAAAGCATAATGTAAATTTGATATGCGTACCACCATGTTCATATAACACAACAAATAGATGATTCAATACAAATGTCACATAGAAGTCATATTTATCTCATGGCCCTTCAACTTAAATTATATATCTAGCATAATACATTAAGCTATAGGAGATAACCAAAGAAGCATTTTAATGTAAATTAAAAATGTGTAATAATTATGTCCTCATTTAATATGTACAATTTGTTCAAGTTGAATCCACATGAAAACAAGACTCCCAACCGTGAGAAGAGGAAATTACATCCTATTTCTCTCTAGCACAATTACCAAGCATTACTAGAATTTAACAAATTTCCCCAACCGGATTTTACTCTCGACTGAACCTCTACAAAGGTTCGACTCCGGAAACATAGGTTTTCCTCAGGGTTTCTCCATTGGTTCTATGTCCGACTTGGATAACCTACAACAACATCCTTCTTTTCTATTTTTATATCCCCTGATAACCATAATATCTTGAAATGGAGCTAGCCAACTCAAATAATACAGTATCGCAACCGGCTAAGTTAGATGAGGATTACATATGGTCTTGAATGAGCATTTGGACTCTTTAGATATGTTACCAATTATGTTCATATAACACAACCAATAGATGATTCGAATACAAATGTCACATAGAAGTCATATTTATCTCATGGGCTTTCAACTTAAATTATATATCTAGCATTACATTAAGCTAGGAGGATAAATCAAAAGAAGCATTTGAATGTAAATTAAACATAAAAAAGTAATAATTATATGTCCTTTTCTAGTTCAATAAATAGATAATACTGGCTCAAATATGCGTTGTACATGTTTTCCCTTAAACCTTTACTTTACAGCACATTTTCATCAAAATTTTATTTCTCAATTTTTTATTATATATTATGTTTTTTAATTAATTAATAACGACCATTATTACCAAAAGGGATTTTACAAATTTATCTTTATAAAATGAATTATGGGGGGCATATTGAGATGTTTATCTCACTTTTTATTGATTCTTCTAATATTCCTGTAGAATTCCATGAAAGAAAATATGAATTTGAAAATGTTTTGTGATAAATTTAATGAGGATACATGAGTTGATTTGGAGAAGACCATCATCACTTAAAGTGTCTAGATTGAGACATTATGCATCATCAATAAAAAACCAAGTACAAATTGTAGTAATCCTAGAATCATGCTTTACATATAAGGTAAAATTGGGAACTCATGACTTGTACTATAAATATAAAAACATTTACCCTTAGCAAAAAATATATGATAAAAATTGACAAACTACGTAAGTTTAAGCTATGGGTATATAATCCTTCTTGCCTTCCATATAGATAATGAAAAATGATTGTTCCAAGTCTCATGTTGCTTCTCATGTTATTTTATAAACCTTGATTGGAAAGAAAAATAAATAGTGGAGGGCGAAATGTAAGAAATATAAAACATAATGAAACACAACGTAAAGAAATAGAGAACATACGAAACAAACACATACATATCTCTTGCATAATCAATACAATTATTTTCCTATGAATCCTTATGGAAGACAAGGAAATCCTAAAAAGTAATGATGCTCTAGACCCTTTTCCCTAGAAATCCTTATGGGAGAAAACAACACTAAAATGTAAACATGCCTAGAAAGGCTACCGACTTTAGCGTGTAAGGTTGCTATAAAAACTTAATCATACATTTTTCTCTCTAACTTCACACTCCTAGTTGTATTGTTTTCAACTATGGAACAAAATACAATAACACAAAATAATTTTTATTCCTCCTATGGCCAAGTATTTAACATAAATGTTGATAGCCAATTATTAGGTGTATAAGATTTGATCACAATCCATTAACGAGGTTTTGCATTTTAGACTTTTATAGATGTCTGTTAAAATTCCACATGTAGCTAGCTTGCCATGCATGAGTAATGTAGCTAAATGTCATTCTTCGTATCATGACCTCGGTCAACATGATAAAGTCAACTTACTAAAGGCATAATTAAATGAACTTCATTTGATGCTTTGCACCATTGATATGTCTTTAAGTAGAATAATGGTCAAGATTTGGCACAAGGGATAATCGTTTGACTCCCGTAAAATGTCATTTAATACCTCAAAATGACTCCAAAAGGTTTTAGACCCCAATTCTCCACCCACTCAATAAAATGACCCTACAAGTTGATTCTTTCGCTTACCTCTATAAGCATCAAAATATAATATGACAAATAAATGTTTTATTTTTTCTACTTGATCCATTTATGGTAAAGAAATCAAATAGTTCTATCAATTCCACTATAACTCTAAGAGACATTGAATTTCATCTCAACATTTGTGGCTTTGAGAGGACACTTTCAAAGCCAACCTTCGTTATGGCTTCAAACACATGGTAGTATCAAGACTTACAACTTTATTTGCATAATTTTTTCTAGCATGGACCTTAATGCTTCATAGCCTTTCTTTTAAGTTTCCAAATGAATGTAAATTTCTGCCATTTGCTTGTGACATTCATAATTCATGCTCATGTAACATGATCGTGTTGCAGCCTCAGGATAACATTTGCCGAGGTAGGTTAATAAAAAATGATCGAAAATGACATTTTTGCTCGTTTTTTCGAAGATTTAAGGAAAATTACACCAAGCAGCTTCCAACTCCCATATGACCGTCATGTCAAACTCATCTTAGGATATTGTCCAAGTAAGAGCCATACTTTGGCAAGCACAATTCAGTATACATGACTCACTCTAATTAGCAAGAATGACAGCTCTAAGTATGGTGCAAACATTGCTCTGCATCCTCAATGGGGTATGTTTGATGACAATAATTTGGGGAGTGAGAGAGAGGGAGATGGTAGAGAAAAAAATCAAGGAATCCTTAGAAATTGAAAACAAATATATAACTAATAAGGTGGAATACATTTGTAACCCAAGAGAGAAACTCCGTGAGGAAATGTGTAGTTGGTATTACACACCCAATTGGACAACCTCGAGGAGAAAACATTTCTCCCACTTTATTTGTTATATAACTTCTAGTAAGTGTTATTCACCAGCATGTATTTTGTAAAGGCCTTTCAACTTAGTTCCCATTCAACTCCATCCACCAAAGCCAGAGGATTCCAAGCCTAATTTCACAAAAAGTAAGTTGGGATGATCACATTGACTGTTTTCGATGACATGTCTATGAAGATTAATCTCACTGAATCATTTTTTTTTTTTGCGTAGGGAAAGAGACACATTCCCATGTCTGAGCATGAAAACGTTCTTTGATATTGTTAATGCTCTCTAGCATTTACTTCTGCTGTTCTATAGCAGAAACCGTGCTGCTGCAGCCTCCGGATCTCATCTTCTATGAAAGGTGACATATCTAGTAAATGCCCCTACAAATAATCTTCCGGAATGGATTTAAATAGAAGTTCTCTTCATTTTGAATATCCTCGAAACACAAATCATTTCAAGGTAACCATGTACATGTGTCATTTCTTCCACAAACTAAAGTGTATATAGGAAATTTTATACCAAGTGTGCTCCCACCATGTAAAGCGCAATTTGGTGAACTTATCATTTTTATAATATCTTTTTCGATTAAATTTAGTTTCGCTGGCTGATCAATTATTGTTTTGAAAGTTGTGTTCTTACATACTTGTGTACACTAAATTACAAATTGATTTTTTTGAACCTATTTTTTGTGAATGTCGACCTAACAGATATATCATGGAGGATGAAAGATGAAGATCACCGAATCCTATACGGAGGTTCAGGATTGGAGGATGTTCACTATGATTTAAATATAATCTTAAATCTCCATACATGTGTGTACATATGGAATTGATTTTTTTTATTAACTTTATGAAATTAGTTGTTAATAAGTTTCATATTTTAATTTTTAGGAGGCAAGAAGAGAAGAGTTTCATACCCATCCAAGGGAGCGTGGCCAAGGTTCAACCTACGAGGTATGAGTGGTAGTGGTGTTGCGGGAAGGGGGTGATATTTATTCCCCCCGAAGGTCAATCAACAATGTTGGTTTCGAAATGGTCACCGTGGGTCCGGGTTCTCACGCCGTCATTCCGGGTTGGTTCTCACAGGTCAAGTGTTGAGCCGATGTTAACCAACAACATCAAGGTTGACATCAATTTCAATATTTTTTCATTAAATTTGTGTCAACTTTTACACGTGGTTTTTCTAATATACAAAATTTTATATATATTGATGCAGATGCATTAAAATGTTTGAGCCAAGTACAAAATAGATTTGTGGCAAATACAATACATTCAAGAAGAAGGTCACAACTCCAAGACAACTTATCCTACCGAGATTATCGATATACCAAGGGAAACGAACATGATAATGGCACTCACAAAGGTGTCAAAGCCTTCATGCAAAATTGCAAAGAGATCTCGAGGCTTGGCTCCCCACCGCCGAGTAGACAAAGCTCGAAATAGTTACACATCTGGCTGGGTGAAATGGTAAATGTGTACAGAATTTGGGGCCAACGACCGATTCGTTTGTAGAACCGATGAGAAAGAGAAAAGAAACAAATGACAGGTCCCGATAAACGGCAGGACATAAAACAAAGAGTTACAAGAGCAGTATGCCAAGTCAATGCTTTAATTATAAGGAAGGCCAAAAGAAAAATGTTGAAGGTGCGCATTTCGCAGCACCCAAACAAAGTCGCTTATTTGTATGATCGACATCTTGCGGCCTTTGGAAGGTTTCCATGGAATAATGAGGTTCCTCGTTTATTTTGCACAAATGTTTTATGCACTTGGTATGAACCCGACTACAATGACCTTCCTTCGCAGTTTTTGGTTTCAGGAGAGGTCGATTATATCAACGTAAGGGCGTCATGATATGTGTGGAGTTGCCCCCGGCCCGAGCCGCTATCGGGTGAGTCGATCGTTTCGAGTCGAAACTCCGCGATCGCAGAGATGGATGCGATTTCAAATAAGTCGTGAAGCAAGAGATGTTATGATCGACAATGTTCATAGCGGATCGAGTGGAGTCGATTCAGGTTTAAATCGACAAAGTACGTGAAAATGCACGTGCTAATTTTGTTTATCGCATACGTATGAGGGAGATTTACAACATGAATGTTGAAGATCTCCGAACATATGCAATAAATTGTCGTAATGGTTTGCAAGACCTAATTTTTCATGAGAAAGAGGGCACCTGGACCCGTATGTGTTAGTGACCTTAGGTTTAAAATTATATTTATATATACATGTACAATTTGTAATAAATACATGTGTATGTACATGTATACATTTATTTGTATGTATATATTAATCTAACAAAAATATATGATTATATGTTAAAACACCATTTGGTGCCTTCTCAAGCATGATGTATGATGAAATGTTAATATTACGTTCGGACCTCCTAAGCCAAACGATGCATGGGTCCCACCACCGCATATGTTGGCACATGTATGTTGGGGTGTTTTTTAAGTGACTCTAAAATAACACTGTTGCCACACATGTACATGTATGTATATATAATTTGATAAAAATTTAATGCATCGATTCCGTCTGATACGGGGATGGCGGTAATTTCTTCTTCCTTAGGAGATATAATTTCTACTTCATTGGGAGATGTGCTGATAGTATGGACAATTTTTCACAAGTTCAAATTTATGTTTATATATATATATATATATATATATATATATATATCTACCTCAAAAGTTCCATTAAAAATTGAGATATACAAGAGGAGATCTATATTTTGAGTTATTTAAAAACTTTTGAATTTAGGTTCCTTATAGAAGATTTTTATTCCGGACTCTTTCTGTATTTAATTTTATGATAAAGAACATCCACAAGATTTGAACAAGTTGTCTTTAGTTCATTTTTTTACATTATTGAAAATAAGTTTATATATGTACACGTGCATTTATTTGAAAGTTTTTAATATATATATATATATATATATATATATATAACCTGTACATGTATATTGTATTAGCTTTTACCACCGCAGATGTTTCATGGAAAACCTGCCTATCAAATGGAGAGGGAACCTTACGAGGTATTGCATGATTTTTTGTTATATTTTTTTTTTTACATGAAGGTTCTAGATATATATATTCTCATTCATTTTTAAAAATTCAAATTTTAATGTTCAAGTACATGTGCATTGTGTATGTAGGTTTCCTATTCACAGGATAGGGCGCGGACTGAGACCCAGACGCTAGATCCTCCATTTGATGGACAAGATTTACAGTAGATTTGATTTCAAAATGTAGATGGTTTTAAAATTTGTTAAACTTGATTCAGTTTGATACTCAAGTGAGATTTACAATTTTTGGACATATTTTATTACATTGTTATTATATAATTTGTTTTATTTAATTTTTGGATGGTTTTAGTACTTTTGTCATGCGAATGTGAAGTAATGTTGTCATCCTAACTACATTTGGCATGTGATATTTAAATGTTAAACGTTTGTTGGAAGTTGAATTATACCCTGGCATGGCATGACGTTTTTAAAATTTCAAGTTTTCTGGATGGTTTCCACCCACATTTTGCATGTGATATTTAATGAATCCTTAAATGTTTAATGTTTGAATGTTGCACAATATATAATCAAACCTGCTTTAAACTTAAAGTTTTGGATGGTTTCAATATACATTTGCACATGTGGTAAATTGAAATGTTACTTGTAACAAGACAATCCTCATTGATTCCATTACAGTATATGTTGATTTCTGATTTGATATAATTGCATGTATGATGGTACATTACTTGTAAAGTCATTGGATTAATAGTGTTCATTGATTTCAGTGTAAGCGCAAAAAATTATTGACAATGTAGAACGATTTTTTTGTTATAATAATTAAGCCTAATAATATTGGAGAGCAAGAGAGACTTGAGGTATGGTGTTTACTACAAGAGTTAGAGCTAAATATTTAAATGGTTTATGATTTATGATTTATACTTTCTTTTTAATATAATCGATACGGAAAGATGACAAAACTAATAAGGGTGACAATAAGAATAGAAGAAGAAAATAGTTTAAGATTGATCACAATAAATGCTATTTGTAATTTATTACATTCTAATTATTCACATTCTATCATTCAATATTATTACATTGTCACTTTGCATTCAAAAAATTTATTTGATCATTTTCCATTATTAAAGTTATTCTACAATATTTATCATCTCAACAAATTGAGGTAACTAAGAAAATTTAAAATTAAAATGACTTGATAAATATCAAACATATTTAGCATATTTAAAATGGTTATATTAATATTATATGTATTTACATATTATTGATAAAATTAATCATATGTTTCTCATATTATCGATAGTTTTTCCTTGGTTGCACATGACTGAAACCAACTTAGATCCATCTTAACTACGGATCTATCAAGCGTCGAGAGGGATCAAATCTCTCAAGGTGCAAACCTTTCCTCAAGTTTTTCACTCAAAAAAGAGGTTTGCACCTCTAGATATTTGATCCCTCTCAACGCTTGATAGATCCATATTTATGATGGATCTAGGAAAATAACTTTCTAAAAATAAGTAAGGCAAAAGCAACATAGGGAACAATTAGGAGTAGATTTAGGGCATAGGGAACAATTAGGAGTAAATTTAGGAACATGTGATAGTTGGGTGAGATAAAATCATATATTTTAATAAAATAATGGGAATTTGTAGGAGAGACAAATAGTGGATATGACATGTATTTTGGTGAATAATCAAATTTATGGAATTAAACAATTAATTAATTTTGTTTGTGAAAACAAGATTCACACCTAATCCTCACCTAAAATACTAAATTAAACACATTCTTATTAAAGGGACGAGGAGCTTTCTAGGTTTTGAGCTACCCATTGTTAGATGAGTGTCGTAATGGCATTCCATGTATTTTTGTGAGAACTTATGATATTGTGATATTCTAATTATGAAATAGTGATCTTGAGTACATGCTGGATAATGTAGTAGATAGGAACTTTTTGATAAGGGGAGATTAGGGATGTGACCAAATTCCTGTAGTGAAAAAGATTTTCTTCACCTTCCTATAACTCCATTGTAGCTTTGGGGGCCAAAGGTAAGAAGAGTACCTTGGAATTTCTTGGTTGAAAAACCAAGTAGGTCACCAACTTTGGTCTAGTGCATTGGAATTCATTAAAGAATTGGTCATTGGAGTTGCTTCAAGCTAGGAGTGAGCATCGTCACCAACCTACATTGAATATTTTACACTCCCTAGGGTGAATGATACTTTAAATTGATTGACAGTCTAAGACTTTCGAATTTTTCCGAATGCCAAATGATTTTACAAAGCTAGTATTTATAATATCCTAGTAGGTCATTCGGTGACAACTTTTACCGGAAACTTGAAACAAAGAGAATCTATCCTTGGCTAGGACATCATGTAAGATGCCTGCCATAAACAATAAAATTGTACTTAAAAGCTGAGATTCGGGCAAGTGGGGACAACTACTTGTTATCTCGTCCCTTGGAGGCTAGGCCATATGGGGACCGAATCTGACCTTACAAAATAAAGTGAAATAATTTGTACCATACGGTCGGAAAACATATACAAGAACAATTAATATACAAGAAAAATTAATTTCATTCTAGAATATATATATATATATATATATATAACATTTTTCATCAATGCACATGTATAGAAAAACTACTTTCAGTTGATACTAGAGCACATGCTTGTACCCAAATGATTTGTAACATGTGCAAACCACAAATAACATAAGCAGCTCAATTTTTAGTTGAGTACTGGAAGTTATAAAACATATTTGATCCAAAGATAATAAATTGTTGGACACTTCACTCAAAAAAATTCTAATGGAATTCCATCCTCAATAATCCGTTCATGATCGGATTTTGACATTTTCCATTTCTTAATTTTTGATTTTTTCTTTGATTGAACTTATATCAACTTTATGCGTGCTGCACACACCAAGTGACTATATTGACAACTTATGGAATCAGGTTCATAGTCTTCGAAGTAAACAAAGTCTCCACTTTGATGAGTTTGTTTGAAAAAATAACCTTTCAGTATAATAGACCCTTTGTCATACTGAAATCCATGATCATTATAGTCTTGTAATAATTTCATTTTTCGTTCAGTGCAACGCATCAAATAATACTTCACATTTTCATCGTTGTCAATAGGTGCAATTATAGCAAAAACATCTCCTGCACAATAAAATAAAATTTAACATTTAATTATGCATATTTAAATTTATTTCTAGATCTTTAAATCATTAGAAAGTAATTCAAATGTTACCTTCTCTAACAAGATCAGAAACTTGATCACCATCGGATGATATTGTAGTTTCCTCTGATCGCATTTCTTCAAACATTGCAACAGAAATTTTTCCCTTTGTATTTAGCTCTGTATGTTTCCAATCGTTCACATACATTTTGTTTTCACAAACGTCATTGGATTTTGTGTTGTCTATGAAAACATCACAAAAACAAGAATATTTTCTTTTATCCAATGCAAACACATTTCTGGACAACTTTGTTTGAATTGAATGCAATTTTTGAGTCCCTTTTATTGTTTCAACATCATTTCCAATTGATCTATCTACGTCTCCGATTCCAATATGCCAGAAAAACCTTTATATGGAAAATTAGAAAAAGAATTTGTAAATATGATATCAAAATACAATTAAAAATAATTATTGCATGATAAATGTACAATGTTTAAAATTATATTTCCAATATAAATTAAATTGAATGTACCTTCGCACTTCTCTTGATGGGTTAATTTCATGGCTTAGAGCAGTGATGCACCATTGAACAACTTCTTCAGTGTTCACAAGTCGGCGTGCAGAGTGGTTCATTTGATATCTTCGAAGTACTTGTTTTATGCATGCTCCTGCACCGTCATGTTCTCCTTTTCCATGGCCAGTCTCAAAGAAATTCCAACAATGTTTAATGCATGTTTTCTTATGAAGACAACACAACCAAAAGAATGATCGTGCAGATTTGAATTGACTTGCGCATCCGTCTGACCATATCCAATGTTCATTGAATGTTATTCCACGATCTTTCAATGAATCATAAATTTTTCCAAAACAATGTTGTACAAAACATGTATCATGTGTACGATCGTCACTGATATAAAAGTGATATTTTTTAATGATATGTCGATTTTCACTCGTGCTTTCTATATGATCGACATTTTGTTCAACATGTCTATATAGAATATGGACGAGCATGGAGACTTGGTCAGAATGATAGTATTCACTCTGAATTTCTTTTTGTGGAACAAATGTGTAGTTTTCCGCAAAATCAATCACTGACAAAATGGTCCCTGGTGGAAAAACTTCACGAGATTTTTTGAATTGCAAGTCTTGCCATCGAGCTCTATGGGAATGCTTGGTGTATTTGTAAATTTCCGCCTCAAACTTTCTCAAAAAGTCTATCAGAAAAATTTCGTCTTCTCGTAATTCGATTCTTTTAACACTATCTGCACCTTGAATCGATGTACCGATATATTCATATCTCTTCCATTTCACTTTCATGTTGGACAATGATTGATAATTTATATCAATACGATATTTGTTTTGAAATTTAGTCAAATTTCCACAATCATCGCATTTTTTACCACCAACACATTTCCTTTTGTAAAATAGTTCATCACTTTCTATTTCACATAGAATTTGAGATATGAATTCATAGATAGTGGAAGGAGGAGGTGAATCCTTCCATAATGTTCTACCGAAATCAAGGAATGTGTCATAATATAACTCAAATTCCACATGATAACGGCAAAAACAAGTGTCGCGTACGGTGATAGGTTTTACATACCATGGTTTTTGTTGAACAAAAGCACTGAGTGAAACATGAATTTGATGATTCTCTTCTTTGAACTTGTTGAATAACTCTATCTGAGTGGTTTCCAAGAGATATTTTTCATGTTCTTCGTATTGATTTCGTGATATTCTTCTTCGCATCACATGTCTTGCAGTTGGTGAAACACGCGAATTGTTCTTCCAATATTCATATATTATTTTTTTAACATTTTCTCCAAGTCTATCTTTGTATGGTTGCCTACAAATAGCTCTCCAACAAGTGAGTTCATCATTTACATCTATTTGCAGTCGAAATTTTCGATGTTTGTGCAGAGTTTTTCGCGAGGTTCCCAGTGCTCGTGCCATAGATGTTATCAAACGATTCTCTTGAGTACTTGGTGAAACCATTGCCATCTGTATTCCTCTACGTATATTTGAAACATATTTATCTCTAGATCTCTTAATTGACTTTATAGCACTACTCACATTTTTTATCACCTCTTCCTTCATTTTTTTATCTTTGGTTGATTTTCGAATACCCAATAGTGTCGTCGCTTCTTTTAATTTCTTTGATGATAGGAGACCTTTCAACATTTGAGCTTGAACTGTCACTCGCTCATTTAAGAAATAATCTTTAAAAATGCAGTTGACACGATATCGTATAACATGGTCAGGTTTTTTATCTCCATATGTGTGAGTGTCAAAATTTTCTAACATCTCATTATCGATAGTGATTTCATCTGTACATATTCGAAAAAATAGTACATATTCAATAAATCACTAAATTAATAAATATGTCAATAAATATTAGGAAAATTTTAAATATATCAATAGATCATAATATTAACATTTACATACCCACTTCAATTTATGCTTGAGGTTGATTTTCTTCTTCAATATTTTGAGGAGTATCTCTGTCTGTTTACATTAAACAAAATATTTTTCAAACTAGTTCATCAAATAAAAATTAAGCTTCACATTTTACATTAGGAAAATTTTAAATATATCAATAGATCATAATATTAAAATTTACATACCTGCTTCAATTTCTGCTTGAGGTTGATTTTCTTCTTCAATATTTTGAGGAATATCTCTATCTGTTTACATTAAACAAAATATTTTTCAAACTAGTTCATCAAATAAAAATTAAGCTTAACATTTTACATTGGGAAAATTTTAAAAATATATCAATAGATCATAATATTTACATTTACATACCTGCTTCAATTTCTGCTTGAGGTTGATTTTCCTCTTCAATATTTGAGAGGGCTTCTAACTTTCTTTTGCGAGATTGTCTCGTTTCTTCTCTACGTGTCTCAGGGTCTCTTTTTCGATCATATTTTCTCGCACAAGTTCTTCGATTTCACATGATAATAGGGTATTAAGTTCAAAAAATTTCCTTCAAAAAATTAGACAATAACTCAATTACAAAAAATATCACAAAAGATTTAATTTAAAAAAATTAAGTGTAATTTTTTTGTAAAAAATACATACTCCAATCCAAAACATAGACTTTAAAAAATTCGAGAGAAAAATGTCTTATAAAAATGAAACGAAATTCAAAAGATTTACTTTAACTCAAAACACGTACATACCTCCAAGAAATGTCTTTTGAATGTACGTCCAAGAAATTTTTTACAATTTTTTCCAAAATCACGTCGCCTCCAAGAAATGTCCTCCAAAAAAATTCAGTAAACCCAAAATTGTAAAATCAATTTGCTTCCAAGAAATGCTCTTAAACCCAAACCTTGAAGAAAAGCTTTTGAACCCAAACCAAGATTTTGTAAAATCAATTTGCTTCCAAGAAATGCTCTTTAACCCAAACCTTGAAGAAAAGCTTTTGAACCCAAACCAAGATCTTTGTAAAATGAGATGAAGTGTGCGAAATGTGCGAAAATTGTGAATCATTTCACGACAATTTATATTGACGCGAAATGTGTTTTTAGTAGGGGGCTCCACAAAACTTTCCGGCCGAAGAAGAGTTACACAATAGTTCGGCCGAACTATTAAGACGTTAGAGTTAATGACTCTTAATCGGAAAACATAGTTCGGCCGAACTTGGACTAAAAGTTCGGCCGAACTAACGCGTCACCAATTACGCACAAACCAGGCTCTGAAAACGGTTCTGCAACTTTGGACTGATTAAACTCCATGAAAGGTTGTTAATTAACTTTCGGAACCAAGACAAACATTTTCAGAATTGAATCTACTTTCAGGAAATATAACTTTTATGGAATTTCATAAAAGTTTATTAATTTTAATTATTTTTCTAATAAAATAGGTGCAAACAATCTCTGAGGGTCGTCGTGATTCAGTGAAATCAAAATTTTGTATCTCCCAAAATATATTGTAAAAAAATTGAAAAAATTATGGGGCATTACATTGGTCCGTCGTCTCTAATGGGTAGCTTTTAGATTTTTAGTTTATAACTTATATGTTAAGAAATTTCTTGCGACGCTAAACATATCCAAAATACGCAGTTTTTCGTATTGGACCAGTTCAAAAAATTCTAGTAATTATGATATGCATCCATTGGCTTTGTAAATATGACAAAAACAAAATATACTCTGTCTAGATTGTTGTAACACATTTTGTTTTTTCAAAAACACAAATTTTCAATGAATACAACATTGCGTCATAACATGACTTCTTATGAATCCTTTGATTGTTAAGAAACACACACTCAAAGAAACGCTAAGTTGACATATCAAATCCGCATAAAAAAATTTCAAAAAATAAGTAATAGAAAGCTAACAAAATTTCTCACAACTTTTATTTTTATCACAAAATGAAATTCTACACAGAAAAATTGTTATAGTTTGCAGAAAGTTGAAGAACTGAAAAAAATGAAATTTTTTTCTCAAAAAGGGCAAAAAGTGTAACCCAGCTTCTCACATTTTCACCAGAGCACACAAATTCGAAAATGCTCTATAGCTCAAGTGTCAAGTGTATTTTCCATAGGCCCCTTGCCCTCCTCCTTATAATCTTCCATTGACGTTTCAACGGTCCAAACTAAAACATAATCAAGGGCTAAGATTAACTTGGAGGTGAACCATGAATTTATCTAGAAGATTCACATTTGATTTAATTAATACACTTTAATTAATCAAATTCGCTAAGTTTAGACTTAGGAAAACATTAAAAAATGATTAATTAATTTAATTAAATCATCTCTAAGTGGAATTTTCCAAAACCATTTCTAGGTTTTATGGAATACATGTGTTTTAGCCTAGTTTTAGCCTATATACAAAATTACAAGGCTAAAGCACATCCGATGTTATCATAAATCAACACTCCCTATTAGCGAGGAAAGTGCTCTAGCAAAACACCTCAATGTGTCGCTGATCTGACTTCTGGAACATCTTTGCTGTGCTATTGATGTTGCTCACCATCATTGCACAAAAATGTTGCAACTGTACTGCTGCTGACTCTGCATGCTGCTGCCAACTGCCACTGTACTACAACTCCTAAATTCTGCAACCATGCTGCTGCACTACGTGAGCATTGCATGAGCACCACTCTGCATTGCGCTGCCTCTCTGTGCATTGCACTGCTACTCATCTCTACTGCTACTGTTGCTAATTGCAACAGAAAAACATCTGAAATTGGACAAGTAAATCTGCAACTGGAAAAATAAGATTGATTGCTGCTATTTTTTGCACTACCTCTCGGAAAATACTACACTATTGCTGCTCTACACTGTGTGAGAACTGCTCTGCATTGCGTCGTACCAGTATGCACTGCGCTGCTGCTGCTGCCTCCTCTCTGCGCTGATCAGGCTCTAGTACTACTAGCCACTGCATCATCTCATCATCTTCTGCTGCAATTGTCCATCCTGCTACTGTCTTTAGGCTGTCGTAACTCACATGTGATTCAACAGTTCAAAAATAATCAAGGATCCTGCCTCGTTGTAGATTCTGGATCTACAAATCCAAATCAGCCCACTTTTATCCTTTTGGAAGATGAGCTAACATAGCACAATCTTTCTCTGCCTCAATCTTGGTAGCTCTTGCATGTGGATCTTCCTTCTCCTCTTTATCCTTTTTCTTAAGAGGACATTGTGTGGCATAGTGCCCCATTTCTCCACACCGGAAGCACTTGATCTTGGATAGATATTTCTTCTTCTGTTTTTGTTGCCCTTTTGATGCAAGGGCAGTGTTGTCTTCTTCCTCCTTCTTGACCTTTGAATTGCTACTGCCATCCACTAAGTGGATTTTCAAGAGATATCTCCTCAACTCCTCTTGCTGTAATGCTGCCCACATTGCTTCCCATCCTGGAATATTTTCTCTGCCCAATATACTTTGGACGAAGAATTGATAATCTTCTGAAACAGAGTTCAGCGTGAGCCTTACTAGCTCTGAGTCTTTAGGAGCAGATCCTACTGCAAATAGTTGATCTCGGTTCTCCTAAATCCGAGATAAGAAGGAGTCAAAACGCTCTCCCTTCTTCATCCTGATATTCCGCATCTTTTCTTCAAGGTACATATTCCGCTGCTCAGAAGATCCTTGGTACAACTTTTCTAGCCCTACCCACATTTCTCTAGCAGTGTTTTTGGTTGCTATGTGAGGTACAATGTGATCCTTCACTCCATCTAGGATCAATCTCTTGGCTCTAGCCATATTCTTCTTGAACTGCCTCAGGTGTGCTGCATCAAGAGGTTCTGCAACTGCGCTGTCTATGAGGGCTTTTAGATCGTGTTCATCAAGGAGAAATTCTATCCTTGATTTCCAGATAACATAGTTGGAGGCACCCTCCAATCTATCTTGGTCATGCAGTCTGTTGCTGGCCATCTCCTCAACTGTCGATACCTTGCTCTAACCCTTTGCTCAGCTTTGACTTACGCACTCCTTGTGGAGTAAGTCACTTCTTCTGCTGCTGCATGGGAAAAACATAGTTTCTTTGAGTTAGAAACCCTCTGAGATCAAGAAATCCCCAACTGTGTTTTTCAGAATTTTCTGACGCTTATGCACCAGCTCTTATTGCTATGCAGTAATTGTGTCCTTTAGTGATGCTGCTCTGCTACGATGCCTCTTGTGCAACTGAAAAGCTTACCCCTCCGTCAACTCTCTCAGAGGGAGCCTTTTCTGCACTGGAATGCCCTCCTGGCCTGGACAACGTAATTTTCTGGGAGGGTCTACTGCTGCTTACGCATATCCCAGACTCTACAGCGCTGATCTGCTGGTTCTCTTCGTTTCTCCTGCATTTCAGCTTAAATAACCTCTGATACCATGTGAAGAATCCTAGATCTGGATTCCTACTGCAACAAATTTGAATTACTTCTCCTATTATTTGATAATTATTTCATTACATTGAAATATCGATGTAATCACTGAAGTAGTCTACACAAATAATGCTGCGGAATAAATCGAAGTGCTGAAACAATTTGAACAAAGTACAATGAAAAACAGCCACATTTGACACAGTTATTTTTGGACTAAGTCTCCGGAAAAACCCAACTTGGGAAAACCGGTGCAGCAGATCTGAGGGTTTTTATTAATAAGCAACAAAATCTTGAATACAACTAGGGTGCCAACATCCGACAAACCCTTTAGAGAAATCTAGACAACAAAAATGACTGTTAGATATACCTCACTCAGCAAGTCTCCGGCTAATAAAAAATAGCGCCGATGAAGCCCTCACTGCCTTTGCGTGAATGCTTACACTGGATTTGCGTAAGCCTGCGTAGGCAAGCTAGAGGGACAACCTCACCCCTTCCTGTAGCTAATCTGGCTGATCTGAAGCTGGATCTTGGCCCACCTCGCTCAGAACCCCAGCCTCTATCTTTCTCAGGACTGACTCCAAGAGACACTGCGTTGGCTCTACGCGATTCTCTACTGTAACTGCATCACCCTAGCTAGAAACTGCGTTGTCTCTCTCCTGCGTTGATGCTACCTCTCTGAAATGTATTCTTGGCCTTCCTGACCAATCTCTGTTTCTACCCCTCTCCGGATCTGATCACTGAATTAAATCACTTAGCAAACCCAACCCTAGCGATTTGTTATTGATCAAAAGTTGTGTCTCCTCACACAAATTCGAAAATGCTCTATAGGTCAAGTGTAAAGTGTATTTTCCATAGGCCCCTTACCCTCCTTCTTATAATCTTCCATTGACTCTTCAACGATCCAGATTAAAACATAGTCAAGGGCTAAGATTAACTTGGAGGTGATACATGACTTTATCTAAAAGATTCACACTTGATTTAATTAATACACTTTAATTAATCAAATTCCCCTAAGTTTAGACTTGGAAAAACATTAAAAAATGATTAATTAATTTAATTAAATCATCTCTAAGTGGAATTTTCCAAAACCATTTCTGGGTTTTATGGAATACATGTGTTTTAGCCTATATACAAAATTACAACGCTAGAGCATATCCGATGCTACCATAAATCAGCAATTATCTCTTAATAATAATTAGACAATAAATAATAATCTATTCTCTTGAAGCACTTGATTTCAGTTAACTGATGTGGCAAACAGTTGACTTAAGGAATTTCGAGTTCTAAGGTTGGTTGGTGGGACATGCAAGTGGACTTCGTTGTAACTGAGTGATACAAAGTTGTAACAGAGTTGGATGTGTAGTTATGTGAGTGGTAAAGTAGTTTAACTCAGTTAAGTGAGTTAAACTCAATTGTGCTAGTTGTAACTAAATATACACTAGTGAGAGATCAGCGAATTAAATATTAAATTAATTCACATGGAGTGATCTCATATGCAACTGAAGATTTACTACTGTTAACTGCATGCATGTCAGACCCAGTTGAGAGATAGGTGAAAGGGACAATTTGACTATCAGTTGTGACATTAGTGGGTGCACACTTGCAACCAAACACACATTGGAGATGTCAATGAGGATTGCGTAGTCAAGGCAAGGCAAGATCGAATTCATTCAGGGATTGTGATCAGCAGGGATTACGCAGTGGAGGCAGGCTGTCAGGAGGCAGTAAATTGGTGCATGAATATGCCAATTTTTGTATGACAGTGAGATAATTGTATATTGTACTGAGAGCTCTTGGATTAGAGTTTTGTATGCTTTCTCGGTAAAAACATCTCTGTTATGTGTAATTGATCTTTTTTCATGTGTTTGCAATTGACGATTAAATTTCCGCAAAGATTTAAGTAGAAAGATTGTGTATTTAACAGTGGGATATAATTGTTAGATCAGGAGAATCCAGGCAATACATAATTGTATTAAAATTTCTACATGCAAAAGTATTTCTATTGGTCGAACCTTTGATAGGATGTCGGGAAGTACATTAGATTCTGCATTGCTTGCGTTATTGCTAAACCGACCATCAAGAAGCAAGGCCTCGACCATGTGTGCATGAGTAATGGGGTTGATGATGGCTAGCCCTGTGTTCATGATGTTGACATTGTAAGTCAACTTGTGGAAGGAAAAACTTCAATTGATGCGATTCTTGCAGTCTTCGATAAATTTCTAAGAGTACAACAATGTCATAAGGTCCTGTAGTAAGAAAAGAAAGTTTTGACCCACAAAATATTATTTGATGCTTCAAAATTTCTCCAAAAAATTTCAGACCTCAATTCTCCAAGTTAATTTCTTCATTTTTTACACTCTAAAAACATTAAAGTAAACATTAAAATAAATTACAATTAATATATTCAATTTTTACATTCTAAAAACATTAAAATAAACATTAAAATAAATTACAATTAATATAATAGTCTATAATTATTATACTTTTATATTAAACAACTTTTTAAAACTACAATTTTATTATTATATATTTAAATAATACATTTGAAAATATTAATGCTTTTAATATAATTTTAAAGTGAGATTTTATATTATTTTTTCTTTATTAAAATTTTATATATATATATATATATATATATATATATATTTATTTATTTATTCAAAATTTAAAAATATCTTCCGGAAAAAAAATTATTTAATTTTACAACTCACCAACATCAAATTAAATCTAAAAATGATATTAAACCAATAACCTTTAATACAATAAAATACCTACTTTTAAAAATCATATTCTTGTAATTTCTGGATTCCTCTCTTTATTATTACTATGCTAATAATTTATTCTCTACACTTTATTGTGAAAACAATGAACCCAGTTGTCAAAATAATTGGAGTTTTAAAATAAACTTTGAATTGACTTAGAGTCAACTTTGGATTGACCGATTTTGTTATTATGCAACCCGGTTCTGTTAAGAGTAGAATTTGGGTAGACTAAAGGTCTATTTCAAATAGACGTGTGGTTGTTATGTAATCCACTTCTTTAAATACTTAAAAGTAATGTATTTTTAAAACCCACTTTGAATTGCTTTACAATGATATTTAAATATTTTATAAAATAATAATAATATTGTGATATCTATATTATTATTATAATGATTGTGATTAATGGTTATTAAGTTCAAAACCAATCATTCATTCATATATATATAATTAATTTACGTATGGTAGGAAAAGAATTTAATATTTTTTAAATATAATTTAAAATATATAATTTTTTTTCTAAAAATGTCTTTATATTTTAAATGATGTAACTTTTAGTGTTTAATATTTTTTAAATATATATATTTTTATGAGGACTATATTTTAATTAGTGGAGTTTACAATGTGTTTTTAGAAAATTAGACTCACTCACTCAACTTCAACTAGATACACAAAACCTGTAGAGCCAAGTTTCTTCAAATTTTTCAAATACATTTTCAAAAAATAATATTATAATATTTTATAAAAATGTTTTTATATTTTAAATAGTGTAGTAAGAGTGATTTCATATTTTAAATAATGTAGTATTGAATTGTGTATTGATCTTACAATATAAACATACTAAAAGCAACACTAAGATGTATGAATATGTTATGGTAAATGTTATATTTAATGTACAAATAATCCATTTTATAATCATAGGTGACCATAACAATTATTTTATATTTGAAAAGTTAGTTCAAATTAATTTCATAATTTACTATGATCTCTCTACAATAGCTTTTTAAATTCTTTCGTGAATATTTCAATCTATGCCTATTTTTTCTTATTTCTCATCCTTCATTACCATAGGCTTTATACTCTTATATCACTAAATATCAATGAATTATATATTTTTTTTAAGATGAATTATAATTTTAAGAAATATAAGAATATATATATATACACTCTTAATAAAATTTAAGTAGTCAATTGAATTTAGTATTTAGTTTTGGGTGGTTAGACAAAATAGTTGTAATCTCTTTTCTTACCTAAATTCAAAAGTCAAAAGAAAGTTAACTTTCTTCAACCCTCAATGTCCAATACCCAAATTTTTACCTTGCAAAATAAATAATAAATTTTTAATATATTTAAAACATCAACCACCAATAAAATTTATAAAAATAGATTAAAGTGAATTAAAATCTCAAGAAACACAGAAATGCATGTACACTTATCATCAGACCTATATCATAAAATTTTAATATATTTAAAACATCAACCACCAATAAAATTTATAGAAATAGATTAAAGTGAATTAAAATCTCAAGAAACACAGAAATGCATGTACACTTGTCATCAGACCTATATCATGAGATTTTTTTACAATAAGTTGTAGACTAAATCACGAGATTTTCCAAAACAGCCTCTGTATCACCTGACGAGATGTCATGGTTTGACTGAGACTGTATGTTCAGAAACTATTTTAAAACAGTATGTATCACCTGACGAGTTTTCATGGTTTGACTGAGGAGACTATATGTTCAGAAACTATTTAAAAACAGTATGAAATTAGCAAGAAGCAAACCAGTGCGGTCGAAGTAATATGTCTCAAGTACGAGGATCATTTCAAATGTGTAAGTAATATGTCTTAAGTTAAGTTACAAGGATAATTTCAAATTAATATAGCTTTTTCTTTTCGATATATTTTTTAATTTTATATATTTATATATTGGAAGGATTACATTTTTATTATGTTTAATACATTATTTTGGAGCTAGGAATTTAACTATTGATTTTGTTAACAAAGAGTGTCTTAATAAAGATTTTAAATTATTTTTTAATTAATTTATTTAAATTTGATTTAGGCTTGGTTATAAATATTTTTAAATTTTAAATTTTATATATTTATATATTGGAAGATTACATCTTATTATGTTTAATATATTATTTTGGAGTGGGGAATTGAACTATTGATTTTGTTATCAAGGAGTGTCTTAATAAAACACTGGATTACTGTCTATCTAAGGATTTTAAACTATTTTTTAATTAATTTATTTAAATTTGATTTAGAATTGGTTATAAATATTTTTAAAAGTCTTTGGGCTAATTGTTAGTTTGGTCATCTTTACAACTATTTAAGCTCATCACCTTAATCTGATTTCTCATCTTTTCCTGAAAATAAATTACACTGATTAATTCTTATGTAATTTTTACTATTTATATAATTAATTAATTATTTTAAAAAAATAATATTATATTAAAAAAATAATTATATGCATTAAAAAAATAATTATATGAAATGGGAAAAATATCAAACCGTGAAACTGCGTCTTCCAGTCTAACCAATTTAAATTTTAAACATTTTTCCCCGAGAATTATACTTTTATTAAACTTACAAATTTTAACTATATATTCTCAACCAAAGTGCCCATTAGGTGTAACAATATATTTAAACTTCAGCAATCCCACGGCCCTGGCAGATAAAATGGGGTTTAAATAACATAAATTCAAAGAAAACATCTCATAATTTTCTTCTCATATCACATCACAATCACAATCCCGGTCCTATTACCAGTCAATTACAAGTTTGAACCATGTACTCTCAGTCGAAGTACCCATTAAATTTAAATAGTATATTTAAAATTAACTATATTAAAAAAAAGTCTATTTAAAATTAACTAATCCCACGGCCCAAAATATCTGACAATTTTCTTCTCACGATCACAATACCATTCAAAATGTTGGATCACGCGCAATACCAATTTTCTATTCCCAGTCAATTTTTTTTAGAGAGAAAAAAAACAACTTGTTCCAGTCAATTCCATTTCCAGTCAATTTGTTCGATCACTGCCTGGTTATAAACATAAGACCATGGAACACAACTGATCCCTTCATTGTGCTACACTATATCACCAGTCATGGGAAAGTCAGTTTTTGGCAGAATTGGAAACCGTCATCTATTTTGCATGTACAACCACCATGGAGAAGTAACAGAAAATGCCACAGCTTGATTACATCTCTGTTTGAAGCAGAGAAGCTAATACAATGAAGACACCATCCCTGGTTGTTCTTGTTTGGTTCATTCTATATTGTTATTGTTCTCTCTTATTTGCTGGAGCACAACATACAGATCCTATTGAAGGTAATTTATTCACATTTAACTCATGTTTTAACTTTGCAATTCATAAAGATAGCAGTCTCTGAGAAGTAGTCGCCTTTAGTTAGCCAGAAATGATTTTTTTGGGGAAATTTTAAAAAGAACAAGTATCAGGACTCGGAAAATATTTGCTAAATTTAAAATGAATATGTACCAAGCGTCATAAATTATTTGCTTGGCTGCAGTTGATGCCCTTAAAAAAATTATGATGGCTCTTGGAGACCCATATGGAAACCTGAAGAATTGGGGGAAGGGTGATCCATGTGACGTACCTTGGACAGGAGTGTCATGCTACGATACACCTAATGCAAATGGCTACTTGCATGTGGAGAAATTGTATGTTCAATACATGTTTCTCACATCTTATTTTAGGCATTTCCATGGTTTGAGTTTCTGGGATTTTTGAATTTATATGTTTTTGTATGCAGTAATTTCACTAAAAATATGTTAAGAAAGTTCTCAATTTTTATTAAGCTATGTTGCATGGACCTTGTGTTGAATTTCAGCAAGCCAGTGAAATTTCTAAAAGAAATGTATAAGAAATTTGTAAATTATGTGTAAATCATTAGGAAGTCGTGGGATTTTATGCTATACATGATCGGAAGTTTAAATTTTCGAGCTTTCATGAATCCAGAAATGAGAGAAATTCAAATTAGTTCAAGGCCATTATCTCTGTCAAGGTTGAGGGAGATATAAGAATTTCATGATCTTAAGGGTTGTTTTTGGCCAATGATTTTCTGCACTTTTTCCTTTTGTTAACTGGATACTTTTGATTTAGAATTTACATATAACCTATTAAGATTTAGATGGGACAAGATGTACTGGATTGTATATTTTTGTTTTGATGAAAGTTGAACTGGAATACTTCCTAGAAATTCTGTAGACATGTAATAGATTTTATAATGACATATGTGGCTGGTACATTATGTACGCTAGTTTTTTTGTTATGAAAAAAAGGTTATTATCTTGGTCGGTGCATATGTCCTAAGCTAACTATAAAAACATAGGTTCCTTGTAATGTGACATTTGAGCCTTAAGCTTCCTAACTCTGATTTTTTATGTTAATTATTTGGTATCGATGATTATATATAGTTTCCACATTCAATATTACAGCACCTTGCTATGTTAAAACATGTTAGTCTTGGCATCTAACCTTGCTCCCATGCTTATGATCTGTGTTGTGAAAGGCTATCAATATAGAGGAATCAAATCTCTTGATATGAAACTTTTTTTTAGTGCAAAGTTTTATATTAAAATATTTATAAAGTAAATATAATGTTTCTTTTAAAGATTTTTAATTACCTTGATCCAAATATTTTATTTATGGCTATAAAAGTAAAAATGTAATATTATAAATTGAATAGAACTACCACAATACAATAATAAAAGTAAGATTCTTAATGTTTTATAATACTTTTAGTTAAATCTAACCAATTATATATATTCATTTATATTTTACCCTAACCTCTGAAATGAGCCTATAAACCCAATAAACAAAGGCTAAATATGCTTTGTATCAATAAATACACCATAGTAAGTTGGCCTTGGGACAAGACAAAGCCATTTCCTCCCAAATAATGCACTTGTATATAGGTGTGAGTAATGCTTATAATGCTTGTAGAATGATGACCTTGTGATAATAGATAACCCATTTGCCTCAAGCCCTTAGTCTCAGTGAGCCTGAATAACAGTGATGGCTACAGAGTCGCATGGGGAATTTTCCATGTGTCACGTTCATGTGTGAAGATAAGTATGCATGTGTTCATAGTGGCTCATACTGAGATTGTCCTTCTGAGATAATCCTTCCATCCATTTTTCGTTCAATAATTCTTCTTATGCTTATTTTAAGGTTGCTTGTATCCATGTTTTCATGAGACAGGGTCACCCTCAAGTTTTCTTAAACTGTCTTCAAACTTTTCACAATCACCTTCAAGATTTTCCTGAACATGAATGTGGGATACCTTTTATACCTGGATTTAAGAAATTTGCATCTCCTTGGAGAACCAAAGTCATGGATGAGTTGAACATCAAATATTGTTTTGCTCTTGGATTTTGACTTTTGCTTACCTTCATATTTTTATGTTCATGATCGATCATCTGCAAGTATGTCGTTATTTCATTGCTCGCTTGGTTGCATATTTCATATTTAGTAAGCTTATTTTATTAAAAATATTTCAATTTGTTCACTTATAGTGAGACTGCTTTCTCATTTGTTGAAGCAGCCTCTTGATTGTTGAGCTATTTTCTATAGATATATACAAAATGCAAAAATGAACATACAAGTAGATGCTTAAACTCATAGAAGGTGAAGGTCATGCATACATTTTACCCACATCCAATGAATACTTCATTTCATGGTTGGAAAAGGGTGTGAATCAAAGGTTTTTTCTCTTTCATTCCGTCATTTATTTAATGAATGTCTCAACAACTGTGATTTTTCAATTTTTTTTGTTGCTTGAAGAAATTTTACAAAACAGTGCAGGTTAAGTTTTCTCTGTTTCAAAATGACATGATTGACTTCAAATAACTTTCTTGTCATATTTCATTTCATCTTTCAGACTTCTTCAACCACAAATAATAAGGTAGCGATTTAGTTTTTAAGACGGATTACTTATTCCCAACTCGTATTCTCTTCACATATTCCAACTTTTTGGCTTCCTAACCTATTCTTGGAAGGATAGGAAGGCTCATATTGGATTTATGACTTCCATATTTTCCTGATGGGCAATAGAGGTAATGTTAGTTCCACTGTCATTAATATACCTTATTTAACAGCTCTGTTGGAGTATACTTACGGAACACTGAAGAATCGCAACCATATCGTTTGTATTCAAATCATAAAAGAGGGCTCACTGTTTGAATGAAAATTACTTTTCCTTTATCAATATATCATGCCATTTTTTCCTTGTTGTTGAACCGCTCTATCTTGAAATAAGGTTTATGTTCTCACTTCATCTAATGCATAGAGTTGTATGCATTTCTCTCTCTGCGGTTTGTCCAGATCTATTCTCAACTGACTTGTAGTTTGTAAAGTCTTTATTTCTAGTCCAATAGGCAAAATTGGCCTCTTTACATATGCTACATCATATGGCTAAATCCCATAGTGTTTTTTCAGGCTATCCAATTTGTTAGAAATCACAAGTGGGTTGTAGAAGTAGATAACAGATCCAAACAAAGAGAGTTGGAGTTTAGAAGGACCCTTGTGATTGTGAAAAATCCTAGATCTAGATTCCTACTACAACAAATCTGAATTACTTCTCCTATTATTCGATAATTATTTCATTAC
This sequence comes from Pinus albicaulis, assembly GCA_034641835.2. Lineage (NCBI taxonomy): Eukaryota > Viridiplantae > Streptophyta > Pinopsida > Pinales > Pinaceae > Pinus > Pinus albicaulis. Next base: position 784,417,081 of record CM076571.1, read on the forward strand.
ATTGAAATACCGAAGTAATTACTGAAGCAGTCTACACAAATAATACTGCAGAATAAATCTAAGTGCTGAAACAATCTGAACAAAATTCAATGAAAAACAACCACATTTGACACAGTTATTTTTGGACTAAGTCCCCGGAAAAACTCAACTTGGGAAAACCGGTGCAGCAGATCTGAGGGTTTGTATTATTAAGTAGTAGAATCTTGAATACAACTAGGGAGCCAACATCCGGCTAACCCTTTAGAGAAATCTAGACAACAAAAATCACTGTGAGATATACCTCACTCAGCTAGTCTCCGGCTGATAAAAAACAGCGTTGATGAAGCCCTCACTGTCTCTGCATGATTGCTTACATTGGATCTGCGTAAGCCTGCGTAGGCCAGCTAGAGGGACTGCGTCACCCCTTCCTGTGGCTGATCTGGCTGATCTGAAGCTGGATCTTGGTCCTCTGGCTTAGAACCCCAGCCTCTATCTTTCTCCAGACTGACTCCAAGAGACACTGCGCTGGATTTGCGTGATTCTCTGCAGTAACTGCGTCACTCTAGCCAAAAATTGCGCCGTCTCTCTCTTGCGTTGATGTTGCCTCTCTTTGAAATGTATTCTTGGTCCTCTTGATCAATCTCTGCTTCTGCCCCTCTCCGGATCTAATCACTGAATCAAATCACTTAGCAAACCCAGCCCTAGTGATTTGTTCTTGATCAAAAGCTGTGTCTCCTCACACAAATTCGAAAATGCTCAATGGCTCAAGTGTCAAGTGTATTTTCCATAAGCCCCTCACCGTCCTTCTTATAATCTTCCATTGACTCTTCAACGGTCCAGATTAAAACATAATCAAGGGCTAAGATTAACTTGGAGGTGATCCATGACTTTATCTAGAAGATTTACACTGGATTTAATTAATACACTTTAATTAATCAAATTCCCTAAGTTTAGACTTAGTAAAACATTAAAAAATGATTAATTAATTTAATTAAATAATCTCTAAGTGGAATTTTCCAAAACCATTTCGGGATTCTATGGAATACATGTGGCTTAGACTATATACAAAATTACAAGGCTAGAGCACATCCAATGCTACCATAAATCAACACTCCCTCTTAGCGAGGAAAGTGCTCTAGCAAAACACCTCAATGTGCTACTGATCTGACTTCTGGAACATCTCTGCTGTGTTGTTGATGCTGCTCACCAACACTGCTCAAAAAATGATGCAATTGTACTGCTGCTGACACTGCATGCTACTGCCAACTGCCACTGTACTGCAACTCCCTCTAAATTCTGCAACCATGCTACTGCATTGCGTGAGCACTGCTCTGCACTGCATGAGCACCACTCTACACTGCGCTGCCTCTCTATGCACTGCGCTGCTGCTGCTGCTACTCATCTCTGCTGATGCTGCATTGCTGCTACTGTTGCTAATTGCAATAGAAAAACATTCGAAATTGGACAAGTAGATCTGCAACTGAAATATGAGACTCACTGCTGCTAGTTTCTGCACTAGCTCTCTGAAAATACTGCGTTGTTGCTGCTCTGCACTATGTTGCTACTACTCAACTGCTGCTATTGCTGCCTCTTCTCTGCGTTGATCAGGCTCTAGTATTGCTAGCCACTGCATCATCTCATCTTCTTCTACTGTTGTTGTCCATCCTGCTACTGTCTTTAGGCTGTCGTAGCTCACATGTGATCCAAGAGTTTGGAAATACTCAAGGATCCCACCTCCTTGTAGATTCTGGATCTACAAATCCAAATCAGCCTACTTTTCTCCTTTTGGAATATGAGCTAACATAGCACAATCTTTCTTTGCCTCAATCTTGGCAGCTCCTGCATGTGGATCTTCCTTCTCCTCTTTATCCTTTTTCTTAAGAGGACATTGTGTGGCACAATGCCCCTTTTCTCCACATCGGAAGCACTTGATCTTGGATAGACCTTTCTTCTTCTGCTTCTGTTGCCCTTTTGATGCAAGGGCAATGTTATCCTCTTCCTCCTTCTTGACCTCTGAACTGCTACTACCATCCTCCAAGTGGATTTTTAGGAGATCTCTCCTCAACTCCTCTTGCTGTAATGCTGCCCACATTGCTTCCCATCCTGGAAGCCTTTCTCTGCCCAATATAATTTTGACGAAGACTTGATAATCTTCTAAAATAGAGTTGAGCGTGAGCCTTACTAGCTCTGAGTCTTTAGGAGCAGATCCTACTGCAGACAGTTTATCTCGGTTCTCTTGAATCCGAGACAAGGAGTCAAAACGCTCTCCCTTCTTCATCTTCTCTTCAAGGTACATCTTCCGCTGCTCGGAAGATCCTTGGTACAACTTTTCTAGCCCTACCCACATTTCTCTAGCAGTGTTTTTGGCCGCTATGTGAGGTACAATGTGATCCTTCACTCCATCTAGGATCAATCTCTTGGCTCTATCCATATTCTTCTTGAATTGCCTCAGGTGTGCTGCATCAAGAGGTTCTGCAACTGCATTGTCTATGAGGGCTTTCAGATCGTGTTCATCAAGGAGAAATTCTATCCTTGATTTCCAGATAACATAGTTGGAGGCACCCTCCAATCTATCTTGGTCACGCAATCCGTCGCTGGCCATCTCCTCAACTGTCAATACCTTGCTCTAACCCTCTGCTCAGCTTTGACTTACGCACTCCTGTGGAGTAAGTCACTTCTTCTATTCTTGTATACGAAGGCTGGATCTTGGTTCCTGGCTTAGAACCCCGGCCTCTATCTTTCTCCCGAGATGACTCCAGAACCTTTGTGCTAGATACGCGTGATTCTCACTGCTGATAGCTAACGTCACCCTAGCTAGAAACTGCGCTGTCTCTATCCTGCATTGATGCTGTCTCTCTCTGAAATGTATTCTTGGCCCTTCTGACCAATCTATTCTTCTGCCCCTCTCCGGATCTGATCACTAAATCAAATCACTCAGCAAACCCAGCCCTAGTGATTTGTTCTTGATCAAAATTTGTGTCTCCTCACACAAATTCGAAAATGCTCAATGGCTCAAGTGTCAAGTGTATTTTCCATAGGCTCCTCACCCTCCTTATAATCTTTCGTTTACCCTTTAACGACCAAGATTAAAACATAATTAAGGGCTAAGATTAACTTGGAGGTGATCCATGACTTTATCTAGAAGATTCACACTTGATTTAATTAATACCCTTTAATTAATCAGTTTCCCTAAGTTTAGACTTATGAAAATATTAAAAAATGATTAATTAATTTAATTAAATCATCTCTAAGTGGAATTTTCCAAAATCATTTCTGGGTTTTATGGAATACATCTGTCTTAGTCTATATACAAAATTACAAGGCTAGAGCACATCCAATGCTACCATAAATCAGTACTCCCTCTTAGCAAGGAAAATGCTCTAGCAAGACAACTCAATGTGCTGCTGATCTGACTTCTGTAACATCTCTGCTGTGTTGTTGATGCTGCTCACCAACATTGCAAAAAAACGCTGCAACTATACTGCTACTGACTCTGCATGCTGCTGCCAACTGCCATTGTACTGCAACTCCCTCTAAATTCTGCAAACATGATTTTGCACTGCATGAGCACTGCTCTGCATTGCGTGAGCACTACTCTGCTCTGCGCTACACCACCTATGCACTGCGCTGTTGCTGCTCCTTTGCTGCTCCTGCACTGCTGCAATGCCACTAATTGCAACGGAAAAACATCCAAATTTGGACAAGTAAGTTTGCAACTGAAGAATGAGACTGACTGTTGCTAGTTTCTGTACTAGCTTTCTGAAAATACTGCGCTGTTGCTGCTCTGCATTGCGCTGCAACTGCTCCTCTGCTGCTGCTGCTGCCCCCTCTCTGCGCTGATCAGGCTCTATTACTGCTAGCCACTGCACTGTCTTCTCATCTTCCACTGCAACTGTCCATCCTGCTACTGTCTTTAGGTTGTCGTAGCTCACATGTGATCCAAGAGTTCGGAAATACTCAAGGATCTCGCCTGTTTGTAAATTTTGGATCTACAAATCCAAATCAGCCCACTTTTGTCCTTTTGGAATATGAGCTAACATAGCACAATCTTTCTCTGCCTCAATCTTGGTAGCCCCTGCATGTGGATCTTCCTTCTCCTCTTTATCCTTTCTCTTAAGAGGACATTGTGTGGCATAATGCCCCATTTCCCCACACCGGAAGCACTTGATCTTAGATAGATCTTTCTTCTTCTGCTTTGGTTTCCCTTTTGATGCAAGGGTAGTGTTGTCTTCTTCCTCCTTGACTTTTGAACTGCTACTGCCATCCACCAAGTGGATATTCAGGAGATCTCTCCTCAACTCCTCTTGCTGTAATGCTGCCCACATTGCTTCCCATCCTGAAAGCTTTTCTCTACAATATACTTTGGATGAAGACCTGATAATCTTCTGAAACAAAGTTCAGCGTGAGCCTTACTAGCTCTGAGTCTTTAGGAGCAGATCCTACTGCAGACAGTTGATCTCGGTTCTCCTGAATCCGAGACAAGGAGTCAAAACACTCTCCCTTCTTCATCCTGATATTCCGCATCTTCTCTTCAAGGTACATCTTCTGCTGCTCGGAAGATCCTTGGTACAGCGTTTCTAGCCCTACCCACATTTCTCTAACAGTGTTTTTGGCTGCCATGTGAGGTACAATGTGATCCTTCACTCCGTCTAGGATCAATCTCTTGGCTCTAGCCATATTCTTCTTGAACTGCCTCAGGTGTGCTACATCAAGAGGTTCTTCAACTGTGCTGTCTATGAGGGCTTTCAGATCGTATTCATCAAGGAGAAATTCTATCCTTGATTTCCAGATAACATAGTTGGAGGCACCCTCCAATCTATCTTGGTCACGCATTCCGTTGTTGGCCATCTCCTCAACTGTCGATACCTTGCTCTAACCCTCTGCTCAACATTTCGCACTCATGCAGGTCGAGTCACTTCTTACTATTATTGTATACGAAGGCTGGATCTTGGTCCTACGGCTCAGAACCCCGACCTCTATCTTTCTCGGGGACAACACTCCAAGAGACACTGCGCTGGATTTGCGTGATTCTCTGCAGTAACTGCGTCACTCTAGCCAAAAATTGCGCCGTCTCTCTCTTGCGTTGATGTTGCCTCTCTTTGAAATGTATTCTTGGTCCTCTTGATCAATCTCTGCTTCTGCCCCTCTCCGGATCTAATCACTGAATCAAATCACTTAGCAAACCCAGCCCTAGTGATTTGTTCTTGATCAAAAGCTGTGTCTCCTCACACAAATTCGAAAATGCTCAATGGCTCAAGTGTCAAGTGTATTTTCCATAAGCCCCTCACCGTCCTTCTTATAATCTTCCATTGACTCTTCAACGGTCCAGATTAAAACATAATCAAGGGCTAAGATTAACTTGGAGGTGATCCATGACTTTATCTAGAAGATTTACACTGGATTTAATTAATACACTTTAATTAATCAAATTCCCTAAGTTTAGACTTAGTAAAACATTAAAAAATGATTAATTAATTTAATTAAATAATCTCTAAGTGGAATTTTCCAAAACCATTTCGGGATTCTATGGAATACATGTGGCTTAGACTATATACAAAATTACAAGGCTAGAGCACATCCAATGCTACCATAAATCAACACTCCCTCTTAGCGAGGAAAGTGCTCTAGCAAAACACCTCAATGTGCTACTGATCTGACTTCTGGAACATCTCTGCTGTGTTGTTGATGCTGCTCACCAACACTGCTCAAAAAATGATGCAATTGTACTGCTGCTGACACTGCATGCTACTGCCAACTGCCACTGTACTGCAACTCCCTCTAAATTCTGCAACCATGCTACTGCATTGCGTGAGCACTGCTCTGCACTGCATGAGCACCACTCTACACTGCGCTGCCTCTCTATGCACTGCGCTGCTGCTGCTGCTACTCATCTCTGCTGATGCTGCATTGCTGCTACTGTTGCTAATTGCAATAGAAAAACATTCGAAATTGGACAAGTAGATCTGCAACTGAAATATGAGACTCACTGCTGCTAGTTTCTGCACTAGCTCTCTGAAAATACTGCGTTGTTGCTGCTCTGCACTATGTTGCTACTACTCAACTGCTGCTATTGCTGCCTCTTCTCTGCGTTGATCAGGCTCTAGTATTGCTAGCCACTGCATCATCTCATCTTCTTCTACTGTTGTTGTCCATCCTGCTACTGTCTTTAGGCTGTCGTAGCTCACATGTGATCCAAGAGTTTGGAAATACTCAAGGATCCCACCTCCTTGTAGATTCTGGATCTACAAATCCAAATCAGCCTACTTTTCTCCTTTTGGAATATGAGCTAACATAGCACAATCTTTCTTTGCCTCAATCTTGGCAGCTCCTGCATGTGGATCTTCCTTCTCCTCTTTATCCTTTTTCTTAAGAGGACATTGTGTGGCACAATGCCCCTTTTCTCCACATCGGAAGCACTTGATCTTGGATAGACCTTTCTTCTTCTGCTTCTGTTGCCCTTTTGATGCAAGGGCAATGTTATCCTCTTCCTCCTTCTTGACCTCTGAACTGCTACTACCATCCTCCAAGTGGATTTTTAGGAGATCTCTCCTCAACTCCTCTTGCTGTAATGCTGCCCACATTGCTTCCCATCCTGGAAGCCTTTCTCTGCCCAATATAATTTTGACGAAGACTTGATAATCTTCTAAAATAGAGTTGAGCGTGAGCCTTACTAGCTCTGAGTCTTTAGGAGCAGATCCTACTGCAGACAGTTTATCTCGGTTCTCTTGAATCCGAGACAAGGAGTCAAAACGCTCTCCCTTCTTCATCTTCTCTTCAAGGTACATCTTCCGCTGCTCGGAAGATCCTTGGTACAACTTTTCTAGCCCTACCCACATTTCTCTAGCAGTGTTTTTGGCCGCTATGTGAGGTACAATGTGATCCTTCACTCCATCTAGGATCAATCTCTTGGCTCTATCCATATTCTTCTTGAATTGCCTCAGGTGTGCTGCATCAAGAGGTTCTGCAACTGCATTGTCTATGAGGGCTTTCAGATCGTGTTCATCAAGGAGAAATTCTATCCTTGATTTCCAGATAACATAGTTGGAGGCACCCTCCAATCTATCTTGGTCACGCAATCCGTCGCTGGCCATCTCCTCAACTGTCAATACCTTGCTCTAACCCTCTGCTCAGCTTTGACTTACGCACTCCTTCTGGAGTAAGTCACTTCTTCTGCTGCTGTATGGGAAAAACTGAGTTTCTTTGAGTAAGAAACCCTTTGAGATCAAGAAATCCCCAACTGTGTTTTTCAGAATTTTCTGACGCTTATGCACCAGCTCTTACTATTGTGCAGTAACTGTGTCCTTTAGCTAGGCTGCTTTTCTACGCTACCTTTTCTGCAACTGAAAAAGCTTGCCCCTCTGTCAACTCTCTCAGAGGGAGCCTTTTCTGCGCTGGAATGCCCTCTTGGCCTGGACAACGTAATTTTATGGGAAGGTCTGCTGCTGCTTATGCAGATCCCAGACTCTACAACGTTGATCTGTTGGTTCTCTTCGTTTCTCCTGCACTTCAGCTTAAATAAGCTCCGATACCATGTGAAAAATCCTAGATCTGGATTCCTACCGCAACAAATCTAAATTACTTCTCCTATTATTCGATAATTATTTCATTACATTGAAATATCAAAGTAATTATTGAAGCAGTCTACACAAATAATATTGCGGAATAAATCTAAGTGTTGAAACAATCTGAACAAAACTCAATTAAAAACAACCACATTGACAGTTATTTTTGGACTAAGTCCCCGGAAAAACCCAACTTCGGAAAACTGGTGCAGCAGATCTGAGGGTTTGTATTATTAAGCAGCAGAATCTTGAATACAACTAGTGTGCCAACATCCGCCTAACCCTTTAGAGAAATCTAGACAACAAAAATGACTGTGATATATACCTCACTCAGCAAGTCTCCGGCTGATCAAAAACAGTGCTGATGAAGCCCTCACTGCCTCTGCGTGATAGCTTACGCTAGATCTACGTAAGCCTGCGTAGGCAAGCTAGAGGGACTTCGTCACCCCTTCCTGTCTTTGATCTGGTTGATCTGAAGCTGAATCTTGGCCCTCCTGGCTTAGAACCCCAACCTTTATCTTTCTCCGGACTGACTCCAAGAGACACTACGCTGGCTCTGCGTGATTCTCTGCAGTAACTGCGTCACTCTAGCCAGAAACTGCGATGTCTCTCTTTTGCGTTTATGCTGCCTCTCTCTGAAATGTATTCTTGGTCCTCCTGACCAATCTCTGCTTCTGCCCCTCTCTGGATCTGATCACTGAATCAAATCACTTAGCAAACCCAACCCTAGTGATTTGTTCTTGATCAAAAGTTGTGTTTCCTCACACAAATTCGAAAATGCTCAATGGATCAAGTGTCAAGTGTATTTTCCATAGGCCCCTCTCCCTCCTTATAATCTTCCATTGACTCTTCAACGGTCCAGATTAAAACATAATCAACGGCTAAGATTAACTTGGAGGTGATCCATTTCTTTATCTAGAAGATTCACACTGGATTTAATTAATACACTTTAATTAATCAAATTCCCTAAGTTTAGACTTAGGAAAACATTAAAAAATGATTAATTAATTTAATTAAATCATCTCTAAGTGGAATTTTCCAAAACCATTTCTGTGTTTTATGGAATACATGTGTCTTAGCCTATATACAAAATTACAGGGCTAGAGCACATCCGATGCTACCATAAATCAATAGTGACATTACACATCACAAGAACAAGTTATTCACATAATGTCTCATCATCATAACTTGATTATATTTATACAATTAAGTCCATAACCATTCTCCCTAAAATGGGATTGATTTGGTCAAGTTTGATCACTCAAGTCTACCCCAAAGCAATTATACAATCCACATTTCCTAGCCCTTTCTGCACCTAGTTGGTTACAATCAACTTGGGTAGACAACTTAGTCAGTCCTGACTCCTATCCAACCAGTTGCATCCCCTTAGTGTTGAAATTTGGTGCAACTTCAGGATGAATTTCCCTAAGAGAAATCCTAATACCCGAAGGAGAAGCCCAGTTATCCCAAGGAGAATCCATGTTTCCCCAAAAGTGAATTTAAATTGGATAAAGGAAAATTATTATTATTGATGTGTTCAAATCGACTTGTTATTCCTCTTATTAAATAATGTGACTCAAATTAACGTTGGGCAAGCACTCATGTTCATCAAGTCAGCCTCTCTACAAATCAACATAAATCTATCATAAGTGGGTCTTTATCGAGTTGGCTTCCCTATATGAAGGGTCATATTGGAACTTTAGGCACCCCTTGGATCCTCCATCATCTAATATAAATTAGAGACCTTGGATCTCTTTCAAACATATCATCAAGAACATCTCAGCAATAGAGAATGATTTCTGAGGTAGCCACAGTCTCAAGAAGCCCTAATCGAGTTGGAGAAGTCAAGTATTGGTCCTTTTATTGTGTTTTGGTCTGGACAGGTTCAAGGAGTAGCTAGCAAAATTTGTGAGGTGAATTCTAGACTATGTTTGATGCATATATCCTTTTGATTCTTGGTTGTAGGAGTATGGTCACTTAGGAAAGGACTAAGCAATGTTGCAGTTGTTTGGAGAGGGCCAAAATGTATGAGTTATTGCTAGAGTATGGCAACATTATTAGAGGAACCAATACAAAGGATTTCACAGGAATTGAGGAGGATTATAGACCAAGACATGGACTGTGTTGATGCCTTAACTAGGGCCGAGCATCCTTAGGGAAAAGCCACAGAGTCGAGCCCTAATTAAGTGCAGAACTAAGGTTTTATAGGGGTCGAGAATCGAGATACCTTGTCGATTAGCACTGGTATAAGAGCTCAAAGGAAGAGGATCAACACAGTGATTCGATGAGTTTTAGGCTGCATTGGGAGCACATTTGTAGCATTAAAGGATGCCCTAATTAGAGGGTTGTGACCTAATAACTTCAGTGCACAAGAAGAGTTGTATAGGGCAGTGTTGTTGTCCTATGATGAGGTATGTATGGTGTCTTTCATAGTGATGTTTTGCTAGATTGATTAGGTCTTGTTTGGGAAATTTGGATAGTAGTTTAAGTACAAACTTGGAGGGTTGTTAGAAGGTCCATATTGTGCCCTATGAATTATCCCTTGTAATGGACATCAGGGATTTTAAGTGGACTTGTTGGTTTGGCCCTAGGTCATTGACTTCAAGGGTGAAAGGCAGATGATAAGAGGATTGTCATCAAGCCCTAGTTTTGTGAGTAGGAGAGGTCATCTTCAATGATATATGACAGTGACTCTTATGATAGTGATAGAGTCAGAGGAGAGGTTGCACTCTACAATACTCCCCACTTGGGGTTGTGAACAAAGTATCGCAAAAAAAAACAGAGTTTTCTCTCGATTACTCCCACGGGCTAGGATACTCTTATGAAAATTCCTAGATCTAACAATCTCAGGAATCCTACTGCAACCAATTGAATTTACTACTCCTTTTTTGTAAATTACATTATAGAATTAATTAAAATTTCTTCATGAATTATTGCAGTAAATTACTGAAGCAACCAACACTTACTACTTTATGATTCTGAAACAAGGAAACTGAGCAAATAACAAATCACACATAGGACACCTTTATTTTGGAATAAGTCCTTGAAAAAACCCAATGCGGGAAAGCTAGTGCAACAGATATGAGGGTTTGTATTATTAAGCAACAGTTTCTAAATACAATCTTTGGATGCCTTGCTAACTATCCAATACAAAGAAATCTCGACAGGCAAAAATATTGTGAGTTTTACCTCACACTACAAGTTCTGGCTGATCCGGTAGCTGAACTGGCAAAACCCCAACATCCTCTGTGCTGCCTCTACGTAGGTTTGTGTGGGGACCTCGGTGGATTGCGTTACCTACTCTCTTAGATCGATCTGCTCCTTGAAAATTCGAGTTCCAGCCCTCCCGGCTCAGAACCCTGATCTCCTAGCAAATTTCAGACTATCTCTCGAAAACACTGCGCTACCTCTGCGTGGGCTTGCGTCACCCCTTCAGGGGGTTGCGTCACAACCTCTGGAGGCTACATTGCTACCTCTGTTGGTTATGCTGCCTCTTTGCTTAGTATTATTGGTCCCGTAGAAGATCCTCCAATCAATAATTGTCTTTGCGTCTCACTGCGTTGGAATCACTTAAATATTATCTTCGTCCGAGCACTTGCTCCATCAAAAGAATTCGATCACTTGATTCACTCGGTGTGTCTTTCCAAATGACCCTCAAGCCTTCCTTTATAGTCTTCTCGTTGAGATATCAACAGCCGAGATTATATCTCTAATCAATGGCTAATATTATAACTTAACTTGATCTTCGCTTTTTCTAGAACATTCACACTCTATTTTATTAATACCCTTTAATTATTTAATTTCCCTAAGTTTAGACTTAGGGTCCCCATAAAATAATTAATTTTTACAATAAAACATATTCCTTGTGGAATTTTCACAAACAGTTTTTGGGTTATTTGGAATGCCAGTGCCTAAGCCTCTCCACAAATTTTGAGACTTAGACCACTTCCGATGCTACCAAAAATCAACAATTCGCTGCATATTTTTTAGTGTTGCGAACATCGAGATCAGGATAAAATCGGCAAGGGTCTGGAAAATAAAAAAATCGTAAAAATCAGGAAAATATCGGTAAAAATTGGCAAACATCCACAAAATTAAGATACCATAAAAATATTTTTAAAAATTGGGCAACATCAGCTAGACCAAAAAATCGTGATTTTGAGATAAAATCGGGATGTTATCGAGATGCTCGCAACACTGGCATTTTTGACCTCTGCTTGGCCAATATTTTGTATCAAACATACCATATAATATATATATTTAATATATAATATATAAAATCCCGCTAATCCGTTATTATATAGTCCATATATTATTTTGTGTTTTTGTTATTTTTTATACCCCAATATGAACGCACGTGATATCATTTAGCTTCATCAGTGAAGCGCCTGTGTGTATGCTAGTGATATAACCTTAACACATAATAATGACGTGTGTTCCTATGGAAATATCATTTATGCTTCTTGAGACAGAAATACATGCTCTTATGACAGTGATATGGATGTAGCATCTTTGTTTTCATCTATTGATCAATAGGAGACCTATCATGTGAAAGTTTGGTGACCCGAATCCTATTGCAGCGACTGATATTATTTCTTCTAATTTTTAATTCTACTTAAATATTTATCTGTTGTTTCCTACAGAAAATATCAAAATAAATACACTGCAACCTTCACAAATAAATCCGCGGAAGAAATAACGCTGGAAGAAATGCTAGCACACACATAAATTTACACAATTATTTTTGGACCAATGTCCCCTGAAAATCCAAACTTGGGAAAATCAGTGCAAAAACTGAGGGTTTTATTATTATGCAGTAGTGAAATAATCTGATTACAACTGGATGCCAAAACTGGAAATCCTATAGAGAAAAAAATGGCAAGAAAAATCTAGTGAGGAATTGCCTCACTCCATAGGCGAATCCGAGTACTGACCTTAGCTCGAAATTGAGTTATCCAAACTGCCTTTGCGTAGTCACTGTGTCACCCTAGCGTAGTCATTGCGTCACTCAGCTTGGAGCTACCTCTCCTCCAGCCGTATGGTCAGCTGTTGTTTGGGAAAATGACTCTCCTGGTCTTTGGAACCTCTACCCAGCTTCCGACACTGAATCTCTGCTTCTCCCCAACAAATAGGGAATTGCCTCTAGAGACTACTTCACTGCCTCTCTGTGGCTCCTCTTCCTCTCTGCAAATGCACTCACCAGAATTGGAATCCTTCCAACGGCTTCACTGCCCCTACCCCACTCTCATTGCATTGATCTCACTGACTCTCTCTCTAGCAACTGACAGCTACTACTCTGGAAATCGATCTGCCAATGAAATCGAACAACTACAGTGATTTCTCCAAGCCCCACCAACTTCTTCTTATAATCCTCTATTGAGACTTCAATGACCAAGATTAGATCTTAATCGATTGCTAGGATTAACTTGAAATCGATCCATGTGAGTCTCTAGAACATTCACACTTTGACTTAATTAATTCTAATTAATTAATCATATTCCCTATGTTTACACTTAGGAAATATTTAAAAACTGAAAAATAATCTAATTAAGTCATTTCTAGGCGGAATTTACAGAAACGATTTATGGGTTTTGGAGATCTCACGTATTCTAGCCTCTCCACAAAATTTCAAGGCTAGAACACATCCGATGCTACAAAAGCTAACACTTCCTCTTAGCGAGGAATGTGTTCTAGTACTATTGCACCCCTGATAACAATACTCTACTTCTGCACCATCTCTTGTGCTGTTGCTGATGTCTCGCTACTATTTCCCACCAATCACTGCGCAACTCTGATATGCGTTGCTGTTGACTCTGCTAAACTGATGCCATCATTGCATCTGCATCTGCACTGCAACTCCCTCTCATCTGTTGTTGTTGCAACTACAACATCTGCAATTGAGAAGCATCCGAAATACTGAACCAATTGTGTTAAGAATGATGCATTTGTCACCCGAGTCCTGACTGCTACTAGTATTTGCACTGTCACTGAAGGATCTGCGTTGCTGCTGACTCTGCTCTGGGCCAACTGCACTGCTTCCAACTTTACACTGCGCTCCCCAACATCTTACTGCAACTGTCACTCTGGCATCTGACTGCACCAACTTCCACTGGTTCATCCTACTACTGAATACTGTGGGCTCCCATAGGAAGGTACTGATTCAAGAGGTGGACCTCCTCAAGAATCTTGCCCATTTGTAGCACTCTGGGGCTACAAAACCAAGTTGCCCCACCTCACTCCTGGATGTATGTCGGCGAACATCACGAAGTCTTCCTTTGGCCTTGAGGAAAGCCTATTGTTCTCTGCAGAAGTTGCCTGCAAGTCCTGCTTCTCCTCCTTGTCCTTCTTCCGAGAGGACACTGGGTATTGTAGTGGCCTAGCTCACTACACCTGGAGCACTTGACCTTTGACAGGTCCTGACTGGGACCCTTCGATGCGAGGGCCACATTCTCCTCCTCCTTCACCTGCTTCGATCCGTTGCTGCTGCTGCCACTGTTGGAGCTCTTTAGCAAGTCTCGTCTCAACTCTTGCTGCTGCAAATTGTCCCACATCCTGTCCTATCTTGGCAAGGTGTCTTTGCCCAAGATACTTTGGACAAAAAAACAAAATCACACCATGATGCTCCAAGCTTTTCCTTCCTTAGAGTACTGCTTGTTTCTAGTATCTGCTAGGGAAAATTTAAAATCTCTATCAGCCAGGGATGAAAAATTAGTGCTAGTCCTGGGTATCCATCCACCCATATCATCAATAGACTGAATGAGAAGGGGAGGGTCCTCCTCAAATTTCACCAAACTATTTTCTAGCCAAAACTTAGAAGACTCCATTTATTTGGACACTTCCTACAGCAACTTCAGCAAACTGAACACCAACGACATTCTCTGTGGATTTGGTGGGATTCTTCTTTTGATGTGGCATCAATGTGTCCTTCATCAGTTGCATGTACCATTTGTGTCTCTGTGTCTGCACTCAAATTGATGACTAGATTTTCTTTAGACCCATCCGATTCTTGCAACCCAGTCGAGGGCAATGGCAGACACTGCACTTGAGCTTTGGGATCTGGATCCACTGCACCTTCAAGATTGGCTTTCAGTGAACCAACAACAGTCCTAATGGAGCCATTCATATCCCCACAATCTAAAGGAAGAAATTCTAAAGGAGGCTGATTCTGAGAATGACTCCTCCATTCATACACCCAAGCATCATCTTCTTTATATTTGGCTGGTGATCTTCCCTTTTCCTCTGTACCTGTGCTATCCCATTAGGAGACCCTGGATCTGGTCACGGATTAATGCCATAGCCCCTTTACACATATGCACAGCCACATGGTGGGCTTTTCTCTCCTGTCTGTACAGTTGCCAAAGTTTCTACACTAGCATAAAAAATATGGTGCCTTAAATTTTCTCTGATTCTTCCTGCATCAAATGACATGTTTTCAGTGAAAGAGATGCAATTCACAAGGCATTATATGTAATAGGATCGATCATTTTCTGTTTTTAAAATAGAAATTTCCATGTTGAATTTACCATTAGTGTCATTGGATTTCTCTATATCTGAAATATATGACTCTATGAGTAAATAAGACACCATGTTTAATAGACAAATGGAATTCTTTCCAATTAACTGTGAGAAAACTTATGTTTGGATTAATTGTGATTTGGATAGTGATAAATACCTAATTTCAAATATTTTATTAGAGGCTGGAAAAAGTGACGAGTCATTTCTTCATTGAACCATTTTATTGGAATCTCTTTTAGGATGTACACCTTTGGAGAGCAAACAGTAAATGTCTCTGCTGAAAACAAAAGCAGACAAGCAGAACACTAAATCATGTTAAGAAGTCAGTTAATTGAACTGATGGCAAGTTTTTCTGTGCAGGGAATTGTTAAACATGAACCTTACAGGAAACCTAGCTCCAGAAATTGGAATTTTACAGGATCTTAAAATTTTGTAAGTTGATTCAATATTAAATTCAATGTCATTGTAGTTATGTCAGTGCACATGGATACCAGGCAAATAATTCCCCTGGAAACGAAAATGAGGCATTGAATCTCATTTTGAAAGTTGCATATTCATTTTAGAGATTGTTGCTTCGTGTGGTATTCAATGTCAATGTAGTTATGTTGGTGCACATAGATAGCAGGCAAGTGATTCGTACAAAAATGAAAATGATGGCATGGAATATCAACATGCAAGTTCCACATTCATTTCAGATATTATTACTTCCTTCATATAAAAGTCATAACTTTGCTCTTTCCAGATTAGATTTATGTATTGGTATATACTACATATGATGTGTACTGCTAAACAGTTTTTCAGCATTCCGCATAACTTAATATGAAGAGCTCTCCTTCAACATTTTTACACCTCTTTTTGTTGTCTTTTTAAAGGGATTTCATGTGGAATAATATCAGTGGCAGTATTCCTAAGGAGATTGGAAACATAACAACTCTTGAACTTCTGTGAGTTTCTTAAAAACAATTTTATTTTAAATGACCCTGAAGCTTGTCTACGTGTTCTGTATTATGTGTAAACTGTTCTTGAATGATATCTCTGTAAATTTATTTTCCTCTACCAAAATTCAGATGCTGTTTCAGTGAAAAATTCAAAGCTTGTCATATGGGAAAGTACAACCATTATAGCTATCGCACAGAACCCAAAATTTAAGTTTAGAGATTGGTGAAAAACTAATTCATTAATAAACAAATAGAAATATATATGTTGATATATCTTCCATGGAAGTCAGAATCTCAGGTGACACATTTTCTAGCTTTGAAGTCCTGAAAGCATTCTTTAAACTAGTCACAATCTCTGTAGATTAGAACCAAGATCAACCACATGAAAGCCAAAATGTATACCCAGAATACCCAATGTTGATTGATGTTTTTCATTGTTTTACCCCCGCCTATTTTGCTTTTCAAATTCTATTGCAACTCTTAAAACTATTGTTGCAGTCATTGTATAGAAAGGTGGTTAAATGGAAGCAAGAACAGATTTAGCTGTGGGCTCAAGAGCATGTCAGGACAGGGCCATTTGGTGGAGTTGTTTATCGTCCTAGAGGCAGAGGCATGTGAAAATTTCATCTATTGCAATAACTGGAAAATATTCTTCTAATTGTCAATTTGATTATGCAGTTTATTTGCTACGACAAATATCGAATAAATTTACTATTGCAATTTTCATAGTAAATTACTGCGGAAAATAAAATGCTGGAAATACAGAAATTCTAGCACACACACAAACAATAACACAGTTATTTTTGGACAATTGTCCCCGGAAAAACCCAATGTGGGAAAACCGGTCCAACAAATGAGGGTTTTCTTATTAATCTTCAACAACAAAACTGAGTACAAGAATTCTGACAATTTAAATAGAGGAAAATACTGAGAGAATTTATTTAAGAAAATTCTCACTCTCCACAGCGACTTCCTGACCCCGAGACGGACCCTCTGCCCATACGTTGGTGCCTCTACGTCGAGCTCTAGTGGACTACGCTCTTCCTCACGCTGCCTCTTCCTGGATTCAGGAATCTTCCTTCTGGATTCTTACTTCTACCTGGTCTCTCTCACTTGCTACTCACCCTCTAGCTCTATCTCCTTTGTTGAATCAAAACCACTGAGAAAATCGATCTGCCTGGGCAATGGAGTAACTGCACTGGTGTGTTCTCCATCTATCCATCGACTTCTTCTTATAATCTGATGGTGGAGCACCAATGACCAACATTAAAAAATAATCGATGGCCCAAATTATTTCTCAGTCGATTCGTGTGAGTTTCTAAAACATTCATACCATGAATTAATTAATTTTGATTAATTAACCATATTTCCTAAGTTTAGACTTAGGAAATATTAAAAATTGACTAATAAATCTAATTAAGTCGTCTCTAGGTGGAATTTCCAGAAAAAATTTATGGGTTTTGGAGAATACGTGTATTCTAGCCTCTCCACCAAATCTCATGGCTAGAACACATCCGATGCTACAAAAACTAGCACTCCCTCTTAGCGAGGAATGTGTTGTAGTGCTGCAACCCACTGAAGAAATACCTTGTCTTTGCATCATCTCCTGTGAGGTTGCTGATGTCTGGCTACTACTGCCCACCAACCACTGTCAACTCTGATATGCATTGCATATGTGTTGCTGCTGACCCTACTGAACTGCTGCCAACACTGCATCTGCACTGCAACTCTCTCTCATCTGTTGTTGCTGCAACTGCAACATCTGCAATTGAGAAATATCTAAAGTACCCGATCTTTGCTACTGAAATGGGTTCTCCACCATACCTATCTATTCACTGAACTAGATGAACGTAGCTCTTCCTAGAGCTTTCGTGAGTATGTCTGCTACATGATCTCTTGTGGGAACATACTGCAGCTGGACTGCCCCATGTTGTACTCAGTCTTTAATGAAATGACATTTTATATCTATGTGCTTTGACCTGTCATGAAACACTAGATTCTCAGAGAGCTTTATGCAACTTTGATTATCATAGTAGACACTAGTCGCTCCCATCCTCTGCCTGAACAAACTCACGAGTAGCTTCCTAAGCCATATAGCTTCACACGTAGCTGTGTTGGCTGCCATATATTTTGCTTCTGTTGAGCTCAGTGCTACTGGCGTCTGCTTCTTGCTACACCATGAAACCATTCCTGATCCGACACAACTCAGGAAAGAGACAACGCAGTTTCTGGCAGGGGTGACACAGTTACTGCAGAGAATCATGCAGAGCCAATGTAGTGTCTCTTGGAGTCAGTCTGGAGAAAGATAGAGGTTGGGGTTCTGAGCCAGGAGGGCCGAGATCCAGCTTTAGATCAGTCAGATCAGCTACAGGAAGGGGTGACGCAATCCCTCTAGCTTTGCCTACATAGGCTTACTTAGATCCAGCATAAGCAATCAAACAAAGGCAGTGAGGCTTCATTAGCGCTATTTTTGATCAACTGGAGACTTGCCGAGTGAGGTATATCTCACAGTCATTCTTGCTGTCTAGATTTCTCTAAAAGGTTTGCCGGATGTTGGCACCCTAGTTGTATTCAAGATTCTTCTACTTAATAATACAAGCCCTCAGATCTGCTGCACTGGTTTTCCCAAGTTGGGTTTTTCCGGGTACTTAGTCTAAAATAACTTTGTCAATGTGGTTGTTTTTCATTAAGTTTTGTTCAGATTGTTTAGGCACTTAGATTTATTCCGCAGTATTATTTGTGTAGACTGCCTCAGTAATTACTTCGGTATTTCAATGCAATGAAATAATTATCAAATAATAGGAGAAGTAATTCAGATTTGTTGCAGTAGGAATCCAGATCTAGGATTTTTCACATGGTATCAGAGGTTATTTAAGTTGAAGTGTAGGAAAAACAAAGAGAACCAGCAGATCAGTGCTGTAGAGTCTGAGATTTGCGTAAGCAGCAATAGACCCTCCTAGAAAATTACGCTGTCCAAACTAGGAGGGCATTCCAGTGTAGAAAAGGCTCCCTCTGAGAGAGTTGACAGAGGGGTAAGCTTTTTCAGCTGCAGAAGAGGCAGCGTAGTTGAAGGACGCAGTTACTGCACATCAGTAAGAGCTGGTGCATAAGCGTCAGAAAATTCTGAAAAACATAGTTGGGGATTTCTTGATCTCAGAGGGTTTCTTACTCGAAGAAAAACAGTTTTTCCCGTGCAACAGCAGAAGAGTGTGTAAGTCAAGCTGAGCAGAGGGTTAGAGCAAGGCATTGATAGTTGAGGAGATGGCCAGTAATGAACTGTGTGGCCATGATAGATTGGAGGGTGCCTCCAACTATGTTATCTGGAAATCAAGGATAGAATTTCTCCTTGATGAACATGATCTGAAAGCTCTCATAGACACCGCAGTTGCGGAACCCGTTGATGCAGCCATAGTTTTAAAAAATGGAATCGGGTTCCGACGAGGTCGAGGGTTGGCTCGGACTCTGACTCCGAATAGGTAATGACTCGATCGACTTGGTTTTTGTAAAAAATACATTAAATATTAATTTTTTTGTACAAAAACATAAATTTAAAGATTTTTATTCATGTTTCCAAACACAAAGCATTACAATATAGACAAAAGACAACATATGATCAAAGTAGGCTCATGAATATATCCATTATATCAAAATTGCACCCAGTGCACTATCCAAGGACCAATACATGATGATGATATAGAGATCAAAACAAAAAACATAACTAAGGAGGCTCTAAATGGCCTCTACAACAAAACATGAATAGTCACTAGTAACTACTGCTAGTCATCTGACTGTGGCAAGCCAATGTCCTCTTCCTCAAACTCTGAACCAGAGGGGGAAAACGCTTGCTCCACATCCTCCTCTAAATCAACATCCTCAACTGGAACTATACCTTTGCCCTTACTACCTTGAGAATCAGATAGACGAGTTATGCGTCTCCGTCGTGGCTGACTAGAGGAAGTGCCTGCACCTGCAACTAGATGGCTTGGGACTGGGTCTGCTACTAGTGGATCTACATTGACCATAGTATCCTTCATCTCTAAATCGAAGTCAACCGGAATCCCCCCATCTATGTCAAACTCTGGTGGACAAGACTCCACTACCCAATCTGATGTTGGATCAATATCCTCCAACACAATGGGATCTGAATCAGGTCTTTTGTTCAGCAATTGGTTGCGTCTTAGTCGGAGGTTGTACTGGACAGACACTAGATCATTTAATCGTTTTTGCTCCAAACGGTTTCTCTTCTTTGTGCGAATCCTCTCAAAGACAGACCAATTGCGCTCACACCCAGAAGCACTGCAAGTTTGACTCAAAATGTGGATTGCAAACCTCTGCAATTCAGGACAATGACTACCAAATGCCTCCCACCATTGTGCTGCAAAAAATGAGTTTTAGTTAGCTCAACAATTTATATCCAACTTTGAAATTGAAATTATAAACAATTATACAAAATAATAAATTATAAAATATAAATTTGAAAATTGAAATTCTTTGTTTACCTGGCTCATCTGATTCCCTTGCAATCCTTGCAAGGTTCTTGCCAAAGATACCAGTGGCTTGGCTGAACATAGAGATCTGATTGTGTATCTTCAACTGCTCACTCTCTGTGGGGATCATGCGATCAATGCAGTCAATCAATCCATCTCTAACCTCCCCAGTCAAAGCTCTTGTTTCCTGAGCTTTATAATGATACCTTGGGTTCATAAAATACCCAGCTGCATGTATCGAGCGATGGAGTTGATTGTTCCATCTCTGATAAATGATTTGCCAAATGGGCCCATACTTAGCCACTCTGTTCTTGTATGCTGCCCTTATTTGCTTCTTTGCTTGATCCATAGCCTCAGAACTGAAGCCCATAGCCAATCTTTCCCCATCCACCAAGCGCAACACCTTAACCAGTGGCTCAGCAAGTTTCACAATCTTTGCTGCCTTTTTCCAAAAATTTCTTCATTGACTTTCCTTTTCATATCTTTGCCATCCTGTTTGCGAGCCCACTGACATTCATTCCATTCATCACTATAAAACATCTTTTGCAAGTTTCTATGTTGGGCAAACATAGATTGCAATGTCAAAAAATGTGTTGCAAATCTAGTGATGGCAGGCCTAATAAGTTCCTTGCTCCCTGTGTATTTCCTCATCAGACTCAGAATCCATGAGTGATTGTAAATATATTTTGTGATGCATTTGCCATGCTCTATAGTGTTCTTGATCCAGTCTATTTTGCCAATATCCTCAAGCATGAGGTCTATGCAATGTGCAGCACCTGGGGTCCAAAAGATGGTTTGGTGTTTTTCCTCTAACAATATACCAACAAGAACATAGTTAGAGGCATTGTCTGTGATGATTTGAACAACATTTGCCACCCCCACCTCTTGAACAACCTCATCCAAAAGCTGTAACAACAACTGTGCATCTTTCACCCTATCAGATGCATCAACTAATCTTAGAAACATGGTTCCTTGTGGGCAAAAGACAAGAAAGTTTATGATGGCACGGTTCCTCTGATCAGTCCATCCATCTGACATGATGGTACATCCTGTATGTGCCCATGCATTTTTGAACTCTTTCAAATAATCATCAATGTTCGAAATCTCTCTTTGCAAAAAAGATCCTCTTAACTCATGCATAGTAGGAGGTTTGAAGCCCTTTCCAGCAGCATATATGGCATCAAAAATAGGTTCATAATATGGTGAACAAGTAGCATTGAAGGGAATATCAACATCATACCACCATCTAGCAATATACTCACAAGCAACATCTCTCAATTCTTTTTTCCAATGAGCATCTAAAGTGGGCTGCACAGTTGGATGACTAGGACCATATGTAGTTGCACTATCAGAGGGAGATGAGGGCACAAAAAAACTTTTGATAGTACCCTTATTTCTCATTGCACCCTTACCCTTTTTAGAAATAGACTCCATAGAGGGAGGAACATAGCGAAAGGGGTTTTTTGATGCATTAGTGGAAGGGATAGATGAAAAACCCTCATAATCAAAAGATCCAAAACTTGAGTTGGCAGCCATCATATGTTGTAGATTCCTCTTCCTCTCAATTTCAGCCTGTATTTCTTTTTGCTTATTTTTCTCTTGCTCAAACTTCTCAAATTGTTCTTTCAACTGCTTCCTAATTTCCCCAATGTTTTCTGCTTCACATGAAGTAATTTGGCCTTTAACACCAGCCAAATGTAGTTTCAGTCTATGAATGCCCCCTCCACCCTCCTTCATTTTTTCTTACAAAATTTGCAATACATTTGATCACCAACCATTTCAGCATATGCCCAAGTAGCATCTTTCGCTCTAGGGGCCATTTTGGACTGAGTTTTTGACTTGGAAAGAAAATGTTTAAATCTGAAAATGAAAACAAAAAAAAAACTATTCATTCTATGTTCATTTCTTTCACCAAAAACTATGTTTACCATTTTCAGATTTGCTAAATAAATAAAACAAACAAAGGTAGATTTTAGAAGAGAAAAAATAAATACCTCTAGCCTCTAGCCTCCTCTAGCTCAATGCTGCTCCAAAACTTGCCCAATAAGCTCCTCACTGCTGCTCCAAAGCTTGCCCAAAAGACTCCTCAAAGCTGCTCCAAAACCAACTCCACAACTCTTCAGAAAACCCTCACAAATGCTCAAGCAAATTGAATGAGAAATATGTGAGGTATTGAGAGGGGTTGGGTTAGTTAAATAGGATGGGGAGGGGTTAGAAAGCCTTAAAAAAACCTAACAGCAGAAAAAAAATCTAATTTGAAGTCCATTTTTTAGTGGTTTTTGGGCCCACCGGCTGGCTGGAGCAACTCGGCTGAGTTGCATCGGACTAGTCCGAGCCAGCCATTTTGTTACCGAGCCGGCCGAGCTGGTCAAAAAACCGGCCGGCTCGGTAACAAACCAGCTGCCTGACCGGTTCAACGGCCGAGTCGGACCGGCCACCCCTTCGGCTTGGTCAACTCGGCCGATTCTGAGTCAGACCGACCTGGTTTTAAAACTATGGATGCAGCACACCTGAGGCAGTTCAAGAAGAATTTGGCTAGAGCCAAGAGATTGATCCTAGATGGAGTGAAGGATCACATCGTACCTCACATAGCAGCCAAAACCATTGCTAGAGAAATGTGGGTAAGGCTAGAAAAGCTGTATCAAGGATCTTCCGAGCAGCGGAAGATGTACCTTGAAGAGAAGATGCGGAATGTCAGGATGAAGAAGGGAGAACGTTTTGACTCCTTCTTGTCTCGGATTCAAGAAAGTCGAGATCAACTGTCTGCAGTAGGATCTGCTCCTAGAGACTCAGAGCTAGTAAGGCTCACACTGAACTCTGTTTCAAAGGATTATCAAGTCTTTGTCCAAAGTATATTGGGTAGAAAAAGGCTTCCAGGGTGGGAAGCAATGTGGGCAGCATTACAGCAAGAGGAGTTGAGGAGAGATCTCCTAAAAATCCACTTGGAGGATGGCAATAGCAGTTCAAAGGTCAAGGAGGAGGTAGAAGATAACACTGCCCTTGCATCAAAAGGGCAACAAAAGCAGAAGAAGAAAGATCTATGCAAGATCAAGTGCTTCTGGTGTAGGGAAATGGGGCATTATGCCACACAATGTCCACTTAAGAAAAAGGATAAAGAGGAGAAGGAAGATCCACATGCAGGAGATGCCAAGATTGAGGCAGAGAAAGATTGTGTTATGTTAGCTCATATTCCAAAAGGAGAAAAGTGGGCTGATTTGGATTTGTAGATCCAGAATCTATAAGAAGGCGGGATCCTTGAGTATTTCCGAATTCTTGGATCACATGTGAGCTACGACAACCTAAAGACAGTAGCGGGATGGACAGTTGCAGCAGAAGATGAGAAGACATTGCAGTGGCTAGTAGTACTAGAGCCTGATCAGCACAGAGAGGGAGCAGAAGTTGAGCAGCAGTAGCATAGTGCACACTGGTGCAGTGCAGTGCTCACGCAGTGCAGAGCAGCAACAATGCAGTATTTTCAGAAAGCTAATGCAGAAACTAGCAGTAGTCAATCTTATTCTTCAGTTGCAGATTTACTTGTCCAATTTCGGATGTTTTTCTGTTGCAATTAGCAATAGTAGTAGGAGTGCAGTAGCAACAGTAGTTGAGCAGGAGCAATAGAGGAGCAGCAGCAGCGCAATGCAGATCAATGCTCACGCAGTGCAGAGCAGTGCTCATGCAATGCAATAGCATGGTTGCAGAATTTAGAGGGAGTTGCAGTACATTGACAGTTGGTAGCAGCATGCAGAGTCAGTAGCAGTATAGTTGCAGCATTTTTGTGCAGTGTTGGTGAGCAGCATCAACAGCAGAAGAGAGAAGTTACAGAAGTCAGATCAACAACACATTGAGTTGTTTTGCTAGAGCACTTTCCTCGCTAAGAGGGAGAGTTGATTTATGGTAGCATCGGATGTGCTCTAGCCTTGTAACTTTGTATATAGGCTAAGACACATGTATTCCATAAAACCCAGAAATGGTTTTGGAAAATTTCACTTAGAGATGATTTAATTAAATTAATTAATGATTTTTTAATGTTTTCCTAAGTCTAAACTTAGGGAAATTGATTAATTAAAGTGTATTAATTAAATCAAGTGTGAATCTTCTAGATAAAGTCATGGATCACCTCCAAGTTAATCTTAGCCCTTGATTATGTTTTAATTTTGGCTGTTGAAGAGTCACTGAAAGATTATAAGGAGGGTGAGGGGCCTATGGAAAATACACTTGAAACTTGAGCCATTGATCATTTTCAAATTTGTGTGAGGAGACACAGCTTTTGATCAAGAACAAATCACTAGCACTGGGTTTGCTAAGTGATTTGATTCAGTGATCAAATCCGAAGAGGGGCAGAAGTAGAGATTGGTTAGGGGGACCAAGAATACATTTCAGAGAGAGGCAGCATCAACACAGGAAAGAGACACTGCAGTTTCTAGCAGGGGTGATGTAGTTACTGCAGAGAATCACGCAGAGCCAGCGCAGTGTCTCTTGGAGTTAGTCCAGAGAAAGATAGAGGCTGGGGTTTTGAGCCAATAGGGCCAAGATCCAGCTTCAGATCAGTCAGATCAGCTACAGGAAGGGGTGATGCAGTCCCTTTAGCTTGCCTACGCAGGCTTACGTAGATCCAGCATAAGCAATCACGCAGAGGCAGAGAGGGTTTCATCAACTCTGTTTTTTATCAGCCGGAGACTTGCTGAGTGAGGTATATCTCACAGTCATTCTTGTTGTCTAGATTTCTCTAAAGGGTTTGCCGGATGTTGGCACGCTAGTTGTATTCAAGATTCTGCTACTTAATAATTCAAACCCTCAGATCTGTTGCACTGGTTTTCCCAAGTTGGGTTTTCTGGGGACTTAGTCCAAAAATAACTGTGTCAATGTGGTTGTTTTTCATTGAGTTCTGTTTAGATTGTTTCAACACTTAGATTTATTCTGCAGTTATTTGTGTAGACTGCTTCAGTGATTACTTCGGTATTTCAATGTAATGAAATAATTATCAAATAATAGCAGAAGTAATTTAGATTTGTTGTAGTAGGAATCCAGATCTAGGAGTTTTCACAGATAGAACTATATTATTCTACCATGGCCTCCACCCACACCTGATGCTGTGTGGCTTCCTGAAAGCTAGAGGGTTCTGCAACCTGAGCTACCAAAGCTTGATATTTGTTACGCTTCTTGCACTGTCTCTTGTCTGTCCTAGGAGTTCTGAAAAAATCCTCTGCATCTCTCAACGTCTGACGAACTTCCTTGCTGGCTCTACCACTGGTGGTGGGAAGTTCAATCAGTTCCTCCTCTTGTACTTGCTGCTTCGTTTGCTGAGAACTCCCCGGATCTCCTACCCCTGAGGAAATACTGGTACTAATCACTGTACTTGATCCCTATGACTGTCCTCCTGCTGGTTCCACTAGTTGTCCCTGTTGTTGGACTAACAAAACTTCTGCTGACTTATTCTGATCACCTGCAGGCATCTCTCAGATCTGCTAAAAGCTCTGTCCTCCATGAACTTTACGTCTCGTATCACCACAATCTTCCTACTGTTAGGAATGTAGATATTGTATGCCTTTGAGGTCTCACTATACCCAACGAGGAAGCCCTTCTCTGCAGTCTGATCCAATTTGCTGCGTTTTTCATCTGGCACGTGGCAGTGAGCCACACTCCCAAAAATCCTCATGTGACTCACTTCAAGCTTCTTTCCTGTGAAGACTCCCTCTGGCGTTTTCTTCCCCAATGCTATATGAGGAGTTCTGTTCCAGATGTAAATTGTTGTGTTACATGCCTCTGGCCATAAAAATCTGGGTAGATCCTGATCATACAACATAGCCTTTGCAGCCCCAACTATCGTTATTTTTTTCCGCTCCGCTACTCCATTCTGTTGAGGCTTATATGGAGTTGTCCATTCTATTTTGATGCCTTCCTCTGCGCAAAAATCTATGAAATATTTATCAATGTATTCTCCACTATTATTTAAGCGAAGCACCTTGATCTTCTTCCCTGTCGCATTCTCTACGAGCGCCTTAAACTGTTTGAACCGATCAAATACCTCATCTTTGGTCTTTAAGAAATAGATCTCGGTCTTTCTGGAATGGTCATCAATAAAGGTGACGAAGTATTCGCCGCCAATAAGAGCTCTAGTGGACAGAGGGCCACAAATATCTGAGTGTATCGGTCCTAAAACACCATTCACTCTGCTATCACATCTCGGGAATGTTTCCTACGTGTACTTCCCAAATACGCATGCTCTACATACATCGTCATGCTCCGTACTAAGAACTGAAACTTTTGTTACAGTTTCTCTGAGCATCTTGAGTGCTCCATGGTGTAAATGTCCCATCCTCTCGTGCCACAATTTGTTCAGCTCCTTCCCACTACTACTGTCACTGCTTATTAGATCCATTGGAGAATCGAGTTGCAAGCTATATAACCTATTGGTTCGTGCTCCAATTTGTTTCACCTTCTTCTAGCTTGAGTGTTTGACATACACTTTCTTACCTACGAAGTGTACATCGTACCCCTTTTCCTTCAACTGGGACACTTAAATTAGGTTCATACCCAATCCAAGCACATGCAATACATTAGTAGCGCTGGTGTTCGCTCCGGACTCCCTTTGAAACTCTATGGTTCCTCTCTCTAAAGGAGTACATTTAGCTTTTTTTCCCATAGTGATCTGGAAGTCCATCTACTCCTCCTGGTAGCTAGAGAAATATTCTCTAACTCCTGTCATATTAGCTGAAGCTCCACTATCTATATACCAGACACTGAGTGAAGTTGATCTTGATGGGCAAGCAAATTCATCCTCCAACTTTGAAGATAACTCTGAATCATTCTGACTGTTAATTTGTTCATGATTTTCTGTGCTATTTCT
Source organism: Pinus albicaulis (assembly GCA_034641835.2). Lineage (NCBI taxonomy): Eukaryota > Viridiplantae > Streptophyta > Pinopsida > Pinales > Pinaceae > Pinus > Pinus albicaulis. Next base: position 784,444,409 of record CM076571.1, read on the forward strand.
CTTTCTTCCCGACGCTGAATCTACTCAGAAAATTGCTGAAAAAAATTACTACGTCTTGCTAGAGATCTTCTCTACAAGAAATATGGGATTGCTCCCTATGCCTCTATACTTCTGGAGAAATCAAGTTTTTCTATCGCTCTCTTAGAAAATTTGTTTTTCCTGAAGAATGACGGCTTCCTGGCCAAGGGATTGCGTTGCCCTCTGGGGATTTGAATTGTTGCTCACGCTGAGCAGCGAACATCTTCCTTTCTCTGCTATTGAGCTCCCTCGCTGATTATATCTGCTTTCATACCATGTGAAAAATTCATCTATTGCAATAACTAAAAAATATTCTTCTAACTGTCAATTTGATTATGCAGTTTATTTGCTACGACAAATATCGAATAAATTTATTTTTGGAATTTTCACAATAGAGTACTGCGGAAAATAAAATGCTGGAAACAGAGAAATTCTAGCACACATAGAAAACATTAACACAGTTATTTTTGGACAATTGTCCCTGGAAAATCCCAATGTGGGAAAACCGGTGCAGTAGATGAGGGTTTTCTTATCAATCTTCAGCAGCAAAACTGAGTACAAGAATTTTGACAATTTAAACAGAGGAAAATACTGAGAAATTTTATAAGAAATTTCTCACTCTCCAGAGTGACTTCCTAACCACGAGATGGACCCTTTGCCCATATGCTGGTGCCTATGCATCACTCTCCGTGCAGTGACTGCTCAGAGCTCTAGTGGACTACTCTTCTTCACGCTACCTCTTCCTGGATTCAGAAATCTGCCTTCTGGACTCCTGCTGCTACCCTTTCTCTCTCCTGCTACTCACCCTTTAGCTCTATCTCATCTGCTGAATCACACCACCAAGAAAATCGATTTGCCTAAGCAACTCAGTAACTGCACTCGTGTTTTCTCCATCTACCCATCGACTTCTTCTTATAATCTTCTGTTGGAGCACCAATGGCCAAGATTAAAACACAATTGATGGCCCAAATTATTTCCTTATTGATCCGTGTGAGTTTTTAGACATTCACACTTAGGAAATATTAAAACTGACTAATAAATCTAATTAAGTCGTCTCTAAGTGGAATTTCCAGAAAATATTTCTGAGTTTTGGAGAATACATGTATTCTAGCCTCTCCACCAAATCTCGTGGCTAGAACACATCCGATGCTACAAAAAATAACAAGGCATAGGTAAAGGAAGGGGCCATGTCAGAGAAGACAAGCTTGAGAATCTTTCTGATAGAGAGTTCGAACATTTTAGAGACTACATGGGGGACAATGGTGATGAGCAGCCTAGGCAGGGTCAGCGTGACCCACTACTAGAGGAGTTGGCCAGATTGAATCAACAAATGATGGAGATGATGTGGCAGCTAATAGCATTACAAATGCAGAATATGCAGGGAGGACCTCAAGGTGGTGGAGGAGGAAACAATGAAGGAGAAGGAGGTTATGGAATAGGAGAAGGGAGCCATGTGCCTCCATGCAAAAAATCACACATATGGACAAACTCCTAGATCGACTATGCCTCACTTCACTGAGGAACCGAAGCGAGATAGAGGGGTTGATGCATTCACCGAGTTGATCAGATCATTAATAGATGGTGTTGATGAGTATAAGGCATTGGATCCTAGAGTCAGGAGGATACTTACTTTTGCAAACTATTGCCATCTGAAGGGGAAGTATCGGCCCACAGTAGGGACTTCCAGAGGAGGATAGCAGAATCAAAAGCTAGCAGGGAAGGTGACATTTCCAGGGTTTGATGGGTCAGGCAGAAGTTCTGCGAGATCATGGGTTCATAAACTAGACACTTACCTTAATATGAATGCTATGCGGGAGACAGATGCCTTCAGATTTTCTACATTACATTTGGAGGGTGATGCACAAGAGTGGTGGTATCACGGATTGGTTACACTTGGGCATGCGTCCATCATATCCTATAATGAGTTCACTCGCAGACTGGTGGAGAGATTTGATCGGAAGGATCCGGAGTTGCACTTGAGGGAGCTGGCTAACCTGAAGCAAACAGGAAACACAGAGGCTTACATAGCAGAGTTCCATAGACTAGCAGTGATGGTCTCAGATATTTCGGAGGCAAGGTTGATCGTGTTGTTTATTGAGGGTTTGGCCAAGCCACTATGAGGTTGAGTGCGAGCTTATAGGCCAACTTCATTGCAATATGCCATTAGTCGGGCAAAAGACATGTTGGACGTTGTTCCGAAGACGAGGGCACCAACACCTACTATAATTACTTTCCCTCAGAAGGGAAAATACATCAGGCCTCCTCAGAAGGAGTGCACAGGGAAAGGGTAGTTGGATGATGAGACCAAGAGGGACCTATGGAGGAGGAAATTTTGCTTTACTTGTCAAGATCCATGGGCACCAGGGCATCGGTGTACTAAGGGCAAGGCCCACTACATAGAGGTATTTTCAGATAGTGAGCCAAAGGAGGAGGAGGATGCAGATCACGAGGTAGAGACAGGAGAGGGTAGACCTCAGACCTCAAGAGGAGGTGGCTTTCTTGACTACTGGAGGAGTTATTGCTTCACTTCGTAGAGTTCCAAAGTATTTGAAATTGCGGATTAGGGGCACCGTGCAAGGACAACGAGTGTCATTATTGGTGGCCAATGGGGCAACCCACAATTTTATTGATGCACAGCTAGTGGAGAGGAGAGACATACCGACATATACTTTTGAGGGATTTTCACTTTTGGAGCCTGGAGATAGGACTATGTAGTGTACGAGGTATGTTCCTCGCATGACACTGACCATGGGGAACTACTCGATGACATATCACTTCTTTGCGGTGGACGTTCTAGACACCAATGTAGTGTTGGGATTGCAATGGTTATCCTCTGTGGGGTGAGATACTACAGAATGGAAGAAGTTGGAGATGGAATTCGTTGGCCCAGACGGGAAGCTGGTAGTATTGAAAGGCATGCATTCATACCCACGTCATATAGTATCAACGCATAGGATGGAGGGTGACTTGAGGCATGGTGACATAGAGTAGGTTGTAGAGTTGAGGATCATAGAGGCAAGGGGGTCAAAGCAGCATACACATCCAGACATATTGGCTCTTTTGGAGAGGCATCAATCATTACTTGGGGATATTCGCCCAGGCATGCCATCGGACCGAGTGTTCTAGCACACCAATGAGGGGGTACTCATAGTCATCACCACTCCCTACAAGCATCCCAAGGTATACCGACATGAGAATGAGAGGGATATACAAGATTTGTTGAGATTGGGAGATATCAGGCCTAGCGTGAGGCCTTTCGCTTCTTCAGTAGAGTTTGTGAAAAAGAAGGATGGGACATGTTGTCCCTCAGATTGGACAGGCATCGCGACAACGGCTCAGGGCGGGGGCTATCACTCTGATCCCCGCCCACTCGGTTCTAGTTGTTTCCCAACAACAGGCTATGGGGGGTAGTCCCTATGAAACAAGATGGTGAAATACAAGTTGGGAACCAAATTATCCGGCAGACACAGTTGAGTGGCCTAGCTACTTGGTTAAATTTTGCAAGACTTAAGGATTTAATTAGATTTAGAAATGAGATTAGTGCCTTATGGAGTCAAAATTCTTGCTTATTACAAATTAATACCAAGTAACTGGATGGACAACCGTGTGAAAACTCCTACTCCTAGAATCCTATTGCAACAAACTGATATTACTTCTCCTACTTGATAAATTATAAAAGTTATTTACTGTGTTCTACAAGTAAATACTAAAGAAAATACACTGCAACCTTCACTAAATAAATTGCGGAAAATAAATACAGAAAACAGATATGAGCAGGAAAATTAAACACACATGACACCGTTATTTTTGGACTAAGTCCCCGGAAAAACCCAATACGGGAAAACCGGTGCAGTAGCTGAGGGTTTGTATTATTAAGCATAGTTTTTCTGAATACAACTAGATGCCCAAATCCGGCTATCCATAGAGAATCTGACTGACAAAGAATCAATGAGGATTACCTCACACTAACATTGGAGATCTGGCACTGACCAAACCCCGAACTGATGAGCCCCACGCTGCCTCTGCACAGATTTGTGTCAATCTTGTTGGGGATTGTGTCACTCCCTTCGGCTGGTCTTTCTGCTGGCTGGATGTTGATATTTTCCCCCCTTGGTCTCACACCCCAACACTCCGACACTGATCTAACTGATCCTCTGCAAAAATCTGGATCCCTTCGGAAGCTCAGCGTTGCCTCCGCATGGCTCTACGCTTCTCAGTGTAGCCCCTACGATGCCTCTTCTATGTCCTCTTCTCTACCTTCTCTGCGATGTATTTTCGGCTCAGGAAATACTTCCAACTGGAACTATCTTTGCCCCTCATTGGCAGGATCAACTCGATCAATCCTCTGACTGCTTTGTGCTACTCTCTTGAGAAATAGATCTCTAGACTCTCTCTCGATGCATTTTCCAAATGCCCATCGAAGTCCTTAAAATCTTCTTGTTGGATAACCAATGATCCAGATTAAAACATAATAAACAGCTTAGATCATATTGACTTGATCTCCATTTTTTCTAGAAGATTCACACCTAGTTTTATTAATATACTTTAATTATTTTAATTCCCTAAGTTCAGACATAGGTTTCCATTAAAAATAATTAATTATTTTAATAAAACCCCATCTGGGTGGAATTTCGCAAAACGCTTTTTGGGTATTCTAGAATACATGTGTCTAAGCCTCCTTGCACAATTTGAGACTTAGAGCACATCTGATGCTACCGAAAATCAACACTCCCTCTTAGCGAGGAATGTGCTGTAGTAATGCATCATGTTGAAGCATCATCCTGACTTCGTATCATCTCCCTCTACGTTGCTGATGTCTAACACTGCTACCCATCAACTACTGCGTTGTTGCATCTATGTTGTTGCTAAACCTGCATAATGCTACGAACTGCATCTGCACTGCAACTCTGTTGCTGCTATTGCAACAAAAAAACTTCCAAAATATTGAACTAAGTGTTTTGCATGATGCATCTGATATTGAAGATCTAATTGTTGCTAGTGTTTGCGCTGACCCTTTGAAGCTGTCGCGCTGCTGCTGGTTCTGCGTTGTGCCTTACAGCGATGTTGCCAACTCTGCTCTGCGTTACTCAAACTCTGGAGATCTCTAGCCACTATGCTGTCACTCCGTCACTTCTTTGCACCAATTGACACTAGTCCATCCTGCTACTTATGTTATGGGCTCTCGTAGCAAGGTATTGATCCGAGAAGTGAACTCCTCAAGGATCCTACCCAACTGCAGCTCTTTCGAACTACAACTCTAGATCACCCCAATTCTCCCCTGGAAATATGTGGGCGAACTCCTCCTCCTTGATCCGTGCAGTTGTAGCCTACGGATCATGTTTCTCGTCCTTGTCCTTCTTCTTGACAGGACACTGCATAGCGTAGTGACCCATTTCACCATACCGGAAACACTTGATCTTTGAGATGTACTTTTTCCACCTTCGTTGCTCCTTCTGCCCCTTAGATGCAAGGGTTGCATTCTCTTCCTCCTCCTTGGGCTTTGACCCACTCTGCTGCTGCCATCAAGTTTGCACTTGATCATATCTCGCCTCATCTCTTCCTGTTGAAGTACGACCCACATCTATTCCTAATCAGGCAACCTTTCTCTGCCCAGGATGCTCTGGACAAAGACTTGCCATTCATCTATGACTGAGTTCAGGACCAATCTCACCATCTCTGTGGCCTGAGGTGCTGATCCAACAACTGCCAACTGATCTCGGGTTTCCTGAAGCTTTGCAAGGAATGGATTAATGCGTCTCCCTTCTGCATCCTCATAGATCGCATCTTCTCCTGTAAGAACATCTTCCGCTGCTCGGAAGATCCTTGATACAATGTCACTAAGGCATCCCACATCTCCTTGGTAGCCCCTTTGCCAACGATGTGACATACTACATGATCTCTCACTCCGTCGAGGATCAAACGCTTAGCCTTCGCCATATTTTTCGTGTAGGCTTTCAACGAATCTGCATCTACGGGGACAGCTACCCCATTATCGATAAAGGCCTTGAGGTCATGCTCATCTAATAAACAAGTGATCCTTTCTTGCGAGGTCACATAGTTGGAGGCTCCCCCAACCGATCTTAATCTCTTAGCCCATTAGCTCCCTCTTTGCGAGGAAAGCGCTCTAACAATATGCCTGTTGCAGAATTCTTTGACCCTGAAGCATCCTTTGCGCTGCTGATGTCTGACAAGCTGTCCACCAACCACTGCATTGTTGTTGCGACTGTACTGCTTCCCATGACACTACCACTGGCACTGCTGCATCTGTACTATAGCTCCCTCTGAAGTGTTTCATCTGCTATGCTACAAATACTGCCACTACTAACACTGCATCTACACTGCAACTCAGTTGTTGAGAGAAGCAACTGAAATCACCCAAAAACTGAACAAGTGTTCAGTGGATGCACCTCGGTGCTGAAGATTCTGATTGATGATAACTACTGCGTTGTCCCTATGATGCACCGTGTTGCTGCTGCTCTGCACTGTGCAACACTACTCTGCATTGCGTTTCATTCTTGTGCACTGTGCTGCTACTGCTGCTATGCTTTGTGTTGCTCTAGGAAAAGAAAGGCGTTACCTACTGCACTGTCGTCTCCATCACTCCTCGGCTCCTACTGATACTCCTTCATCCCGCTATTGCAAATATGGGCTCCCATAGCAAGGTAATTATCCATGAGGTGGGCTCCTCAAGGAGCCTCCTCAACTGAAGTTCGGAATGAACTATAGTTCAATATCACCTCACTTCTCACCTAGAGAAGGATGGGCACTCATAGCGAACTCATCTGGCTCAATCTTTGTAGTTGCAACTTTCGGATCATGCTTCTCATCCTTGTCCCTTTTCTTCAAAGGACATTGTGATGAAAAGTGGCCCATCTCACCACATTTGAAGCATTTTACCTTTGAGACATCTCTCTTCTGTCTCTGTTGCCCTTATTTCCCTTTCGATTCGAGGGCTGCATTCTCCTCCTCCTCCGGACTCTTAGATCTGCTTCCGCTGCTACTGTCAAGCTTGCACTTGACTAGATCTCTCCTCAGCTCTTCCTTCTGAAGCGCTAACCACATCTACTCCCAACTAGGAAGCGCAACCCTGCCAAAAATGCTTTGGACAAAAACTTGCCCCTCCTCCGTGGCCGCATTAAGGGATAGCCTCACCATAGTTGCCAAAGATGGGGTGGATCCTACGGCTTCCTACTGATCTCGAATCTCCTAAAGCCTCGTAAGGAATGGAGCAATGTGCTCCCCCTTCTGCATCTGGACCAACCAGAGCTTCTACTCCAAGTACATCTTCCGCTGCTCAGAAGTTCCTTCGTACAATAAGGACAAGGCCTCCTAGATCTCAATGGTGGTGTTCTTGCCAGCTACATGAGAGACTATGTGATCGTTGACACCATCAAGGATCATCCTCTTGGCCTTTTCCATATCGGACCTGTACTTCTTAAGTTGATCTGGATCTGAAGGTACAACAACCACATTCGCCACGAACGTCTTGAGATCGTATTCATCCAGAATGAAATGGATCCTTTCCTTCCATATTACATAGTTGGAGGAACCCTCCAATCGGTCCTAATCTTTAAGACCATGAGCTGCCATCTCAGTTGAACAACTATTGAATTGCTCCCTCTTTCTCCCCCTCTACGTAGCACTAGGCAGGCTTACGCACTCCTTCTGGAGCTCGTAGATCTGCAGCTCAGATCCTGAAAAAAATGTTGAATTCCTCGACTAGGAACTCACTGAGGAAGAATTCCCCGCTCTGTGCTATTTTCTTTCTTTTGACGCTTTTTTGCCCGGCTACTACCTGCAGAAAAACTGCGTCCCTCTGGCTAAGTGTGAAGGCTCTGCGCTTCTCCCTCTGCCTCTGCAAAATCTCGAATTAGAAGTACTACCTCTCTGTCGACTCACTCAGAGAGAGACAACCTAGAAAAATTAGCCCTCCTGGCTAGAAATGCGCAATCCCCTTGGGAATTTAGTCTATTGCTATTGCAGCAATTTGGCCTTCTCTTTAGAGTCAGATATGCTCTTCCCGTTTCACTTCAAATGCTCTGATACCATGTGAAAATTCCTAGATCCAACAATCTTAGGAATCCTACTGCAACAATCTGAGTTTACTTCTCCTATTATGTAAATTACATTTACAGAATTAATTCAGAATGAATTATTGACGTAACTACTAAAAAAACCTATACTTAATTAAATATGATTGTGAAACAAGGAAACTGAGAAAGAAATCAATCACACATAGGAGACATTTAATTTGGACTAAGTCCCCGGAAAAGCCTAATGCAGGAAAATCGATGCAACAGATCTGAGGGTTTGTATTATTAAGTAGTAACAATTTCTGAATACATATCTTAATACCTCAAGGGTTATTTAGTTACAGAGAGAGAAACACTAGCAGAATGAATTGTGAGAATACCTCACTCAATCACTGGAAAATCTGGCTGGTCCGATCACTGGAAAAGATGCCCCTGGAGGTCTCTGCGTAGGCACTGCGTCACCCCAGCTGTGTATCGATCTGACTCCTGGAATCACAAATCTCAACCTCTCGGTCTCACACTCCAACTTCTGGCTTCTGGATCAGTTCCGACAGTGAAATCTCGAAAACCCTCTCAGCCACCGCGCAGCCTCTGTGTAGCCCTGCGTGGCTCTGCGTTGGCTCTATGTCAGCCTGACTGGTTCTCGCTGGTTTGTCTGGACGTCTCTCTGTCTCTCTCTGCTGATGATTCTCTGACAGAGAAAATCTCTTTCTTCGGATGCTATCTCTATTCTTCACTGCACTGAATCACTTAGATCTGATCTTCGTCTGAGCACTGCTTTGTTAGAAGAATTTGATCTCAAGATTCACTCCGTGTGTCTTTCCAGATGATCCTCAAGCATTCCTTTATAGTCTTCTCATTGAGAAATCAACAGCCGAGATTAGATCTCTAATCAACGGCTAAGATTATAACATGACTTGATCTTCGCTTTCTAGATCATTCTCACACTGTTTTGTTAATACCTTTTAATTATTTAATTTGCGTAAGTTAGACTTGGGTCTCCATTAAAATAATTAATTTTTTTATAATAAAACATGAACCAATGAAATTTTCACAAACGGTTTCTGGGTTCTTTGGAATACTAGTGTCTAAGCCTCTCCACAAAATTTGGGGCTTAGAGCACTTCCGATGCTACCAAAAAAATCAACATATTGAGGAGGCCTTAGACTTGATTGTGTCTTTCCTTAAAAGTCCTAAGTCCAACTAGGGAATTTTCCCTTGTGTTGGACTTCCCCTTAACTAAACTGAGGGAATTTGTAATTAAGGTGATACTAGTAACATCTATGTTGTTAACATTGCGATTTTTCCGTTGAACCGATAACATCGCCGATTTTTTCAAAAAAATCGTGATCCAATGCGAAAAAAATTGCGGGTGCGGAAAAAAATGAGTTTTAAAAGGCAAATTCGATTTTTGTTTTGCTCATTTTTCAAACAAAGGGCAAGAGAGAGAGCTAAGGAGGAGGAAAAGTTATCTACAATGACAAGAGAGGAGAAAAATGAAGGAATTTAGCATCCCAAGCCAAAAAAAAATCAAGTTTGGACCAAGTTTCTTCAACAAAGCGTGGTTTCTAGGTATGGGCATCAAATTTGACCATTTTTTTTGTTTTTTTCTTGTTGTTCCTTGAGTTTCTATCACCCATGTATTTTTCATGATTTTTGTTTGGATTTGATTGCGTTTTTTTTAATATTTTTGTTACATTTAGTGGCGAGGGTTTATTTGGTCAAAAATGAAAAAATTTGATTGTTATATTTATTTGTTTCATTTATTTTCGTGCTCTAGTTTCTTTCCATCAATTTTGCTTGGGCTTGAATGTGTATTTTTTTCCATTATTGTGGCATTGAGTTGAGGGGTTTTTTTGGTCAAAAATTCAAAATGTTGTATGTAAAATTGTAAATTTTATTTTTATTTTTTTAACTTGCAATTCTTCTTGTGCCTTAGGTTCAAACTTCAAACTTCTTTTTACTTTAAAACTTAGGAGTTCAACAAAACGACAAACATGTCAAGGAAATTGGACCCTATGTGGGAATTTGGTGAACTTGATGGGGGGTTTGACAGATCAAATTTGAGTTGCAAGTTATGTGGGCACAATATGATAGGGGGATATACAGATTGAAGTTCCACCTTGCACAAATTCTTGGACATGAGGTAGGGCCTTGTACAAATACAAATCCAGAAATCATTCGAAGAGCCCTCAAATCATTGGAAGGAATAGAAACAACCAAACTTACCAAGGCAGCTCTGAGGAGTCAAATAGCAGGGGGTGGAGTGTCAGGATTGGGAGGTGACCATGAGAGGTATTGGTTCTTCACTATCAACATCTACACCCGACCCCGTAGCTACCTCATCATATTTTGTTCCTAGAACCACACCTGGTGCAGAACCATCTATCTCCTCAATTATTAAGAAAAAAGAGAAGGAAGAAGCTGGCAAGTTGTTGGGCAAGTATTTTATTTGGAGTGATTCCTTTCAGTGTTGTCAAGAACAATCCCTTTTCCTAGCTTGTGGTTGATGCTATTGTTATTATTGGCCTAGTGTACAAAGCCCCTTCATATGATGACTATAGAAGGTGTGTTCTTCAAAATGAAAAGGTTGATTGCACTAAGGGATTGCAAGAATTAAGGGAATCATGGGCACACACAAGATGCACTGTGATGTCAGATGGTTGAATTGATCAAAATGGTAGAACCTATATTAACTTCTTGGTGAGCTATCCCAAGGGAACAATGTTTTTGAAATTTGTTGATGCATCTGCACATATCAAAGATGCACGGTTAGTATGTGATTTATTGGATGTGTTCATTCTGGAGGTGGGTCCACAAGATGTTTTCGAAGTCATAACGGACAATGCTACAAATTATGTTGTTGTTGGCAAGATGCTTATGGAGAGACATCCTAACTTATTTTGGACACCTTGTGTTGCACACTGCGTTGATTTAATGTTGGAGGACATAGGAAAAATTCGTTTTGTCAAGGACGTGGTCTACCTCCTATAGCTCTCGGTGCTTCATCTTCTAGAGAACAACAAAGTCCACTGCCATCCCCACTAGCTTCTTCATCTAGAGGGAAAGTTGTAACATTTTCTCGCAAGAGGGGCAGTGGAAATCAATTGTATTAGTTCTTTGGTTCATTCCTTTGTATATGAAACTATGAATCATGATATCAGATACATTATTATATTTTTTTTTGATATTTTGAGGCTGAGTTGGGACTCAAGACTTAGTATTCAGGACATGATTCACTGTTATGTGTGATGTAGCACTAGACATGATTTACACATCTCATATATTAGTTATCTTTTCATATTTATGTGTTAATGCATTTATTTTATGATGTGGATGCTTTAGATATTAAACAAATTGAAAAAAATGAATAATTTTGTATGTGCCGATTTTTCCCTGATTTTTACCAAATTTTTCCCCCTTGTCAATTTAATCACTATCGCGATGTTCGCAACATTGAGTAACACTTCCGATATTCCTCTAAGTTTTGGCATTTTGTGAAGGTTTTGCACGAAGGTTCTAGATTTTGTGATGAAAACCCTCATAGCCACATAGGATGATTATAGAGGTCCTCTGCTTTAGCTTTCAAGAGCCAGGGTTTATCATTTATTCCACATGTGTGCCTTTAAAAGTAGCACTTGGCATTGAGTTACAAACCTTTTAGTTCCTTTTTTTAACTACCCATTTTCCATCTTTTTCTTTTATTTGCTTGGTCCCTTTTTGCTTTTTATTTTCCTTTATTTCAAGGGAGTTGGGGAAATTGGGATTTATAGCAAGGTGGCATGGCTCATGCATATAAAATAAATTTTGGCTACTTAAACCTTGAACATTGACTTTATTTAGGCTTTATTCATACATGGGATTTTCCTTTTCATTCTCGACCTGGTTACATGACATATGATTAAGTCAACCATGAAAGGTGAAATCATGAATGTGAATGGAAATGATAGGATTTAATGACAAGGTGCGAAACATGGCTAGGGAGAATGATGTTTTACAACTTACCTAGGTTTCTAGTAGTGCAACTTGACTCAAAAGGTGACAACACTTATCTAAAGGAAAATTGTGCACCCACCATGGTACAACCAAGTAAGAGACAATAATTTATTGTTATGAGCTATTGTTGGAATACACCAATGACCTTAGGCCAAAAATCATGGGAAAAAAAATTATGGGAAAAAAATTATTATCCATCAACCTTAGGCCAAAATCAACTATGTCATTTGCAAATTTTTCACGAACATCCATCACAGAACTAGGAAAGTTGGGGTAAATCCAATGTGTAAAGGAAGACAATCGTGTTTCAAACTAGTGAAAAACCTCCTCCACCATATGTTTTGAATGAAAAATTTGGAGTACTCTTCTATGTATCAATTGTAACATCATGCCTCTAGACTAACATTGCTCATATTGGAACCATGGAAATATGATCACAACCTTGTCAAGGGACTTGTGAAATCTCTGAAGGTGGATGTCCTCAACCACAATATAGAGAAGTGTGCCATAAGGATCCAAGAAAGGTGGAAATTTTACTTGAATCAATTTCTAAGAAGTTGAATCCATGAAATAAGACATTGAATCCATGAAGAAGACATGTGGGATGCTATTGAAGTTCAACCATGTCCATGAAGAAAGGGAGTGGCCTCTCATGAACCAATAACATAAGGTTATGCCTCAACATTTGTGCAAGGTACTACTCCAAAGTTGGAACATATGAACAATGATGCAAGAGAAGGTGTGCATTGTGGCCTTACAAGGTGGAGAGCTCAACAATAAAGCATCAAAAAGTGTGTAACAAACCACTCAAGCTCAAGGTTTGAAATTTAACAACCTTCCATAACTGTGTCAAAGACTAGGTCCATAAAGTGATTTTCCTGGCTTCCAAATCGCACCAGTATTCTCGACCTCGGACATGCACAGGGAAATTTCGGTTGAGTTCTCACTCAATAATTCGACGCCCCGATGCAAATTTTAACGTACCATGGCTCAAGCACAATATCGTGACTTTGTTTGCCGACGACTCAATAAAGTTTCGCGTCAACCAGTTTGACTTTTTCTCTGACTCAGTAATGGCGGCCTTACTTTAGCACACATGACAATTGTATGAAGGGCTCAACTTGTAAGGCAATGGCACCAACTTGGCGTATTTCCCCTATTTTGGTCCCCGATCTGCTATGATGCCTCATCTCCTTTAGCAGCGCAGACATTGTCTCTTCATATTTTCTGGTCTTATCATAATCGGGCAGCGTGTAACCTATGTAAAAATCATGCCCCCACACTAATCTAGTTGCTTAGTGTTAAATCAAGCTAGATTCTCCTATGTCGCGCTCTCAATCATTACGCATACACGGGAACTTCTTCACTTAATGTTAAATCAGGCCAGATGCTCCTATGTTGTGCTCTCGATCATTGCGCATACAAGGGAACTTCTTCACAAAACCGTTTTGCATGGTAAGCAGGACGATGATCTCATTCTTTGTTATCAGCGGGCTTGGTCCTTAAAACTGATGGTTGGCTATCCTGGCCAATAATTTCTGTCTTGAAAGCGATTCCCTTAAATGGACAATTTTGCCTTTCATGCAACTCAAGAAATTTGGCCTTTCATGCAACTCAAGAATCTCGTCCTACTAATAAGAAAAGATTCGACCCATAGAGGTGTATGAACGAAAGGAAAGTTCTTTAATTTCATCCTCCTACAAATGATTTCCAAAACTTGAAGACGCCCCTAAATAGCAATTAAAAACTAAAAATGATAGAACGATCTGGTTCATTCCTCTTGCTCGCACTCATATATCTGGAAAATGATTTTCTCTTTGGTATTGGAAAATCCTCTGCAATAGACCCTTAGGATGGTAGGAAAACCAACCCTGATACCATTGTAATGTCCTTGTGGAGCCTCAAGACTGCCTCAATTTTGACACTCCTTTTCACTAACTTTCCTTCTTTTTGACAACACCATAAGCTCAAACAAGTGTTGAATTGCACATTTTGACTTGGTAAGGTATCTTAATGATCTATTTTTCATATTTTCATTTGTTCTTTATTATTAAAATGAAATTTGTATTTAACTATGGAATTAACGCAATTCTGTAGCCAAAATTTGTTTTTGTAGCCACCGCCATGGTTCAACAGGTTCTAAGGAATTAATGGAGCAGACATATGGGAAGTTGGCAAATTATTCATTCATGGATCCTATCCTATCCATTTGTCTAGAATCAAGCAAGAAATTGCCCATAAATGCGGTCAAAGGGATGGTCAACCAAGAGCTGGAACAAGTGAACGAGGAAGTCTGAGGCTTCACGATTTGCTCTCCCACAGTGCAAATCATGAAACAACGAAATTCTCCTTTCTGTTTGGAATTTTAGATATTTGCTTAGTCTTAGAAGGCATAAAAGCCTCAAAACATTTAATGACAGGCTTTTATAAATATCGGGCTGAGTAATTGTGTAAACAATACGAATTATTGTGAGACTGTGATATCTTTAAAACTCGGTTTTTATTCTCTAATCGAATGAAGAAGCATTCTGGAGTTTCAATGTGAATTTAGTAAAGATTAGATTCAAAGCCATCTGTTGTGGAGGGCCCCTGCAACAGAAGAGGTTCTATTTCGTTTTCTGTTTCGTTTATGTCTTTGCATTTAGATGTTACTTCATAGCTTAATTTTTATGCTTTTAGTGTGTTTTGTAGCGTAGATACATGCTCTGCTTTTATTTCTATTTTCATAGTAATCATTTCCATATTTCTATAGTGTAGATGTTCAGTTTATCATTTCATTACTTGTTATCATCATTTTTGGAATGTTGTTATGTTAGAGTAGATGCTCTGTTTCTATCATTTTAATAGATTTATTTCCTAGATGGTTAAAAACACAGAGATAATTTATCATAAGAGTTTGACATAGATCAGTTTATCAAGGATTAGATTAGTTCATTTTCATGCAATAGTAGTTTATCATAGATTAGTTCTTGTGAGACATATTTGAAGTAGTAATAGAAGTTTTCCTTTCTAGTTTTGAATCAATTTTGTCTCATGAGCTCAAATAGTTTTATTTCATATTAGTTATTTCTTTTCTGAGCATAACAAATAAATAGTTTTAGTGATTCTTTGGTTTCAGTTTCATGCACATTAAAATCTCAAAAGATATAAAAAAAAATAGAATTACTTATTGATTTTAGAATTTTATTTCTTCTCAAAATTAATCCTTAGCTACTTACAAGATTTGTCATCTCAATTCTTAGGAGTTAGTTAAATTTGGATTTAGTCTACTTTTCATAATTCAATTTCTTAAATTCATTCAAGGACATCCAAAATAAAAACATTTTCAAAGATAACCTTTACACATAAAATCACCAAAATAAACTAAGAAAGAAAGACTTCTAGCATATATAGTGCACCTGCACTTCACAAGATTACCAACTCTGGTCAATTTTTAATGATAGCAATTTAAGACAATTAAATTGACTAAACATTTTGGCGCCGTTGTCGGGGAAGTGTAAATAGGAGCCTTATCTCTTAATCCATAAAAAAATACAACATAAAAAATGACATGCATAGAGAAAGAGATTCTAGAGGTATATTTGTAGCTAGAAGTAGAAGTTTGATTCCAACAACACCACTCACCCCATCAAGACCTCGTAGTAAATCACCAAAATAAACTAAGTAATAAAGACTTCCAGCATATATAGTGCACCTGCACTTCACAAGATTACCAACTCCGATCAGTATTTAATGATAGCAATTTAAGACAATTAAATTGACTAAACATTTTGGCGCCGTTATCGGGGAAGTGTAAATAGAAACCTTATCTCTTAATCCATAAAAAATGACATGCATAGAGAAAGAGATTCTAGAGGTATATTTGTAACTAGAATAGAAGTTTGATTCTAACAACACCACTCACCCCATCAAGACCTCGTAGTGCCACACCACCCACCCAAACCCGCATACCATTCTTAGCAAGTAGACATAGAATTCCTAAGGTATTAAGATCATAAATTCAATCTAAAGATTCACCAACTTCATCAATTGAAGCAGTTGTGGAAGAACAAGATCCCATATCCCTGACAGAAAGAGTAATATTTCTAACCTCTACTGGAGAACGACTTTTAGCCCAAGAACTAGAAACCTCTGTTTTAAAAACCGGCCTGGTCGAAACCGACCAGGCCTGGTCGACCGAGCCGGTTGGGCGGCCGGTCCGACCAGGTTCATAACCAGCCAGGCTGGCCGGTTTATTACCGAGCCGGCCGGTTTTTGTAATGACCAGGCCGGCTCGGTAATAAACCGGCCGACCAGGCCGAGCCCGAGTCAACCAGGCGTGGTCAATGCCGGCGGCCGGTGGGCCCAAAAATTGCTAATTTGCGGACTTTAAAACCGATTTTTATTTGCTGTTAGGGTTTTTTATGCATCCCTAAGCCCTCCCAATGCTATAAAACTAACCCACCCCCTCTATTGAGCTCACATCTATCTTGTGCAATTTGTTTGAGCATTTGTGACTCGGGACAGAAGTAGATTATTACAGACTTTAGTAGAACTACTGGATAATGGATTAGCTATGTCTATTACTGTGTCTGTGATACAATATTGGCTGTGAACAGTCTTGAAGTTGTGAACAACACATACCATTGTGTGGTGGAAATTGTTAGCTAGGAGTCTTTATGTTTATGGTTTGCTAATCTTATGTGAAGGCGCCATTGTCATTGTATATACTATAAACACCTGATTCTATTGCTATTTGACAATTTATTGTGTAACAAAAGCATTTCAATCAATAGGTACGATCTAGACTCTAGAAATGAATGTCAATAAACACATTCCACAGAATGCAAGCAGAAAATTTACACCCTTGACATTTCTTCAATGATAAGAATTCCCTTCTGGTTTATACAAGAGAAATCTACATAGAGCAGGTATAAACAATGCATGAAATGTAACCATGAAGGCCAAACTATCCACTTGACCATGGAAGGCCAACCTACCAACACAATTGGAAAAAAATGAAGAGGGAAAAAAATAGTACTTGAATGGTATATGATGGTAGTTAATGGCTAACCATATGTGAGATAAAATTTGGAATAGGCAAATGTTTTGACTAGTACTTGCACTACTATCGGTGTGTCAGATAGTACTATGGCTCAGACAGTACACTGGGTGCCATTTTGATATAATGGATATATTCATGAGCCTACTTTTATCATATGTTATCTTTTGTCTATATTGTAATGCTTTGTGTTTGGAAACATGAATAAAAATCTTTAAATTTATGTTTTTGTACAAAAAAATTAATATTTAATGTATTTTTTACAAAAACTGAGTCATGACCGAGTCATTGAAACCTGGTCGACCGAGAGCCTACTTTTATCATATGTTGTCTTTTGTCTATATTGTAATGCTTTGTGTTTGGAAACATGAATAAAAATCTTTAAATTTATGTTTTTGTACAAAAAAAATTAATATTTAATGTATTTTTTACAAAAACCGAGTCATGACCGAGTCATTGAAACCTGGTCGACCGAGTCATTACCGATTCCGAGTCATTACCGAGTCATTACCTCGACCTGGTAGCTGACCGATTCCGTTTTTTAAAACATTGCTAGAAACCACTAGTGAGGAAGAAGAAGAAGAAATCTTTTTTAATATACCATTGATAGAGGAACCGGAAGAACCAGAAGAGGAACAAACAATTCCAAACTTAGAATCCTATATCAGTTCTGAAGAATCTACAATGGTTGGAGAAGGGGAAGGAGAAATACACAACGTGAATGATGTACATTTAATACTAGGAGGAGGTGGACCTAGGATTGGAGGTGGAGGTAGAAGTAGAGGAAGATATGGAGGAGGAAGAAGTGAAGGTAGAGGAGGTAGGGGAGAAGACAAAGATATAATAGATCCAAATCCTATTAGATTTCCTATACTTGATGACGATACTACTGCCACAATGAAAAATATCTCACCCTCTATCCTTCCTAATTTTTGTGGATTAAGAAGTGAAGATCCTGAAACATTTCTTTTAGAATTCGAAGTTTTATGTAAATCATATGAATACTTACTCAATTCTCAAAAATTGAAATTGTTTCCAGCAACTCTTAAGGATGCAACATTGAAATGGTTTATGGGCTTAATAACACATTCTATTAAGACATGGGAAGAAATGAAGAGTGCACTCTTACAAAATTACAAGGATTACTACACACCTCATAATCGGAAAGATGAAGTTTTTAAGATGATGCAAAGAGACGATGAAAACTTGGAGGATTTGATTGAAAGATTCAGTTATAATCTCAAAAGGGCTAAGATGGAAAATTTGGATGAAGATACTTTAAAGGCTCTCATGTTGAAAGCCATTAGAGATGAATGGATAGATATCCTTAACATGATGGGAAAAGGAGATATTTCTCAGCTATCATTACCTGAAATTTCTGAATTATGCATACATCTTTCAAGAAGCAAGTCAAGAATTGGGAAGAATTCAAGAGATCCTGTTCTATCTAGAATCAATAAATCTGCAGCTAGAATGGTAAATAGGGCTGAAATAGGAAATTTTCTTGATGAATTTAAAACAGATATTTTAGGGAGTCTTAGTGAACAAATAGACACCTTGAAATTACAAAACAAACAAAGAGCTGAAAGTGATGTCTTATCTATATTTTGTCCTAAATGCAGAAAGAAACATGCCTTAAGAGAATGCCCTTTTGATTTAAAAGTCATAGAAACCTGTGTGATGTACAGAAAATCATGAAACAAGGAAGTGTCCTTCAATTCCAGGTCTTAAAATTGTCTACCAGGAGGAAATAGTTCCAAAGCAGGTAGATCCTCTTTGTTTCTTTGCTAGAAGACCATGGCAAGGATCACAAACTCAAGGTTTCAGTACTCAGATGTATACCCGACCCCCACAAAATAACTGGATTGCACCAATGCCATGGCAACAACCCTAGTCTCAATCCCAACCTTGGACACAAGGATGGAAAAATCCTTATGGTAGATATTCTCAATATCACCAGTATCCACAAACTTATCCAAACTTTCCACCACAACATTTTTCTCAGATCAGTCAACAACCTCAACCTTAGTTTCAAAATCAAAATCAACAACTTTCATTACCATTTCCATAAAGGCCAAATCAACTACTGCTCCACCATTTCCAAACCCAAACAATAAAAATGCACAACCTATTTATAACATTGAGGGACAAAATTTTCAGACTTATATGATAACTCCACTAGATCTTAATAATGATCAACTTAGATCTGGTAGAATATTAGAAAAGAAATTACCTTTTGTTGTTATCTAGGAAAGAGAAAAAGATGATCATTTTGATGAAGAAACATCTCTTCATAAAAAAAAAACCTTCAAAAGAAAAATAATCATTCTGAAGAAGAGACATATCTTCATCAGAATGAAAGTATTGGAAACCAAACACATGATACTCCAATAAACTCAACCCCCATCATAGAACAACCTTCAGTATCTATATCAAAATCTCTTTTCCCTGAAAGATTACAAATTGATAAAGGGGTAGAAAAACAGATCATGTTGCCCGACTATGATATGTTAGATGAACTAAAGAATGTCTGTATAAAAATTCCTTTGTTACAAGCTATCAAAGAAATTCCAATCCTTGCAAAGACAATAAGAGAGTTGAGTATAAAGAAACCTGGGACAAAGAGAAAAGAAGTAAAAGGAATACAACTAGTAGGGAAAACTGCAGATATCATGATGGGAAAAACAACAATACAAAAATATTTGGATCTAGGAAGTCCCATTGCGAAGACACACATCAATGATATCGAAATCCCAAACACATTGATCTACGTAGGAGTAGCCATAAACATCATGAGTAAGCAAACTATGGAACAACTAAAACTTCCAAATCTTCAATATACACCATCATTGTTACAACTAGCCGATAGATCTGTAATTAAACTTGATGGTGTATTAGAAGACATTTATGTATCTTTAGATTCTTGGGAATACCCAGTTGACTTTATGATCTTAACTCCAAAGAATAACTTAGGACATCCATTGATATTAGGAAGACCTTGGTTAACTACAGTTGATGCCTTCATCAATTGTAGATCTGGTGATATGTTTATATCTGATGGAAGTTCAACGAAGAAATTCACAGTATACCATCTAACAAAAACAATGATAGAGGTAGAAAATGAGGAATGGATGGATGATGACAATGACATACAACTTACTTTTACTATCTCACAAATCAGTGAAGAAAATCATATTCTAAATTCAATAGAAAATAATGATTTATCTTCACAATGTGAGAGTAGTCAAAATTTTCAGGAACAATGCAATATTGAATATTTATCATCCAGACAATTGTCTTTATATTCTATGGAAGAATTTGACAATTCTCCAATAGAAATATTTCTAGGTAAAATTTTAAATGTAAACAAAAATCCGGAAGAATTTCAAAAGGAGAAATTAATGGAAACATTACAAAAACACTCTTCTGCATATGAATGAGAATACACTGACATGAAAGGAATCAACCCTAAAAATTGCATACATCACATATATATTGAGGAGAATTCCAGACCAATCCGACAACCTCAAAGAAGAATGAATCCAAACTTAAGGGAAATTGTAAAGGAGGAATTACAAAAACTGTTGAATGTAAACTTTATTTATCCAATATCAGACAGTCAATGGGTTTCACCTTTAGTAATTATTCCTAAAAAGAATGGAAAGTGGAGAATACGTATTGATTATAGGGAATTGAATTAGGTCACTTTAAAAGATAATTTTCCGTTACCTTTCATAGATAAAGTTTTGTATACATTAGCAGTGAAGAAATATTTTTCATTTTTGGATGGTTTTAGTGGGTATAATCAAATTCAGATAGCACCAGAAGATCAGGACAAAACCACTTTTACCTATCCATGGGGAACTTATTGTTGGTCCAATTTAAGGGTTTAAATTAGACCACCAATTATTTTATCAATCCGGTTTTCGTAATCTTAGAAGCACTCCAACATATATGGTTTAGAGGCAGTTTCTACAAGTTTAACACCTAGCTAGTTTGAAACCTTGAGTATTATTGCCAAGCAAGCTTCATTCTCCCTTACAGGAGAAGGATTCAAAAAGCCTTCAGTGGTAATATTAACACTTTTAGATTATCAATTTCCCTTAATGAATCAAATAGCAACAAATCAATAGCCCAGTTATTTTCCTTAATGAAACAAATAGTCTAGTTATTGATTGTGAAAGAAATATCAAGTCCTCTTACAAGGAGTGAATTCATAATATATCTGAATAAAACATATCAATAATAACTTAATCAAAACATAAATAAGATGAACAATCTTGGATAAGTCTAGCCTATTGACAGTGAAAGAAATACCAAGCTCTCTTACAAGAGGTCAATTCATAATATCCCATTATCAAACATGTCAATAAGAACTTAGCCAAAAAATGATTATGAAGGTACATCAAACTGAAATGAAAGTACAATAAACTGGAATGAAAGTACAACAGACTGAAACTATACTAAACAAGGTGAAATTAGTGCAGAGGCTTGGCAATGGGGGCCCTCCATGCTTCCATTGCGCACCTTAGATGAATATCAGCTCAGAAGAATTTATAAATCTAATCAAACATCATCCATCAAGCATAATAGAAGCAAAAGAACTCTGAACCAACTCCTTTCACTAATTTGCAAAAGGTATCCAAATTCACATACTTAAAGAGATATATTTCCTCCTCTAAATATCACATATTTATACAACTTTTTGGTAACTAATTAAGTAAAAGTACTCAAATACATTTATGATATCCTTATATAAGGCCTACAAGTCGAATTCAGTACTCCTATCTCTAAAATCTGGGAAAAATCCCTTAAAATCACATTTTGCCCATATTTCATGCTCAAATCAGGGGATATTTTTGAACAGTTGGTTTGGTTTGACCAATGTTGACCGACCTCATGTTAAAATTTGGGTACCAGAGGACAAGTTGTTCCCTAAGGCTTTGATCTTTGGCCTATGGAAAAGTGTCCAAATATATTTGTACTTTTCTCTCTCCTAAAGTGACTTTATAAGTGGTAAAGTCAAATCTAATTTAAAAGTGACTTTATAAGTGATAAAGTTGCAAGTCTAATTTCTAATTTTAAAGTGACTTTATTAAAGTCAATGTGAAATTAGAAAGTGAAAAAGTGACTATAGGAATAAAAGGCTACGTGGGTCTTTATTTAAGTGGGGTGAATTAAAAATTAGAAAGTAATAATTAAATGCACATTTAATCTCAGCCTTTTATCTAAAGCTATTTCAGCCATTGGATATAGGGATTCTCCAAAAGTCACTTAGGGTTAGGTTAAAGGAGGAAAAGAAGAATAAAGGTCATTCAGTCTTTCATGAGCAGATTGAGAGAAGAAGAGGAGGAGAGCAAGGAGAATTTTTGAGCATTACCTTGGCACACTTACCGAGGCAACATTTATTTCAGCGAATTCGTATAGCAGAACATAGGCATGGTTTTCAAGACAGTGGCATGAAAATCGAGGAAGAGAGGGCCACATTTATTGTTGCATTTCAGGCACAGAAATCGAGGTCCGTACAACAAGGTTCAGGGACACATTTCAAGGCAGTTAGTATTGCTATTTTTGGCATGCATTGCCAAAAATCCGTATAGCTGTTCTGGCACAAATTTCTAGGCTGCCTGTACAACATTTAATGCTTTACTTTTTGCTGTAAAATTTATGTTTTGTTGTTGGAACGAATTTCGAGGTGGAGAACAAGCATGAAATTCGAGATAAGTAAAAATTTGTAGTTGCTGGAATTTTTATTGTGTATTTCATTTCTCTGTAAAAGCATTATTCAAAAATAAAGAAGAACTCTCGAGCTAGTTTTTCCCAAGAGTTGTAGGGGGTTTTCCCAGGGTCATATTGACCAAAAATCAACGTGTTATTTTTCTGTGTGTGGCTATTATAATTTTCTGAGTTTTATTTCTGCATTTTCCAGCACTGTGAAATTCTTGAATTTGTGTTTTCAGAAATTTATTTCATTTCCAGAATTTGAATGTATGATTATGGGAATAGGCATTAACTATATGGGAGTGATAAGGTGAAATTGAAATTCGGACTGGGGTCTAAAATTTCTATATGGTATCAAAGCTTGGGTGGCTGAAAAGCATAGTTTGGGACAGCAAGTGAAAAATTACAGAAAGCTATTTTCACACAGAAAACTAAACCTTTACCACAGATTCAAAAACTCCAGTTTGTTAGGACAACATGCATGTCTTTGGGCTTGAGGGTGGAGGATAGGTTGGATGGGCAGAGCAACTATAATTCATGGAGGGAGAGAATCTATAGCATCTTTGAGAAGGCAAAAGTCTGGGGCATAATGGTACATACCACACAACACCCAGTAGCAGCACCTGCTGACCCTGTTCAATTGGCTGATTTTAACAAGAAGAATGCCGAGGGAAAAAGACTGATTTTGGATGGTGTTAGAGACCATGTCATTCCTCATGTGAGAGGATAGACATATGCACATGAGATGTGGACAACCTTGACCAATCTTTACCATAGCACAAATGAAAACAGGAAAATGGTCCTAAGGGAGAAGATTAAGGCCATTAAAAGGGCTAAGATTGATGGTGTTACAGCATACCTCTCAAATATCACTTCTGTGAGAGATGCATTCCACCCACTGAGTCGGTGAAGATTACATTGAATGGTCCTCCCAAGACTTGGGAGAGTTTTGTGGATGGGATTGTTGCACGGGAGAACCTTCCCAGTTGGGAGAGTTTGTGAGATGATTGCATTCATAATGAAATCAGAAAGAACCATCTTGGGGCAGCCAAACAGGTAGAGGATGATGACAACGTAGCATTGTTAGCAAGGGGCAAGAAGGGCAAAGGAAATAACCAAGCTTCCACAAGTGGTGGTGGGGGCAAAGGCAAAGGTAAAGGTAAACATGTGAACAAGGAGAAGGACTATTCCAAAGTTAAATGTTGGAATTGTTAGAAGTTGGAACACTATGCAGTTGTGTGTCTGGAGAAGAAGAAAAAGGGAAAGGACAAGACCATGGCAACATCAACAGAGATAGAGGAATTTTTGGAGAACTTTGACCGGGAGTTTGGGTTCATAGCTTGTGAGTCCACTAGTGCAGGATTGCATGCCACATAGGTTGAGAGGGAGTGTGCACTTCCCTCCACTAGCGGAGCATTTTTAGATATTTGGTATGTTGACAGTTGGGCTTCCCGTCATATGATAGGAGTCCGGGAGTACTTCTCATAGCTTTCAGAGAGTGGCACTGATATAGAGGTAGTACTTGGAGATGACAACATTGTTAGAGAAGTCGGTGTGGGGACCTTGACATTTGATAGGGAACCCAAACCATCATTGAAAGTGTCAGATGTTCTATATGTGCCAGGGATGAAGAAGAATCGTATATCCATTTCAGCATTAGAGGATAGAGGATATGAGGTGTTGTTCAGGAGAGGGAAGGTGCTTATATATCCCAGGGGCGCTCCAGCTGATTAAGCTAGAGTGATTGGTGTGCGCCATGCACAGGTGTACTAGTTTTCATTCTAGCCCCTTATGGCACTGAGCAATAGTACCGACAGCAGAGCTAGCAGTTCAGAGCTGTGGGAGATTTGGCACCGCAGGTTGGGGGCCGGGGCACATGTATCATTGGGCCTTGAGGACATTGCGGGAGATCACCACAGGGGTGCTAGATTTCAGTTCTGATCACCTTGATACATGCAGAGGATGTGCTATGGGGAAGTTTTCCAAATCCCATTCCCAACATTGAAAGCAGATTGACAAGGATTCTTGATTTGGTTCATAACGATGTGAGCGGTCGGATGTCTCATGTATCCTTGAGTGGATATGAGTACTATGTTTTATTCATTGATGATCACTCCAGGAAGACCTGGATTTATTTCTTGAAGACCAAGAGTGAGGTCTTCAAGCTGTTTCAGGATTTCAGAGCTCTTGTGGAGACTCGGACAGGTCGGAAGATCAAGTCCCTCAGGTTAGACAATGGAGGGGAGTATACCCTTGGTGAGTTTGTTGATTATTGTGCAGAGGCGGGCATCAGGAGGGAGTTCATAGTTCCTTACAACCCCCAGCAGAACAGGGTTGTGGAGAGGAAGAACGAATCCATTGTTGGGGCTGCCAAATCCATGCTACATGATCAGGGGTTACCGTTGTTTTTGTGGGCAGAGGCCTACAACACTGCTGTGTACTTGCAGAACAGGAGTCCACATCAACGTTGCATGAAGTGGGGACGAAGTGGGGACATTTTTTGGAAGCAGGGATGCGGAAGCGTCATTTCCAAAAAATCTAGGAAGCGAAGCATCTCGGAAGCGTCTACTATATATATATATTTTTATTTTTATTTTTTTGCATTTATATTAAAAAAACATCCAAAATACCAAATTACTTGTAGAAGATATGGAAGCATGCATATTTGTACATAAATCAAGATAGATATGAATATCCATTGTACATCAATGATTAATTATTTGAGCATCAACCATTTAGATGCATTAACCATCTATAATTTAGATTCTTCTCCTATTGTCTAGCCTTTGCCTCTACCTCGATTATCTAGGGACATTAGTCAAAATTGCCCAATTTTGATCAAACTACCTAATGCAAGCCTTAAAATATGGTAGAAAGAACTTAACATGCTTGATCGATGATTTTGAGTTGATTGAAATGTAATTTTTTTCTAACGACATGACAAAGGAGTTCAACAATTAACACCACCAACACTAGGGTACATATAGGGCTTGGTGCTCTTGATTAAATGCTAATCACATACCCTCATACATGATATAATCGAATGAAATGCCACCATCCCATTGATCCTAAATTCCTGAAAACTGTTATGTCTGCTGAATTTTGAATAGGATATGAAATTCTATTTTCTCCATATGATGTCTGATCAGGCTGGAACCACTCTCAAACAACCTGAGTGATTTCATGGTAATGTTAAAAATTTAAGTAAAAGGATGAAAATGAAAAATAAAGGAGAATTTCACTTTTACTTTAAGAATTTAACATTACCATGAGGGCCTAAGGAGGTGAAAGAGAGCTTATATATTTTTCATCCTATCTCTAACTCAACACTAACCCACCCTCTAACCCAACAACAGTTAAAAATATATATATATATATATATATATATATATATATATATATTTTTTTTTTTAATAGTCATTTTTTTTTTTTTTTAAATTCTGTGTTAGTCATATCCATACGGAAACGCTGGTGATTCGTACGGATCCGTACTAGAAGCGTCGCGGATCCACCGTACAGAAACGCGGATCCGCTGTACGGAAACGTGGATCCGGCTGTATGGATCCAAAATTCCAGGAACCGCAAATTTTTTTCCGAAACGCGTTTCGGTGTACGAATCCCACACGGTTCCGTACGGACCGTGTTTTGGGGGTTGGAGCCAAGGGGGGGGATGTTTCCTGCAACATTGGTCCACATCGTGCCTTGGGGCATGTGACTCCGAAGGAGGCCTTTTTCTGGGAAGAAGCCTGATGTTGGTCAATTTCATATCTTTGGGTGCATTACATACTAATATATTCCCAAGGAGAAGAGGACCAAGCTAGATCCTAGTGCAGAGAAGGGCATCTTTGTGGGTTACAGTGAGACCTCAAAAGCCTTTTGGATTTATATTATTGCAAGGAGGAAAGTTGTTGTCAAGCGGGATGTGAAATTCGAGGAGGATAGGGCTTTCAGAAGGTCACGGGAGTTAGAGTATCTAGATTCACTAGACCCTCAGGAGCAGCTGAGTCAGTCACAGGGATCCAGTGGACAGGGATCATGAGGTACATCGATTACAGTGTCAGGTTCGTCAGTGAGCAGTGACTCTCAGAGTCAGATGGGTGGTGCTTCAGGCAGCATGCAGAGTAGTCCGCAGAGCAGTTCACACAGTAGCCCATTGATGGACAGTTCACATGGTACTTTTGCATCTTCAGGCACAAGTTCAGGCATGAGGTTAGTTGGCAGGCCTTTAGGAGTTCAGGCTTCTGATGAGGATGAGGATTCTTTCACTCCGGTGGGAGAAGTGTGCTCAGGGAAGAGGAAGCCCAAGTGGCTTCAAGACACCTTGAGAGAGGCCACATTTGTTGCTAGGCTGAAGAGAGAGGTTAGAGAGAGGAGACCACCTGAGTGGTTTTGTAGCTATATGGCATTGGTTGCTAACATCGTTGACTTTGAGCCTTCTAGCAATGAGGAGGCATCTAGCCAACAGGTCTGGAGAGAGGCCATGCAGGAGGAGTATTTTTCTATCATGAAGAACAATGTTTGGGAGGTGGTTCCGAGGCCTAAAGGGAAATCAATGGTTACTTCCAAATGGCTTTACAAGATAAAGCATGCTACATATGGCAGCATCGAGAAGTTCAAGGCTCGATTTGTGGCCAGAGGGTTCTCCCAAGTAGAGGGAGTTGACTATGAGGAGACCTTCGCTCTCGTGGCTTGATATACTTCCATTTGCTCCATTATATCGATAGCAATAGAGATGGGTTGGAAGATCCATCAGATGGATGTGAAGACCGCATTTATCAATGGCTTCATACAGTCGGAGGTTTATATTGAGTAGTCGCAGGGCTTTGAGGTGCATGGATAGGAGTCCCATGTATGCAGACTGAAGAAGACACTCTATGGCCTGAAGCAATCTCCTAGAGCTTGGTACTCGAGGATTGATACATACTTGTAGGAGTTGGGTTTCACAAACAGTGATGCAGATCTGAACCAATACTTTATTGTGGTAGGTGAGGAGCCTCTCATTCTGGTGTTGTATGTGGATGACTTGTTCATTACAGGAGCAAAGAGACTCATAGAGGGCTGCAAGAGAGATCTTTCTTCGGAGTTCGAGATGAAGGACATTGGCTTGATGCATTACTTTTTGGGATTGGAGGTGTGGGAGGAGGAGGGGCATTTCTTCCTGGGACTGGGGAAGTATATTGTGGACATTCTTAGCAGATTTCACATGGAGGAATGCAAACCCATGTCGACACTTCTGATCACTAACGGAAGAAGCTTCATGCGTCTGATTCCGAGTTGGTGGATCCTACTTTTTATAGACGGTTGATTAGTTCCTTGATGTATTTGGTCAACACTTGACCAAATATATGTTTTGCAGTCAACACGATGAGCCAGTTCATGTGTGAGCCCAGGAGAGTGCACTGGGTTGCTGCAAAACACATACTTCGTTACTTGCAGGGGACAGTGGATTATGGTTTGGATTATAGACAGGGAGATGGAGTGAGACTGGCAGGGTACACTCATTTTGATTGGGTAGGTTGTGCTTCTGATAGGAAGAGAACTTCAGGGCATTATTTTGGGTTGGGTTCGACAGTTGTGTCGTGATTCAGCTAGAAGCAACAGTCAGTTGCATTGAGTTCAGTGGAAACAGAGTACATGGTAGCTAGTTTGGCTAGTTGTGAGGCCATATGGCTTTGCAAGATGTTGTTTGGCTTATTTGGTCAAGCGTTGAGACCTTTAGTGATTTACTATGATAATCAGAGTTGCATTAAACTCACGAAGAATCCAGTATTTCATGACAGGTCAAAGCATATCGAGATCAAATATCATTTCATCAGAGACTATGTTCTGAAGGGAGCTGTGAAGCTTGAGTATATTCCCACAGATGAATAGGTAGCGGACATAATCACCAAAGCCTTACCACGGGGTAAGCATGTCTACTTCAGAGACAAGATGGGTGTGGTGAGGAACACTTTCCTCGGTAAGAGGGAGTGTTAAAATTTGGGTATCAGATGACAAGTGGTTCCCTAAGGCTTTGATCTTTGGCCTATGGAAAAGTGTCCAAATATATTTGTACTTTTCTCCTAAAGTGACTTTATAAGTGGTAAAGTCAAATCTAATTTAAAATTGATTTTATAAGTGATAAAGTTACAAGTCTAATTTTAAAGTGTCTTTATTAAAGTCAATGTGAAATTAGAAAGTGAAAAAGTGACTATAGGAATAAAAGGCTAAGTGGGTCTTTTTTTTAGTGGGGTGAATTAAAAATTAGAAACTGAGAATTAAATGCACATTAATCTCAGCCCTTGATCTAAAGCTATCTCAGCCATTGGATTTAGGGATTCCCCAAAAGTCACTTAGGGCTAGGTTAAAGGAGGAAAAGAAGAGAAAAGGTCATTCAGTTTTTCATAAGCAGATTGAGAGAAGAAGAGAAGGAGAGCAAGGAGAATTTCTAAGTAGAGAGAAAGAAGGAGAGCAACACCTTGGCACACTTACCGAGGCAGAATTTATTTCAGCAAATCCGTACAGCAGATCAAAGGCATTGCTTTCAACGCAGTGGCATGAAAATCGAGGAAGAGAGGGCTACATTTATTGTTGCATTTTAGGCATAGATATCAAGGTCCATACAACAGATTTTTAGGCACAGAAATTGAGGTCCGTACAACAGCTTTTTAGGCACAGAAATCGAGGTCCGTACAACAAGGTTCAGGGACACATTTGGGGGCAGTCTATACTACTGTTTTTGGCATGCATTTCCAGAAATCTGTGCAACTATTTTATGGCAGAGAAATCGAGGAATCTGTACAGTTTTTTCGGCACAAATTTCTAGATTGTCCGTACAGCATTTAATGTTGTACTTTTCGCTGTAAAATTTATGTTTTGTTGTTGGCACAAATTTCAAGGTGGAGGACAAGCGCGAAATTCGAGATAAGTAAAAATTTGTGGTTGCTGGAATTTTTACTGTGTATTTCATTTATCTGTAAAAGCATTATTCAAAAATAAATAAGAGCTCTCAAACTGGTTTTCCCTAAGAGTTGTAGGGGGTTTTTCCAGGGTCATATTGACAAAAAATCAGTGTGTTATTTTTCTCTGTATGTCTGTTATAATTTTCTGAGTTTTATTTCTGCATTTTCCAACACTGAAATTCCTGAATTTGTCTTTTCAAAAATTTATTTCATTTCTAGAATTTGAATGTATGATTATGGGAATGGGCATTTAACTATATGGGAGTGATAAGGTGAAATTGAAAACCGGAGTGGGGTCTAAAATTTCTACACCCCAATCTCGCTGTTTTGATGCGAACCAACAGGTGTTCATCTATCTTTGGTTGCCAAAGTTTCCAGATATGCATTTGGTTTGAGCCTAGGTGTCCTACAACCATTACTTCAAACGAGCCATTACAAGCTTTTATAGTTATGCCCGAATTTAATTTTAATGCTCAATTTTGATAAAAACACTTAAAAATCAAAAGACATAGTTTAGTTACCTTGGTAGGCATTAGAAGGTATAAAACATGATGAAAATGATAGAAAATGGATGAATAAGGATGGAAAAAAGTGATGGAATGGGTGTGGAAAAAAGAGTCAAAACTGAGAGTCAACATTCCCGCTTGTTGATCTTGAAGCATGTCCTCATGCTTGCCTAGTCCTTCTGGACCTCCTTCTTCCTTTACCTATATAAAGTAGTGGCCTTTGCTTGTATTGCTCAAAGAAGTATAACAACTCTCTCTATTTCCTCCTCTGTCAATTTAATTGGAGCCGCCCCTTTATTTGCCTACTCAAAGGATCTTGAATTTGAGCACATCCAAGGATTAACTGAACTCTTTGCCATGTGAATCATGTCTATTACCATAGTTTCGAAGGCGTCTCAAAGCTTCCTTTGATGTTGAAAGAGGGTATCTTTATCTGAATCCTATTAATGTCCTTATGCATCCCATACCTTTGTATCAACCAAGCTATAATTTCCATTTCTCAATGCCCAGTAACCAAAACCATTTTTCTTGCCCAATTCATGATATTGATCTTCTTTCGCAAAATATTTCCAAATCAATGTTCATTCTATTCCAGCAATGCCGACAATAGAACCATATTAGCCTCACTTGATCTTCAAAATGCCTATCTCTGACATTCACAACCTCCCCTCAAGGAATTTGCATGATACTCCAGAGTCCAAAATATTAATCTTTTCTTGGAACAATATTTCAGAGTGTTCATTTAAGATAGTCTTATAGGAACAATATACTAGTTAGAGATGCAAAGTATAGTTCCATCAAGGTCGAAGAAACCATACAAAGAAAGGCAGAGCGTTGACACAAAAAAGATGGTATCTTTGTTGCATTACAATAGGGTGGAGGTAAGCAACATTCCTCAATTGCTTTCACATAGTAAGATCTTTCCTGTTCACCGATTGTTATGAGTAGAATAAGATTTTCCTTTCTCTGCGTTGTTATTAGGCCAAATTCTCTAAATATAACCAGAGTTATAATTTGTATAGATATGAATAGTTAAGGAATACCTTTATATCAAAATTGACAAGAAGTACCTAGTCTTGGTAACTGGACGAGATCCACTTTTTTCCATTCTACAAAAGCATCAGGCAATGGCTATTGAAATCACTCCAAGAAAATGCCCTACTCTTCGTCTCTTATTTGAGACAAATCAAAATCAGCTAGATTTTCACTGTAGTCTCGAGCCTTCCTTGTCAACTCACGGAAGCTCACTCCTCTCATGTCTGTCAGTGTTCAAAATTATCATATCAAGAATACGAATTATATGCACAACTCCAACAGGAAAGCGAGTAGTGTCATGTTCTGCCCTTTTAACTCAATAAGCATCTCCCTTGCAATTGAATGCCCCTAAAATTCTTGTGTATTTGTTAATGTTCCAAATTTTTAACAAATATTGTTTTGCCAACGTGATCTACAAAATAAGGGTCAAAAGAACTAGGAAAATATCCCAAATAACAATGAATTTGAAAAAACTATCCGTTAGGAGCCTAATTGGGCTCGTTCTGAAGAAAACCCATGTTTTGGTTTTTCGAATTTCACTTTCGTTTGCTAGAAAAAGCCACGGAAAATAGTGTCTTCTTAAAAATTCCAGATTTTTGGAGAATCATTACCACTGTCCCTCTGTATTCTTTGAAATTATTCAGAATGCCCTTTAAAGGCCCTTCACTGGTAAACAAATTTATTGAAAACCCCTGTCTATGCCTTCTTTGTATATTTTAATTGAAATCATTTCCTAAAAATTTCTTTATTGCATTCGTTTATGTACAATTCTTGGATCTGATCTTCACTGTAATATTCAAAAAAGATTTTACATTGAGGAAATGATTTCAAGCTAAGGAAATGTGCCATTATCTTCTTCGAAAGAGGGTAAATCATTTACATACCATTTTTTTCTGAATGTTTGAAAACGAATTATTTATGCTGTTACTGTCACTAACATTGTCATCATGATACTGTCACCATTCCAGTGAAAACCTGTTATCAATATTCTGGAACCTGTTATCACGCAAACGAAATTTGGAAAGTTTCAAGACAATTATTATCCATCCATACTCCCTGCCTTGTAATGGTTTACGACTTCATAATTATCGGGTGTTTAATTACATGATATTCAAGCTAGAGTTTGAAAATTCTAAGTTTGACTCCTTACCTGTATGCGCTGCCAACCAATTAATTCCCCAATTCCACGAGATCTTGTTGATTTATGGTAGCATCAGATGTGATCTAGCCTTGTAATTTTGTATATAGGCTAAGACACATGTATTCCATAAAACCCAGAAATGGTTTTGGAAAATTCCACTTAGAGATGATTTAATTAAATTAATTAATCATTTTTTAATGTTTTAATAAGTCTAAACTTAGGGAATTTGATTAATTAAAGTGTATTAATTAAATCAAGTGTGAATCTTCTAGATAAAGTCATGGATCACCTCCAAGTTAATGTTAGCCCTTGATTATGTTTTAATTTGTGGACCGTTGAAGAGTCAATGGAAGATTATAAGAAGGAGGGTAAGGGGCCTATGGAAAACACACTTGACACTTGAGCTATTGAGCATTTTCGAATTTGTGTGAGGAGACAGAGCTTTTGATCAAGAACAAATCACTAGGGTTGGGTTTGTTAAGTGATTTGATTTAGTGATCAGATCTGGAGAGGGGCAAAAGCAGAGATTGGTTAGGAGGGCCAAAAATACATTTCAGGGAGAGACAGCATCAACGCAAGAGAGAGACAGCCTAGTTTCTGGCTAGGGTGACACAGTTACTGCAGAGAATCACGCAGAGCCAACGCAGTGTCTCTTGGAGTCAGTCCGGAGAAAGATAGAGGTTGCGGTTCTGAGCCAGGAGAACCAAGATCCAGCTTCAGATCAACTACAGGAAGGGGTGACGCAGTCCCTCTAGCTTGCCTATGCAAGCTTATGCAGATCCAGTGTAAGCATTCACGTAGAGGTAGTGAGGGCTTCATCAACGATGTTTTTGATTAGCCAGAGACTTGTTGAGTGAGGTATATCTCACAGTGATTTTTCCTGTCTAGATTTCTCTAAAGGGTTTGCCGGATGTTGGCACCCTAGTTGTTTTCAAGATTCTGCTACTTAATAATACAAACCCTCAGATTTGCTGCAACAGTTTTCCCAAGTTGGCTTTTTCCGGGGACTTAGTCCAAAAATAACTGTGTCAAATGTGGTTGTTTTTCATCATATTTTGTTCAGATTGTTTCAACACTTAGATTTATTCCGCAACATTATTTGTGTAGACTACTTCAGTAATTACCTCGATATTTCAATGTAATGAAATATTATCAAATAATAGGAGAAGTAATTCAGATTTATTGCAGTAGGAATCCAGATCTAGGATTTTTCACATGGTATCAGAGCTTATTTAAGCTGAAGTGCAGGAGAAACAAAGAAAACTAGCAGATCAACGCTGTAGAGTCTGGGATCTGCGTTCGCAGCAACAGACCCTCCCAGAAAATTATGCTGTCCAGGCCAGGTGGGCATTCCAGTGCAGAAAAGGCTCCCTCTGAGAGAGTTGACAGAGGGGTAAGCTTTTTAGTTGCACAAGAGGCAGCGTTGCTGAAGGACGCAGTTACTGCACAATAGTAAGAGCTGGTGCATAAGCATCGGAAAATTCTGAAAAACACAGTTGGGGATTTCTTGATCTTAGAGGGTTTCTTACTCAAAGAAAATCAGTTTTTCTCGTGCAGCAGCAGAAGAAGTGACTTACTCCACAAGGAGTGCTTAAGTCAAAGATGAGCAGAGGGTTAGAGCAAGGTATCGACAGTTGAGGAGATGGCCTACAACG
This sequence comes from Pinus albicaulis, assembly GCA_034641835.2. Taxonomy (NCBI): domain Eukaryota; kingdom Viridiplantae; phylum Streptophyta; class Pinopsida; order Pinales; family Pinaceae; genus Pinus; species Pinus albicaulis. The sequence continues at coordinate 784,478,496 of CM076571.1, forward strand.
GACTGCGTGACCAAGATAGATTGGAGGGTGCCTCCAACTATGTTATCTGGAAATCAAGGATAGAATTTCTCCTTGATGAACATGATCTGAAAGCCCTCATAGACAGCGCAGTTGCAGAACCTCTTGATGCAGCACACCTAAGGCAATTCAAGAAGAATATGGCTAGAGCCAAGAGATTGATCCTAGATGGAGTGAAGGATCACATTGTACCTCACATTGCAGCCAAAAACACTGTTAGAGAAATGTGGGAAGGGCTAGAAAAGCTGTACCAAGGATCTTCCGAGCAGCAGAAGATGTACCTTGAAGAAAAGATGCGAAATATTAGGATGAAGAAGGGAGAGCGTTTTGACTCCTCCTTGTCTCGTATTCAGGAGAACTGAGATCAACTGTCTGCAGTAGGATCTGCTCCGAAAGACTCAGAGCTAATAAGGCTCACGCTGAACTCTGTTTCTGAAGATTATCAAGTCTTTGTCCAAAGTATATTGGGCAGAGGAAGGCTTCTAGGATGAGAAGCAATGTGGGCAGCATTACAGCAAGAGGAGTTGAGGAGAGATCTCCTAAAAATCCACTTGGAGGATGGTAGTAGCAGTTCAAAGGTCAAGAAGGAGGAAGAAGATAACACTGCCCTTGCATCAAAAGGGAAACAGAAGTAGAAGAAGAAATATCTATCCAAGATCAAGTGCTTCCAATGTGGAGAAATGGGGCATTATGCCACCCAATGTCCTCTTAAGAAAAAGGATAAAGAGGAGAAAGAAGATCCACATGCAGGAGCTGCCAAGATGGAGGCAGAGAAAGATTGTGCTATGTTAGCACATATTCCAAAAGGAGAAAAGTGGGCTGATTTGGATTTGTAGATCTAGAATCTACAAGGAGGTGGGATCCTTGAGTATTTCCGAACTCTTGGATCACATGTGAGCTACGACAGCCTAAAGACAGTAGCAGGATGGACAATTGCAGCAGAAGATGATGAGATGATGTAGTGGCTAGCAGTACTAGAGCCTGATCAAAGACAAGAGAGAGGTGTGCCAATGGCAAGCAGAAAGACACACTCAAAAGGTGTTATTAAAGCAACACAATGTTGTTGTTTTCAGAAAAAGAGAGCCAGCGTAAACCAGCACTGGTTCGCTTTTATTTCTTCTAGTTGTGATTTCGTCCAATTTCTATGTTTAGACTCATATAATTAGCAATGATGCTGAAATAACAAAAGGTACGAGAGGCAAAGCAAGAAGTTGGTGAGTAGGTCATGTAAACAGAAGCAAGATGGTTGCGTAATTTAGAGGAGTTGCGACAAGCAAGGTCATAGAATATGTAGAGTCAACGACAAGACAATTAGTAACATTTTGTGCAATGTTGGTGAGCAAGATTTCAACAACAAAATAAAGATGTTTCGAGTCAGATCAAGCAAAATACATTGAGGTGTTTTGCTAGAGCACTTTCCTCTCTAAGAGGGAGTGTTGATTTATGGTAGCATCAGATGCACTCTAGCCTTGTAATTTTGTATAGGCTAAGACACATGTATTCCATAAAACCCAAAAACGGTTTTTGAAAATTCCACTTAGAGATGATTTAATTAAATTAATTAATCATTTTTTAATGGTTTCCTAAGTGTAAACTTAGGGAAATTGATTATTTAAAGTGTATTAATTAAATCAAGTGTGAATATTCTAGATAAATTCATGGATCATCTCCAAGTTAATCTTAGCCCTTGATTATGTTTTAATTTGGACCATTGAAGAGTCAATTGAAGATTATAAGGAGGGTAAGGGGCCTATGGAAAACACACTTGACACTTGAGCTATTGAGCATTTTCGAATTTGTGTGAGGAGACACAACTTTTGATCAAGAAAAAATCACTAGGGTTGGGTTTGCTAAGTGATTTGATTGAGTGATCAGAACTGGAGAGGCGCAGAAGCGGAGATTGGTTAGGAGGGCCAAGAATACATTTCAGAGAGAGGCAGCATCAACGCAGGAGAGAGACAACGCAGTTTCTGGCTAGGGTGATGTAATTACTGCAGAGAATCATGCAGAGCCAGCGCAGTGTCTCTTGGAGTCAACCCGGAGAAAGATAGAGGCTGGGGTTCTGAGCCAGGAGGGACAAGATCCAGCTTCAGATCAGCCAGATCAGCTACAGGAAGGGGTGACGCAGTCCCTCTAGCTTTCCTACGCAGGCTTACGTAGAGGCAGTGAGGGCTTCATCAACGCTGTTTTTGATTAGCCGAAGACTTTCTGAGTGAGGTATATCTCACAATCATTTTTGTTGTCTAGATTTCTCTAAAGGGTTTGTCGGATGTTGGCACCCTAGTTGTATTCGAGATTCTGCTACTTAATAATACAAACCCTGAAATCTGTTGCACTGGTTTTCCCAAGTTGGGTTTTTTCGGGGACTTAGTCCAAAAATAACTGTGTCAAATGTGGTTGTTTTTCGTTGTATTTTGTTCAGATTGTTTCAGCACTTAGATTTATTCCGCAACATTATTCGTGTAGACTGCTTCAGTAATTACTTCGGTATTTCAATGTAATGAAATAATTATCAAATAATAGGAGAAGTAATTCAGATTTGTTGCAGTAGGAATCTAGATCTAGGATTTTTCACAGATCTCTTATATGACCCTTTGTTGACACGTTGAAAGCATGAGATTTGACATGAATTACATAATTTCAAACTCAATTTTATGTGGGGATTTTTGTGCTAAAATCTTGGAATTTTCTGAATATGATTTTCTGTGACATGATTTTAGACTCATTCTCATCCATCATTCGAACTCCTTATCTGGGTAGACTTCTTACCTGAAAACCATGACTCTCTGAAACTCGAAAATGTCACCTGATTGATACACATTTCCATGGAATTCTCAGGTTCCTTTTAGAAGTCTTTCCAAGGTTCATCAAAAAGTTTTGTTGTGATTGAGGAATAGGCTCATTTGATTACTTGATTTTAGTATCTCGTTCCATTACGCTTCCCTTCAGAAAATGCTTCATAGATGTATCTCCAATGTTCATTTTTCATTTATCATTTTGTCACCACTCCCTTGAGAAATTATCAGTTCATCATCTCTAGACTCATCATTATGCTTAGTATTGTTCAAACTTTCAAAATATAATTGATGTGGACTTGGAAATTCCTTTGCTAGCTCCAGGGCATCATCATTTACATTCTTCTCAATTTTGTGAACTGATTCCGGCGCCAAAGTCACCTTCTTAACTTCTATCTACAAGTCATTGCTCTTGGTTCCCGAGTACCCATTCTTTCTGCATACAATTTTTTTGGATCTTATTTTCATAATTTTTAAAAAAAGATTGTTCTTCTTGAAATGACCATTTTATGGTCATTTCAAAGCATAGTATATCATTCCTGTAATGATTGCTTTGTTTTGTTGGCAATAAGATGCAATATGTTGTCCTTGATGGCAACCTACTTGATGAAGTTGTCCTTGATGGAAACCTACTTGATGAGTTTCCTTTTGATAAGCAACCTATTTGTTAAAGATGTAAAAATGATGTTTCTACAGGTCAGCTCAGATGTGACAGAGAAAGGAATTCCAGTAAGTGCCAGAGAAATGAAATAGGAAATATTTCTCAACGTATACGCAGGTTTGATGAAGGCAACCCGCATATGAGGGCAATGTATACGCTACTTGGTATACAAGCAACCCGCTTATACATCTAGAATTAGTATATACACAATTTTTTATAAAGAGAAATCGCGTATACACGCAGGTATGAAGAATCCAAGTCGCGTATTCCTTTTGCGCTCTAAAATTATGATATCAAGGGTCATTACCATGGTATTAGCCCACAGTATTGAGCATTGTATCGTCTATTTGATTTCGTCCAAGAATACCATCGACACTTGTGTGGTTTTGGCTCATGGTATTGATAAAGGCTAATCCTATATAAGGAGAGGAAGATCATAGTGCAAGTGTGTGCAAGTGTAAGGGTTGTTACTGAATACTTCCCTCTGGAGTATATCTGCATGGGATGAACTCTGTTTTATTGGTAGATCTGAATCTATGATGCACCCTTCGATACAATGATGGATCAAGATCTCTAGACCTGAAATGACTATGTACTTGATCTATTGAAGAGATGATTAGATATGTGCCCTGGCGCATGTTTGCTGAAGTGAAGTGAAGAAATCTGGGTAAGTCTATAGATCTGAAACATTTTGCAAAATTAATATTTACAGATCTATACGCTAGTTCGTCTCGGTGAAAGCGCGTATATACGTGGATTTGTCTCAGAAAAAACGCGTATGGAAGTCAAGGTTTTCTGAAGCTTAATGCAGAGGTTATTTGTTTATTGCTGTTGTATTTCTGCTATCTGTCAATGAAGTCTTCATGTAGATCTAGGTTGATTGAATACTGTATATGCTGCTGAGTTGAATATGTACAAATCTAATCAATGAGTGAGTAAATATGTTTAATGATGATTGACTGATTAAGGGTTCTGCAATACTGAAAAGATATCTGACTGAAAGCCTCAGATTTGGTTTTGAGACTGATCATATTCTGAAAGATCAATATTCTCAGATCTATACGCAGGTTGGTGTGAAGGTAAGCGCGAATACATGCAGGTTCAGTAAATTAAAGTAGCATATGCATTTTAAGATAATGAATGATCAGGGTTGAGATTGGTTTTGCATGTTGATTCTGAAATCTGGGTTTATTGCTATGTTTTGGTTACAGTGATCTCACTATTTTGATTAAAGTTTGGGTTAAGTTTATTGGTGTTGATCTTTATGAAGTGTTGTGTTGAAGCTGTGGGATCTAGTATGAAAATTGATGAAACGTGGTCTGTAGTGATTCTGAGGGTTGAAGCCTTCAGTGTGGAAGTAGAAGCTTCTTGCCAGTATACGCTGGTGTTCTGATTAGGGGTTTGAAGCTCCCTTCCAGTAGTGGCTAGTAAACGAGATCAGGGGGTTGGAGCTCCCTTCCAGTAGCAGCTGGAAAACAAGAGAAGGTTGTAGCCTTCTGCAGGTGGGTGCCTGCGTGATGGTATGACTCTACGCCAGTACAATATTGTAAGCAGTTTTCCATATAATAAATATTGAAGACAAAGACGACAACAGCGGTGGTTTTCTCTCGAATTGGGTTTCCACCTTAAATCCTGGTGTTCATGAGTGTTGCTTGTGTGATGATTTATTCTGTTCTTACTGTACATACTTACTGCTTACTAATCATCTGATGATTGAATGATGCACTTATCTAAGTAAAGAATTATCTGCATAATAAGATCTCTATACATACGCAAGTTTGTTTAAAGATAGCCACGTGTATACGTTAGTTGGGTTCATTAAGGTTGCGTATGGAATTCAGTAAAGAAAAAGTAAAAGTTATCAGTGAGCTATAAATACTGATTCACCCCCCCTCTTAGTATTTTTCCTAACAATTGGTATCAGAGCAGGTCCTTCTGAAGAAGCTTAATCGCTAGAAGGAAGATCATCTAAGATGAGAAATCAAGATGGGACAACATCTATCAGGGCTCCTCTCTTCAACGGAAACAATTTAATTTTCTGGAAGACAAGGACAAGATCCAATCTTCAGTCTCTTGGAGCAGATGTATGGGCTATAGTTGAAGGAGGTTATCAATATCCAGCTTCAATTCCAACAGATCCAGTAGCAAAAAAGAACTATGAAACCAATGCAAAGGTGGTCAATGCATTATTGGGAATTTTGACTGAATCTAAATTTGTCAAAGTCATGCAGTTGAATATAGCAAAGGAGATATGGGACAAAATCATTCTGAGCTATGAAGGTGATGTCAAGGTAAAAAGTGCTAAACTCCAAACTCTCAGAATTCAATATGAAAAACTCATAATGCATAATGAAGAAAGCATTGCTAGTTTCTTTTTATGTCTAGATGATATTGTAAATCGTATGAGAAATCTGGGTGAAACCATAACTGACACTAATCTAGTAGAAAAGGTTTTGAGATCTCTAACTCCCAAATTCGAGTCAAAAGTATCTGCTATTGAAGAGAAGCAGGATCTACAAGCTCTTACTATTGTTCAACTTCATGGGATTATGACTGCATGTGAAATGAGGAAAGGAGGTCCATTTGAAGTCAAAGAAGCTGTCTTTAGAGCTACTACAAAAGGAAAGGAAGTAGAAGAACAAGAAGGATTAGGGTATGTTTCAGAAGAAGATGAGATAAATTTTGTAAAGAAGCTACAACTTGGCACTGGAAGGTTCAGAGGTAAGTTTCTTTTTAAATGTTTTGCTCGTGGAAGAGTTGGTCATTATGTTGCTAAATGTCCCCATAAAAATAATCATGAAAAGGGAAAGGAAGTGGCAAAAGCAAATAAGAAACGGTTTATCAATAGAAAAAACTATTATACTCATGAAGATAGTGATTGTCTATCAAATAGTGAAGAAGGAGAATCTGATCAAGATATTAGATTAGTCATGGCTTTTGAAAAGGACTCTAGTGAGGCTAAAGATACGTTTATGGATGCATTAGAAGAAAATGATTTTCTTGAAGAAATAAATCATCTCAAAATATGTTTGGAAGAAAACAAAATTTCCATATATACTCTAAAGAATCAGCTTATAGAAAAGGAGAAGCACGGTAAGAAATTAGAATGTGAAATAATGAAGTACAAGAAATGAGAAGAAGTAGAAACTTTAAATCTTAAATTTGCTAAGTCTGACTTGGATAAATTAATATCAATACAACATACTCTCTTGTAGAAGGATACTTTGAGTATATGGGAAGTCACACTCTCTCGGTCACCGGCCTTAAGTCTTAACTAACGGCATTAAGTAAGCCAATAATCTATGAGCATTTGACAAAAGAACAAATAGATACACAGGCCAAAACACTGTCCACTTCAGATACCAGGAAAGGAAAAATAAATCTAACGAAATCATCAATCAGTGAATTAACATAATACGTAGTTTGTGATCCCAGAATTTTATTCTTTAATGGATAATGTTTCTCGCCATAATTTGGGGTCATAAAAATTTGCTCAATGTGTTGCATGCAAGTATCCTTGACCGAGCGAAAAACAAAGAAATGAAATTTGGAATAAAGAAGAATACTTATAACAATTTTTCTCCTCTTCAAAATGAAATTGAATGTTCTTATTGCAATAACTTTGGACATGAAGAATCTGAATGTAGGAGCAAACTTCAGCATACCTTCAAATTCCAAGGTATGGATAAAGAAGGACTTATAGGTTGAAAGTTGTGGCATAGCTTTATTTGCAGAAGGGGAAGAAAATCAATGGTACATTGATAGCGGATGCTCAAAACACATGACAGGTGATAAAATAAACTCCTTTCATAGAATGATTTAGAGAAGGAAAAGAATGTTACCTTTGGAAATGACTCTCCTGCTGTCATTAAAGGAAAAGGTTCTGTTTTTCTAAAAGAAAAGGTGAAAGCTAACAATGTTATGTATGTGGATAGATTAAAGCATAACCTGTTGAGTGTGAGTCAAATGTGTGATCAAGGAAATGAAGTAGTCTTTAGTTCAAAAGAATGTGTAGTACGTGAACTTGAGACAGGAAAAACGGCAATAAAAGGAACTAGAACACCAAGCAATCTGTATGTATTGAAAGGTGGCCAAGAGCAATGCTACTTAGGTAAATCTTCAGAAAATTGGCTATGGCACAAAATATTGAGACATTTGAGCTTCTTTCAAATTAGCAAATCTAGCAGACTCAAAGTTGTTCGTGATCTTCCCAGCATCACTCTACCTGAAAGTACCATATGCAAATCATGCCAATTGGGTAAGAAAACTCGGGTGCAATTCAATGCCAAAGAAGGATCAACAAGTAACCCTCTTGAACTTATACCAAAGAAGCGAAAATTGCAATTTTTTCGCAAGGCCGATTTAATCGGCAATTTTTTGGGCAATTTTTTGAGTTTGAAAAAATCGCCAAAAAATCGCGATCCGATCGGAAATAATCGCGGGCCCTCAAAACAACGAGTTTTTAAGTTGCGATTTTGATTTTTTTTGTCTCATTTTTGCAGTGAGAGGTTTGCTAAGGAGAGCTGAGGAGGATAAGTGATCTATAAGGGCAAGAGTGGACAAAAGTGAAGGATTTTAACAAGCCAAGCCAACAAAATTCGAATTTGGACCAAGTTTCTTTAGCAAAACGTTTTTTCCAGGTATGGGCATCAAATTTGACCCTTTTTTTTGTTTTTTCCTTGTTCTTCCATGGGTTTCTATCACCCATGTATTTTTCATCATTTTTTATTGCATTTGGTTGTGTTTTTTTTTTTTTTTTTTTTTTTTTTTAACTTATTGAAATGAGGGTTTATTTTGGTCAAAAATGCAAAAAATTGGTTGTTAAATTTATTTTTTATATTTATTTTTGTGCTCCTAGTTTCTTTCCATTATTTTTGCTTGCATTTCAACATGTATTTTTTCCCATTATTTTTGCATTGACTTTAGGGTTTTTTTGTGAAAAAATCAAAATGTTGTATGTAAAATTGTATTTATTTTATTTTATTTTTTAACTTGCAAGCCCTAGGTTCGAATTTCAAAGTTCATCTTACAGTAAAACTCAAGAGTCAAGAGTTCAAACAAATTTACAAACATGCCAAGGAAATTGGATCCTTTATGGGAATTTGGTGAACCTGATTAGGGGTTTGACTGATCAAACTTGAGTTGCAGGTTATGTGGTCAACATATGACAAGGGGGGTATACAGGTTGAAATACAACTTGGCACAAATTCCTGGACATGAAGTAGGCCCTTGCACAAATACCAATCCAGAAATAATCAGAAGAACCATCAAATCATTGGAAGAAATACAAACAACTAAACTCAACAATGCAGCTCTGAAGAGTCAAATATCAGGGTTTAGAGGTGACTGTGAGAGTGGTAGTGGTTCTTCAGCATCAACATCTTCTACACCCAACCCCGTAGCTGCCTCCTCATATTTTGTTCCTAGAACCACTCTCGGTGCACAACCATCTATCTCCTCACTTATTAAAAAAAATGAGAAGGAAGAAGCTGATAGGTTATTGGGCAAACAGTGCCTTTGGAGTGATATTCCTTTCACTGTTGCCAGGAAAAATCCATTTTATCAAGCTATGATTGATTCTATCGTTGTTGTTGGCCCAAGATACAAAACCCGTTCATATGATGACTTTAGAAGGTGCATTTTTCAAAATGAGAAAGTTGACTGCACCAAGAGATTGGAGGAGTTAAGGGCATCATGGGAAGTCACAGGATGCACTGTGATGTCAGATGGTTGGACTGATCAAAAGGGTAGGACTCTTATTAACTTCTTGGTCAGTTGTCTCAAGGGGACAATGTTTATGAAATCTGTTAATGCATCTGCACATGTCAAAGATGCACGATTATTGTGTGATTTACTGAATGTATTCATTCTGGAGGTGGGTCCCCAAAATGTTGTCCAAGTCATTACGGACAATGCTACAAACTATGTTGCTGCTGGCAAGATTCTTATGGAGAGGTATCCGAGCATATTTTGGACACCTTGTGTGACACATTGCCTTGATTTGATGTTGGAGGACATAGGAAAGATTGATTTTGTCAAAGATATTGTAGAATCATCAAAGAAAATTACAACATTTATATATAATCATGCATCTGTGCTTCATTTGATGAGAACATTCACCAACAAGGAGTTGGTGTGCTCTGATATTACACGATTTGCCACTAGTTTCATATATCTTCAATCCTTCTTGAATTCTATGTGGGATTTGAAGAGAATGTTTCTTTCAGAGGAGTGGCGTGCTTTGACTATCAACTGCAAACCAGAGGGAGAGGCTATCTGCAGGTTGGTTTCATATTAGGAAAGCTTTTGGCGGGAGTGCAAGAGGTGTGCAGCATTACTGAACCTTTGGTAAAGGTTCTTAGATTGGTTGATGGAGAGAAGCCCACAATGGGCTACTTGTATAAGGCCATGGATAGGGCCAAAGAAGCCATTCGCAGCTACTATGATGAGGGGCTTCAGAAACAACTTCTTGTATGGGAAGTGATTGATGACCGATGGAACAACACACTCCATCGTGCCATTCATGCTGCATGGATCTTCTTGAACCTCGAATTTGTTTACTCATGTAGTTTCCTATTTGATGCTGAGGTCATGGATGGTTTTTTCACTTGTGTTCAGAAGATGGTGCCATCTCCATCAGAACGTGCAGAGATATCCAAAGAAATGGAGTTATACAGAATGACAGGTGGCACCTTGAGCTTTGACATGGCTGTCCAGGATAGGACTACTAAAATGTCGGGTAAGATTTTTATTATTTTAAAATTTTTCTTATGTTTGTAACTTTATAAGTTTATCTTATTTGTTGTAATTTGTAACTTGTAGATGCATGGTGGAGGAGCTACGGTGGCAGATTACCAAAAATCCAAAATCTTGCCATTAGAATACTCAGCCAAACATGTAGCTCTTCAGGATGCGAGCGCAAGTGGAGTGTATTTGAAAAATACACACCAAAAAGCGCAACAGGTTAAAAACGTAAAATATTCCAACTAATTTTTTGAGTTCATTAAATAATTTTTTTTATAATTATTAATTTATTATTTATAATATATATTTTTAATTTATTAATATATGACCCTTGTACAGGTTGGGGTCCTAGCGCCTCAATGACATGGTTTACGTCTACTACAATTTTAGATTGTGGGTGAGACAACTTGAGAGGACACCTGATATGGAGGCCTTCTCCTTAGATGCGATTGACACCACTGCTGAATGGAGGGTTGAGGCTTATGGGCCTGTCATGGAGTCAGCCCTGATTGGATAGAGCAGGAGGTAGTGGAGGGGGAGGAGGATGAGGAGGAGCAGCAGTAGCAGGAGGAGTAGGAGGAGGAGGTGACACCGCCTACCCTTGCTACCGGTAGAGGACGTGGTCTGCCTCCTTTACCTCCTGGTGCTTCAGGTTCCCGTTATGGGGTTTCAGGTTCTACTTCTAGAGCACAACAGAGTCCATCGCCAACCCTGCTAGCTTCTTCATCTAGAGGGAAAGCTGTTACATTTTCTCACAAGAGGGGTAGAGGAAATCAGTAGTATAGGACCATAGGATATATGTTGCATTCCTTTGTATATGACATTATGACTCATGATATGAGATACATTATTATATTTTTGTTGATATTTTGAGGTTGAGTCGACTCTTGAGACTCAAGACTTAGTATTCAAGACATGATTCAGTTTTATGTGTGATATAACACTAGACATAATATTACACATATTATATATTAGTTTTTTTTCATATTTATGTGTCAATGCATTTATTTAATGTTGTGGATGCTTTAGATATTAAAAAAATTGAAAAAAATTGAATATTTCCTGCTGCACTAGGAGGTCATTCTTGATCCGAGACTGAAACAGTACCCACTGGTTCTTTTCCGATCTATTGTGCTTCTAGCCCAGTCTGCATCTGTGAACCCACTCAACTGGATCTCATTACCCTTGGTGTACTTCAGCCCATACTTGACTATCCCTCTCAAGTATCTGAGAACATGTTTGGCTGCTGCCCAGTGAGCCCTCCTTGGTTCCACTATGAATTGACTGAGGGTATTCATTGCATAACAGATGTCTGGTCTCGTATTGACCAAATACATCAATGATCCGATGACCTGTCTGTACAATGTGGGATCAGCCTCATCATCCTTCGATGTGTCTATCTTCTTCCAGTTAGTAGTCGTTGGTGTGGCCATGGGTCTACAGTCTTCCAACTGAAATCCCTTCAGGATTTCTATCGTGTATCTTCCTTGTCCTAGGAAGATTTCCCCTTTCTGCTGCCAGACTTCTAATCTAAGAAAATAGTGCATCTGCCCCAAGTCCTTCATGTCGAATTCTATTGCTAGATTCTCCTTGCAATCCTTGATGAGCTTGGATGATCCGGTCAAAAACGGGTCATCCACATAAAGAACAAGAATAAGTGGCTCATCACCTACTCTCAAGTAGTATAGGTTGGGATCTGCGTCACTCTTGACGAACCCCATCTTCTGCAAGTAGCTATCAATCCGTCCATACCATGCCCTGGGGGCTTGTTTCAAGCCATACAAGGCTTTCTTAAGTCTGCAAACATGAGTCTTCTGCTCATGTCTCTCGAAGCCTTCTGGGTTCTCTATGTACACTTCCTCCTCTATCACCCCATTCAAGAACGTTGTCTTGACATCCATCTGGTGAATCTCCCATCCCATCTGCGCAGCCAGAGAGATGACGGATCTGATAGAAGTGTATCGCGCTACTGGAGCGAAGGTTTCTTCATAGTCAATGCCTTCCTTCTGTGCATACCCCTTAGCTACAAACTTTGCCTTGAACTTCTCTATGCTGCCATCTGCAGCATATTTGATCTTGTAGATCCATCTGGATCCTACAACTGATCTATCATGTGCTGTAGGGACTACTTCCCATACATCATTTGTCATGATGGAGCTATACTCCTCCACCATGGCATCCACTCATGCCTGATGCTGAGCTACTTCTCGAAAGGTAGATGGTTCACCAACCTGAGCTACCAGTGTCTGTTATCTGTCTAGTCGTTTCCTTCTCTAGGGGCTCCAACAAATTCTTCTGCATCCTTAAGAATTTGTTGAAGTTCTTTGCTCGGTCTCCCTTCAGTTGTAAGCAGTCTCACCTGTTCTTCCTCCTGTTCTTCTTTGGAGGAGCTCTCCTCAGAATTATTGTGCCTTGGAGAGGCACTTGACTTCTCATCTATAGGTTGTTGAGGTTGTACCAGTGGATCTTACTCAATCTGCGTATCTGTGGCCATTTCTCGAGATTTCCTAAAGGCTCTCTCCTCCAGGAATTTCACATCCCTTCTTACCACGACTTTCCTGCTCTCTTGTATATAGATGCGATATGCCTTTGCATTCTCGCTATAGCCCATCAGGAAACCCTTTTTTGCAGTTTTGATCCAACTTCTTTCTCTTTTCATCTGGAACGTGGCAGTACACCATGCTGCTGAATATCCTGATGTGGCTCACTTCTGGCTTGTTGCCTGTGAACACACTGTCTGGAGTTACCTTCCCCAAAGCTCTATTGGGAACTTTGTTCTGAATATATACTGCTGTGTTGCAGGCCTCTGCCCATAAGAATTCGGGCCTATCTTGGTTGTACAACATTTCCCTTGCAACTTCTATTATGGTATGATTCTTTCGTTCTGCAACTCCATTTTTCTCTGGATTGTAAGGAGTTGTCCATTCTCTCTTGATGCCTTCCTTTGCACAGAAATTTGTGAAGTCTTTATCGATATAGTCTCCACTGTTATCTGACCGCAACTTCTTGATATTCTTCCCTGTAGAGTTCTCCACCAATGCTTTGAAGTCTTTAAACCAATCAAAGACTTCATCTTTGGTTTTCAAATAATAGATCCAAGTTTTCTTGGAATGATCATCAATGAAGGTGGCAAAGTACTTTGCCCCACTGAGAGCAGTTGTGGACATTGGATCTCAAATGTCAGAGTGTATTAACTCTAATACACCTTTGGCTCTGTTGCTGCTTCTTGGAAATGTTGCCTTAGCGTACTTCCCTAGTACGCATCCCCTGCAAACTTCGTCTTTCTTCGTGCTGATTTCAGGAACCCCTATGATAGTATTTTTGAGAATCCCCAACGCTCCATGATGTAGATGCCCCATCCTTCTGTGCCATAATTCATTCAGATCTTTGTCGTCTGTATTGCTGATCAGGGCCACCAGAGATTCAAGCTGGAGCTTATACAACTCGTGACTCCTTACTCCGATTTGTGCCTTTTTGCTCCAGTTAGGGTGTTTGACATACACCTTATCTCAAATAAAGTATACGTCATAGCCCTTGTTCTGAAGTTGAGACACTTAGAGTAAATTCATCCCCAACTCTAGTACATGCAGAACATTCGTGGCTCGAATCTTGTTTCCATCCTTGGTCTGAAATGTTACGGTACCTCCTAAATATTTTGGGGGTACATTTTTGCCTTATTTTCCATGGTTATACGGGAAATTCATGTTTGTATTTCTTGGTAGCTTGAAAAACTTTCTCGAACCCTTGTCATATGGCGATGCTGGCAGCCGATATCACGAACACTTGGATGAGTTGTGCTCGTCACACAAGCAAGATCCTCCTCTAGTCTGGATGCCAACACTTTCATGTCGTGTTCTCTTTGCATTTCTACGTGCTCTGGAGGACTGCGGGAACCCTTTCGAATGATGGAACTTTGGTCCATAGCAGATCCTCCCTTTCTGTTTTTAGCCCTTTGCTCTGATGCCATGTGAAATTTTCAACAGGAAAATTATTTCTGCAGTACTTGGTTTATTTCTCCTACTTATGAGATAAGTTAGTTACAGATGCTTCAGTAAATTCTGAAATAAACACATTTGCAGATCTTCACTATCGTTAAGAGCATAAGAACAGAAAGATAATTTACACAAGTAGCACAATAGAAACAATCATATGAACACAGTTATTTTTGGACAATTGTCCCCGGAAAAACAAAATGTCGGAAAACCGGTGCAATAGATGATGATTTTATATTTATCTTCAGAAATGGAAAGTACATTTACAAGAGTCCGATGAGCAGAGAAAAATTTGCAAACACCTGACTGAATTTTCTGGACCTTCCAGACAAATTTCAGACCCTCAGGGTGACCTCCTTCACCCTTTGCGTCATCCAGCATGAGAGCTCTGCGCAATCTCTCCTTGGATTGCATGATTCTGCATGGAGGGGTTCTTACTGCTGATCAACTCACCCTTCCCTTCATCCATCTGACTTATGCTTCCCGATAACTGACTCCTCCCTCCTCCTTCTACTTCTGCAACCCTACCTCTACAATCTCACCCACTGAAATCGAATTTTCTTGCTTCAGAATCGATTTCCTTTGGGTACTGAGTGTGTCCCCGACTTGATTTCCAAATGACCCTCAAGTCTCTTCTTATAGTCTTCTCGCTGATGAATCAACGACCAAGATTATATCGTTAATCAATGGCTCATATTAAAAGATAACTTGATCTTTGATTTCTAGAAGATTCACACTTTTCTCTATTAATACCCTTTAATTATTTAATTTCCCCAAGTATAAACTTAGGGTCTGCATTAAAATAATTAATTACTTTAATAAAGTCATATCCGAGTGGAATTTCCACAAACCATTTTTGGGTTCTCTGGATAACTGATGTCCAAGCCTCTCTACCAAGAATGAGACTTAGAACACTTTTCGATGCTATAGAAATCAACACGTTACTCTCTGAGTGAAGGTTGCAGGTCCGTGTGGTAATTATAGGGTTCAGACCTTTGTTTTATGGAGGCAGAGAAGCCTAGAATAGAGCCCAGACTAGGCCGCATACTCAAGAAGGAGGAGCAAGGTAGTTGGGACAGTTTTGAAGGGTAAACGCAAGTATTTACAACAGGAGGTTAGGGTTGACATGTGCCCTAACCAGGTTTGTTATTCAGCCCAAAACAGAACATAATTTGCCAAAATTAGGAGCAGTGAACAGGTATGTTAGTCTCTTACTATTTACGTTGTTTGCTAAGGGATGGAGTCCTAGATCGACAAATTTTCTTGTCATCTTTGTGAGCTATTAGTAAGGATAGTCTTAAGGTGACAAGGTGCCCTAGACATGCTGTCATAAAGGATCTTGTACAAAAGGTGGGCACACTTGGAAGTCCTAGGAGTTGGATAGTTTGGTATACATCCTAGGGAAATTAAAACAACAAATTGATATCTGTCAGGTCAAGAGGAGCAACAACAGGTTGTAGAAGTATAGTTGTCCTCTTGAGCTGATGTAATGTGCAGAGGTGGATGGATGTCGAAGGTGAGGACATGTTGATGAATCCTAGATTTGTGCAATATCTCCTCTATTACGGAGCAAAGGGAAGATGTTGATGAAGTATGTTGACATCCATGTGGAGGGTTTCCTAGGTGTGAGGATGCCCTAGTGAGGTGCATATGCTACAACGTGGATTGGCCATTCGTGCACTGTTGTAGGGCAGTGTGAGAGTGGACCAAGTGTGAACATGGATTGGGCAATTATGGTCTGCTGGAGGGCAGCGTGATAGTGCCCAAGTTGGAGCCTGGTGTGCAACACCTTGATGAACAAAGGTAGTTGCTAGAGTGGCAGTTGTTGAGCTCAGGGGTTGACGAACTAGAGAAGCAGTTTGTGGAGCCTGAGACGTGTGTGTGGAGAAGGACTTATACAACAGATGATGGGCAGGTCTCCAATCCCGTGTTCATTGTGGGAGATGGACATCTTGTAGTGATAGGTGGAAGCCCTTTGTTCCCTATGTTGGTCTTCATCGGAGTAGCACAGGAAGACCATAGTGGGCTGAAGTCCCTAAGTAGCTGAGGAGTAGTAGTGGGCAGATTGAGAGTTGTTCATAAGTGGAGTTGTGAACAACTCGACAGGAGTCTCAATGTGTTGATGCGTTGGTGGACGAACGATCAACTAGTGAGCAGATTGGATAGCCGAGATTCAGTGGTTAGATGGACTTGGAGCATTGATAGAGGCAGGGGCTACAGATCAGGAGCTGAAGGATTGGGCAGGTACAAGGTATGACCAAGAGGAGTTGAGAGAGCATGTGACAATAAAATGGTCAGAGTATCTTGTTGAGGGTAGATTGGACATCAATGTACTGGCACCAACCCCCAGTTTGTATCTTGTAATAGTGGATGATTGAGGGCTATTATCCCTGGTACAGGAGCCCTAGACTGTTGTATTATATGTTGTTTAATATAACGAAATTGGGTTGAAAAATGTAAAAAGTTGCCTATATTTTGTGCATGTGTGATTTAATGTTGTTTATATTCCGCTGTGCAAAGTAGTTTTGTTGAGATTCTTGGTTTGGTAGCGTCAGAGATTTTAAGATTCTATCCTAGAACCAAGATCATGGAAATTCAACAAGTACTATTACTTGTCTTTAAAGGGCCCACTTTTCTCTTCCCTTTCGGTAGAAGGACCTCGATACATTCCATAGTTGAACATTTCACAAGGCATACTCAATTGTTGATTCAAAAGTACCTGTGCATTACTCTCTTGGGCTGAACTTTGTAGCCAAGGAAAATCCATAAGAATATATGGCAGTTGGGTTGATACTCCAGATGGGGCTCCTACTCCTAATTGTGTGAGGTCTAATTGGGACTTCACATTGGGGAGACCCCCTTGGTTGACAGATTTCCAGCACCATCAACACCTCCCTTGCCTTGACCTGGTGAATACCTTGGAAGCATTTCTTCCCATGATTATTCATAAAACCCTAGGTTTAGTGCAAGTCTTTCTTAGGTTTGTCAAAGCGAGTGAAGAGAATTTGGGAAGTGTCAAATCATCACATAGAACTTCTTTGAGAGGACCTACTTCATCTCCTAGAGTCTTGACCTTAGGAACACCTATTATCATCTTCAGATCTAAAACCCTAGGTCTTGATCTCTTCATCTTAAATCTTTTCTTGGATTACTTGAATCATTGAGCCATTGTTGTGTCTCTTGTTGAATTGGCTTGGTGGAATCACTTCATACCTGAATCATTGATCTATCCATTCTAAGTGATTCCCTTCCTACGGGGACTCCTCCCATCAGTGAAAGTCCATAAAGAGAAGTGGATCTTGACTGAGGTGGCAGTGAGTCATTGTCCTATTTTTGTCACTTAGTCTAGTAGTTGTCCCTTAGGTTTCCCTTCCTTAGGGCTCTGCTAGATTGTGTGGTAACATGATCCACACATCCTCATATCCTATTTTCTAACAAGGAGTGGAGACTAGAACATGACATAATCAAGTGTACTGCTATCTCTTTATGATAAGAAAGTATACTGAGAAAAACACCATCAACATCTCTAGTGCGTCATCATCCATGTCATCATCAATCCAATTGAAAACCCTGGCCGTTCAAAGCTCTTTGTGATGAAAATCACAAGGGTAGTGAAAAGATTCACCAGTATAGGGGTGTTATGAAAAATGAGGGGTAACAGACCCCATTCATGATTCAATATGTTTTTCTTCCTAGAATCAAGGATGATCCCCCCGCACTTGCCACCCCTTAACACTACCAAATGTTAAAAGCATAATTTGATGTAGATTTTCTGTCATCAAATTCACTTGCATATTTTTCATCTAAAAACCCATTTGACTTCAATTTTCATTCTTTTCAAATACATTTTGAAACTTTAGGTTCCTTTGATATATCCCATTTTTCTCTTAGCAACATTATCATTCTAGGACAATTCAAAAGTCTGGAGTCTAGAAAACATACCAGCTGCTAAGTTTATATATGGTCTAATTATTCTAAGATATATTAAATTCCTGACAAGATGACAATGCAATGTTGTAGTAACATATTTTGATGTATCATGTTTTGAAGGCTTGAATCCTACCTCTATTGGTGTTTTATTGAGATTGCAATTTCCCATTCTGAACTTTTTTAGAAATTCTGATGCATACTTTTATCGTGAAATAAATATTTACATACCACCTGCAAATTTTATATATGGTCTATTTGTTCTAAGATGTATTAAATTCCTTGCGAGATGACAATACAATGTTGCATTAACAGATTTTGATGTATTGTGTTTTGAAGGCTTGAATCCTACCTTTATTGGTGTTTTATTGAGATTGCAGTTTTCCATTCTGAACTTTTTTAGCAAGTCTCATGCATATTTTTATTGTGAACTAAGTATTTTCTATCTTTTCTCCACCAAACTTTGATAGTGAAATCATATTATAATCTTTTTGCATCAATAAGAATTTTAATTTTGGGCAAATACTTTACCTATTAATGCATGCAATGTATCAATCTATGCATGAAATCTATTTCCTTGCTATCTTTTTTGAGTCTTTTACGAATAATCTGAATTTGTGACCATTTCTTGTGGTATTTTATAGCCTTCTGAGTGGCAACCAGTTATCAGGTACATTGCCCAAAGAGCTTGGTTATCTTTGCAATTTGGACCGACTACAAATTGATCAGAACAACATATCAGGGTCTATACCAAAGTCTTTTGCAAATATGAATAAAACAAAGCACTTGTAAGTCCTTCGTGATTATAATCGTTAATTTTTGGCATAATTATTGGAATTATGAATTTATTTGACTTGCTGATATCTGAATTTTAAAGAAGGTTAATATTGTGGGAATTAAAAGCAATGTACTTATCCAGAGTGCTCCAACTCTTCTTTTTTTAATATGTGTTTTATATGCAGGCACATGAATAATAATTCACTAAGTGGTCAAATACCAAAAGAGATTTCTAAACTGCCAATTTTGGTTCACCTGTATGTTCTGGCCTTCATTTAGAATTATCTTAATGTACAGCATTCAAAGTATTAGTCTGAAATTGTGGATTTCTGGTTATTTAGAGAGACCTTAAATGATCTACCATATCTTTCCAACTGTATTTGTTTCTCCATAATAACTTTTGGCCAATAACATCATTACCCTTGGTTGAAACTAAAACCTTTTCTTTTTGCAGCTTGTTGGATAATAACAACTTGACAGGTGAACTTCCTTCTGAATTGTCAAATCTACCAAATCTACGAATATTGTAAGTTTCTTTTCTTCACACGAGTTCTAGTGGAATCTCTTTTCTTTAGGTTTCTATCATTTTACCAAGAAGATTTAACATCTAAAGAAGAAATTTTACTTCAGAGGAGATTGTAATGCATTGCCATTATAAGAATTTGATAATGAATTCCACATTCTAATCCTTCAATGTTTCTTTTCAATCATTAATTGGCTTTTGGAGCTATTACAACACAATCTTGCACTTGTCAAGATAAAGTTCAAAAGTTCAAGTGTGAGACAATAAACATACTTTGTAATATCTCATCTAAATGCTTGCCAAATCTTCCAACAATTTTTCTAGTCATTACCATGTTCAACAAACTCCTAGTTATAAAATGTTACCAAGTGTGAAAATGCCTCAACATGTGCCTTAACATGTGTGCTAGTGATGTGAGTGCTCCAACATAAGTCTAAACAATAAGTAATAAAATATACCAAGATCTCCTAGGGCACACACTAGGAGGTTAAGCCATATAAAATACATCGCTATGTGACATCAAACCAATTGAAGTGAAATCCATTCATATAATATATCATAATCATACCAAAACAACCATATGAGATAGGGCGCTCAACGACGAGAACTAGGTTTCACACAGAGTTTTAAAACCAGGCTGGTCTGAATCGGACTCGACCTGGTCAACCGAGCTGTACCCCTGCCCGGGGTGAGTCGATAGAAAAATCAATCCGAAGGCCGGTCCGTTACGGAACCGGTTGAGTCAGACATCGACTCGGCCGAACTCATCATAAATAGGTCGAGCCCGTCTGTGGCAGAAAACATCGGCAAACTCGGACTTCAAAGACAATTTTTTTTTGGTTTTGTGTTTTCCTCAATGCATGTACCCTCTCCCAAGCATATAAAAGTGACCCAACTCCCTCACATTTGCTCACAACTATCTCATTGCATTTGTGAGGATTTTGTGAAGAGTTGGAGTTAGTTTTTGGAGCAATAGTGAGGAGTTTCTTGGGCATTGGAGCAGCATTTTGGAGTAGCAATGAGGAGCTTCTTGGGAAATCATTGGAGTAGCATTGAGGAGTTCGTTTTTGGAGCAAAATTGAGGAGGCTAGAGGTATTTGTTTTTTCACTTCTCAAATTTGCCCTTGCTATTTTTTTTTTGGAAAATATAGAAATTGAAAAGAGTAATTTTTATAAAAGAAATGAACATTGAAGAGTTGTTTTTTCTTTTCTTTTCGTTTTCAGACTTTTGTCCTTTCATTTCCAAGTCCAAATAACAGAAAATGTGTTGAGATTTTGGGGTAGCATCGGGTGTGCTATAGCGCCGAAACTTTGTGGCAGGGCTAAGACACCGAGATCTTCAAGACCTAGAAAGCGTTTGGAGAAATTTCATTCGGTGTAATAGTTATTCAAAAAATTAAATTTTTTAATGGGGACCCTAAGTCTAACTTAGGGAAATTGAAAAATTAAAGTGAATTAAATTACACATGTGATGAAATGTTTTAAGTGACGTGGATCAAGCTTTCTTTTAATCTCCATCGTTGATAAGAGACTAGATCACGACCGTTGGTTTCCCAATGAGAAAAGTATAAAGGAAGGGCTTGGGGTCAGTTGGAGGACACACACACATTGTAGAGCCTTAAGGCTAAGTCGAATTTCTGGGGCGAGGTTTGCTAAGGAATTCGAAGTGAGTTTGCAGTGTAGTGAGGGGCAGAGATCGGCAAGGGATGATCTGATTCGAGGCCGAGAATACAGTAGCAGAGAGGCAACATTGTACCAAGGCAGTGTAGAGGCCAGCAGGAGGGACGCAACCCAGCCAAGTTGATGTAGAGGCCACGTAGAGGGTGACGCAGAGGCAGTGCAGAGCCTTCCAGAGTGACGCAGGGGCAACCTCTGCTACGTAGACGCTGCACTGGGCCAGAGGGCTGACACAGAGGCTGCGCTGGGCCAGAGGGCTGACACAGAGGCTGAAGAAGACTGCGTTGAGGGTTTCCAGTGGTGCAAAAAGGGCTCATTATCTATACATCCCGATTGAGGGTGTGATTCAGCCATATTTTTTGTCTCCGAGTGAAAGGTACACCTGCCATGTAATTTCTCTGTAGGGCAGACCGTTTCTGGTGCCTAGATTGTTGTATTCAGATTCTGCATAATAATAAAACCCTCTAGAGCTTCTACACCAGTTTTCTCGCATTGGGTTTTTTTCGGGGACATTTGTCTGAAAAACATGTGTGTAATTTTGTCACGTGTGTTGTTCAGTAAATGATCTGTAGATGTGTACGGTGCAGTTTGTATTTTCTTTAAATTTTTTTCTGAATACTTCAGTCAAATAACTTGTTAAGTTAATTAAACAAGTAGGCGAAGTAGATCAAGACACTGCAGTAGGGTTTCTATTTTGAAACTTTCATAAGGTATCAGAGCATTGTAGATCAAGCTGATCCACCAGCAAAGCGGCTGAAGATATTTGCAGCTGAAGCAGCTGTTGAGATTTTGTGTAGTTGGGGTAGTATTGGGTGTGCTCTAGCCCTGAAATTTTGTGGAGGGGCTAAGACACACTTGAACTCCAAAACGCAGAAAGTGTTTGGAGAAATTTCAGTTGTTGTTCAAGTTATTCAAATAATTAATTATTTTGATGTATTTCCCAAGTCTAAACTTAAGGAAAATTAAATAATTAAAGTGAATTAATTAACGCATGTGCTGAAATGTTTTAAATGACACGGATCAAGAAATATTTTAATCTCAACCGGTGATGAGTGTTTTAATCTCGACCGTTGATTAGATCATCGAAAAAGTATAAGAGAAAGGCTTGAGGGTCAGTTGGAGACACACACATAGATGCAGAGCTGAGAGATTGATGTGGAATTCTAGGGTAGGGTTTGCTAAGAATTTTCGGAGGAGTTTTTTGCAGTGGGGTAGTATTGGCTGAGGGGATGATCTGATCCTGGAGCCAAGAGTCAGGAAGAGGCAGAGGAGCAGATTTCAGGGACAATGCAGAGGAGCAAGGGCAGTAGCAACAGTTGTGCAGCGCAGAGGCTTCAGCCGCTATGCAAGCCCAGGAAGGGGCAACACTGTAGCTTCGGAGGGCTTCAGAGTTACGCAAAGGCTTTCAGAGGCAACGTAAGGACTGCGTCACCCACTCTGGGGTTACGTAGTCCCTCTCTGAGCAATGCAGTGGCACGCAGAGCCTCGCAGGGTTGACGTTGGGGCTTCAGGGGCAGTGCTGGGGTGTCTACGGCCAAATCCGGGCCGAGTCTTGTAAATCCCGTTTGAGGGTGTGGATTAGTTAGACATTTGGTCTTGGAACAATAGGTTAGCTATAGATCTATGTTATTCTCTGTCGGGTTTTCCAGATCTGGAACCCATGTTTGTTATACTCAGATTCTACTTAATAAAATAAACCCTCATATCTCTTGAATCGGTTTTCCCTTTTTGGGTTATTTCGGGGACTTATGTCCAAAAATCAGTGCGTCAGTTTGTTTGAATGAATCTTGTTGTCGCACAAATTGTCTAGGCACTGCGACAATGGCTTAGATCAGGGGCTGTCACCCTGATCCCCAATCTCTCTATCTTAGCTGTCTCCTTGCAAGCTAAGGGAGGTAGACCCTAATAGAATTGAAGAAACAGAATTGGTTGAGAGTCAACCAACTCAGGAGACATAGTTGAAGGACCAAGTACTTGATGAGATTAACGAGATTTCACAGATCCAATTATATTAAAACCAGTGCCTTATGGAATTAAAAGATCTCGTTATGCAATTAAAACCAAGTAATTGATGTATAACTGCTACTAATGAAAACACAAATGACCACAATGATATTCAATAAAACGCACCACAACTATGTAAAAATAATCTGAATCCACAACAACGCTATCATGAGACGACTATCAAATTGAAACGCCAGATCATTGCAATATTTTTGAATTTATGATGTTCTAAATAACCCAATCCAGAAATTAAAATGTTCCTATATAGTCAAACTTTAGATAAAAATTTAAAAATTCTTTTGACTATGAAGATTTTTGAATTTTTTTTATATTTTTATATTTTTTATTATTTTTCAGACAACATATATCTATACAAATGAAACTAAGATTATGAATTAAGATCTAAAATTAAAATCTAAAAACTAAAAACAAATTAAAACAAAAACAAAAACTAACATTAAACTAAACTAATACTAAAATGAAATTAAACTAGAACCTAAAACTAACGCTATCCAAACTTTACAATTTAAATCTAACAATAAAAATAAATCTAAAACTAAGACTTAATACTAACGCTAACCCAACTAAAACAAAATCGAACCTAAAGTTAAACTAAAAGAAACAAACAAAAAACTAAATAAAATCTAAACCTAACACTAAAATGAAACCAATTAAAAAAATTTTAACGTATAGACGTAAAGTTTTGAGTTTATGGTATGCGTGATTTTCTTTTGTTTGCAGGTCGAAGTCGACAGCGGAGAAGATGTGAGGCAGCGTAATGGACAACGGCAGGAGAAGGCAAGATGGTCAGCGGCTAAGGAGATGAGGGTTGGATGGTGGAAGAAGGAAACGCAGAGGAGGGAAGGCAGAGAATGGGGGTTGACGCAGAGGAGGAAATGAGGGTCGACGGCAAAGGAGTGATGATCAGCGTGAGGACGGATTTGTGAAGGTTGTGAAAGGAAAAGGCTTGGCAACGAACAGAGAGGCAGCAAACAGAGCGAGACGGCTTGAGCGAAATCGAAGGGTTTGCAGCGGAAGAAAGAAATGCAGTAAGGGAGGACGGAAGGCAGCGTTTAAGCAAAATGCAAAGAAAACCTTAACAAACCTAGTACACTTAAAAAATTCGTCCAGCAGATTAAAATTTTCCAACAATACTCAGATTTTCAGAATGGTGAACTTGAAATTTTCTTACACTCAGATCTGCCAGCAAAGCGATCCTAAGGCCAAATCTTGCTCTCTGGGGGTTAGATCTAGCTCAGATCTAAAAAAAAATTCTAAAAACCCCTTGCAAACTTGCAAACAAAATCAGAACAGATCCAAAAAAAAGCACAAAAAATTTATAAACCCTTACACCCTAGAGAAAATATACAAATTTACAATGCTAATTTACAAATCAGAGGCCCTCATGGCCAGATTTAAACCCATTTCAGCACGATTTAAAAGATAGAGAAATTTTAAAAGAGACACAAACTCTAGACGACCCTGTAAAAAACACAATTTCGTATGATAGCTTTGAGAATTAGAAAACAATGGGCTTTTTCAGATTTACGAAATCTGAGAGTCGGCTGGTCTAACTGAAGATTTCCCCAAACACTCAAACCTTAAAAAAAATTTCCCTGGACACTTAGATCTGAAATTTAGATTGATAGAGATTTAGGAAAATAAACATGAGACCTTTCAGAAAAATAGATAATTAGTTTTTCCGTCAAATCAAAAATGTCATTTTATGAACCTCAAAAACTGCACAAGATACCTATATGCAGATTAATCCATAAAGGCCATCAACCATAAAAATGCCAAATAAAGTAGCAGAGTTTAGAAATAAATCACCACATAGATCTGGAAAAGGAACACCAAAGTTTGTAACCCAAAAGTCTTTATGCTTTATTCATAAAAAAAAATCACAAGAGCTTCCAAGAACAAGTGCACGATTCAAAGATTGGATGCAAATGTCATATCAAGACCTCTAATTTATAAGACAAAATCTCCAACGGCTAGTTCGATTGATCCATGTTAAAATAATCTTGACCGTCGAAAAGATTTGATCATCTTTTAATCTGAACCATCGAAATTATAAATTTGAAGAAAAACGAATTTATCATTTAATTCCATTTTAATTAACTCAAAATAATATTTTTGAGTTAATTATCTCAAAATTTTGACTTTGACTTAACCACCTAGGCCTAAGGGTCCAAAATTTCTTGAAATTCTCAATATTCCCTTGGCCCGGGGCCTTTAAAAATTCATTTTTTAAGGAACAACGAATTTTGCCTTTGAAGAATTTTATACTCATCTAGGACCTAAAATTAATTAAATTTTTGGCTTAAGATTTTTTAATTAATTTGACCAGAAAATTTAATTAATTGACTGAGAGGGGATTTTAATTATTTTTTCCAACCCTCTTTTCATAAGATAAATACATTTAGACACATAAAGGGGTAGTACCATTCGTATAGACCCTCAAATAGGTACCCAATTCTGTGACTCAAAACATGATCTAGTAGACCAAGTAGCTTGTAATAAAATAATCTAGTCAACTAGCTAGGATTATTCCCAAACTACTTTTACAAAGACTCGATAGAAAACACTAGGACTCACTTAGCATTTTGATGACAAAATCCACCCTAGCTTTGGGGTGAGGCTGGAGGGGAAAACTCTGCCGATCACTTGTGTCGAAAAACACAAGTAAACCAGTGAGACAAAAAACCTCCTAGGATGGAAATCGTCACCAACATACTAGGCATACCTAAGTTGTTACATACATGACGGTCTTACTTAGATCATTTATATCATAAACATGCAGAATGGGTTTACATCATTTATAAAAATGTCAGCTGTCAATGAAATCTGAATGGCGTGAACCTCGAACATGATGAGTCCCATTTGAAAAAATGGGTGTGTGCTGCTATGGGGTCATTGACAAAAGTGTGGTCAACAAGTGTAATATTCAATAAATGATCTGCATGTATAGACTGTTAGTTGTGTTTACTTCAGTATTTTCTGAACCTAATTTCTTAAGATAACTTGTATGAATTAATCAACTAGGAGAGGTAAACCATGATAATACAATAAAATTTTCACATGGTATCAGAGCGATATCAGATCAAGCTGAATCTCCAGCAAATCAACTAAATAATTTTTTTTTTGCAAGGGCGGCAAAAGCAGCAGAGATCCAAAAAGGGCAACATGGCAATAGGAGAACGTAGATCCAGGAAAGGACAATGTTGTAGCTACAAAAGGCTTAGGCTTACGCAGAGCCTTCTCAGGCCAGCGTAAGGACAGTGCCACCTAGTCTGGGGTTACACAGTTCACTTCTTAGCAGTGATGAGGCTACGATGGGCCAGTCAGTAAGATGTAGTCCAGTCATTCTTCCTGTTGCAGAAAAGTCTTGCGAAGATCCGGAAGCAGTGCTTTAGATCTTCAACAGTGCTGGTGTGGTGGAGATTCTGTCGGTGCAGAATTGTGCCTAGCTAAGTCAACAAAGAGCGAGAGGAAGACAGATACTCAGCAGATCTGAGATTCGATTAGGAGGGTGATCGAAGAGTACTGTTCGATTGTGTTTGGGTGAAAGATTTCCAGGTGGGAAATCAATTTTTAGAAGAAGCAGTTGCTAGATGTTGAGATTTTATGTATTTGGGGTAGCATCAGTTGTGCTTTAGGTCCCAAATTTTGAGCTACAAGACCCATAAATGGATTTGAGAAATTTCATCTGGTTTAGGAGATATTAAATTAATTAATTATTTATTTTAATGTACTTCCTAAGTTAAAACTTAGGAAAATAAGATTAATTAAAGTGAATTTAATTAAACATGTGATGAAATTGTCTTAAGTCACACGTATCAAGCTTTATTTTAATCTTAGCCATTGATTCAAGATTTGAGCATGGCCGTTGATTTGTCAACGAGAAAAGTATAAATGAAAGGCTTGGGGTCATTTGTAAAGATACACAGAGGCAGAGCACTGAAGCTACGCTGAGATTTTAGGGCGGGGTTGCTAAGAATATTCAGAAGTGTTTCAGTTCACGAGAGGGGAATTTAGACCAAGGGGATGATCTGATCCCGGGGTCTAGAATACACAAAGAGATAGAGAAGAGATCAGCTCAAGGACAAAGCAAAGGAAGGAAGCAGCAGCAACAGCAACAAGGATAGCGCCATTTTTAGGAAACCTTTCTGGGGTTGCGCAGAGACCCTTAGGGGCAACGCAGTGACTGCGTCACCCATTCCGAGGTAACACAGTCCCTTCCAGAGGCAGCGTTGAGGGTTTGGAGGCCATTCAAGACTGACGCAAAGGCTTTCAGGGGCTTCAGAGGGTGACGCAGAGACTTTCAGGGGCAGTGCTGGGGTTTCTAGGCCTAGATCTGGTTGAGTTCTGTAAATCCCATTTGAGGGTGTGGATCAGTCAGTATTTTTGGTCCTAGATCAGCCAAGAGTAGTAGATCTAGAGTTTTCTCTGTTGAATTTTCCAGATCTGGAACCCAGAGCTGTGTATTCGGAAATATTCTTAATAATAGAACCCTTCAATAGCCAGAGACCTGTTTTCCCACATTGGGTTTTTCCAGGGACAGTTTGTCGAGAAATAACTGTGACTTTGTCAATGTGTGCATGTGCTTATTCTAGATCTAAATTTGTAGAGATCTGTTATGTGTTTTGCTTCGATGTTAACTTGAATTTATTCAGTTGGTAACTTATATAAGTAGGAGAAGCTTAACCAGATTAATAGTAATAATTTCTGCATAAGTATAAGGATTCAAAAATTTCTACACTAGAGGGTTTCCAATCACCAAGAAACCAAGATCCAGAATTTCTGTGTAGACACAAAAAGAGGGAGAAGACTATCGTTTCTGTCAAATTTGAGCTAGATGGCTTCTCATGCGCTGAGAGATTAGGACAGGTTAGACGGTGTGTCCAACTTTGTCATCTGGAGAGCCAGGATCCTATTAGTCCTAGATGAGTACGACATCAAGGACCATGCGACGAGTGTTCTAGCTGTGCCTACAGATCCTGATCCTATGAAGAAATTTAAGGAGAATGAAGCGTGGAGTAAGCGTTTGATCATGGACAGTGTGAAGGATCACGTAGTACCACATATTTTCGATAAGAACACGGAAAATGACATGTGGATCACTCTCGAAGCAATGTATCAAGGAAGCTCTATCCAACGAAAAATGCTTCTAGAGAATCAGATGAGGCTATTCCATTTGTAGAAGGGTGAGGAAATAGATCCTTTCCATTTCCGACTTCAGACCATCCGTGACTAACTGGTTGGCATGGGTGCAACTCCAGACAAAGGACTCTTAGTAAGGATTGCCCTGAATGCAGTCTCCGAGGAATGGGAAACATTTGTCCAGAGTATTGTGGGCAAAGCAGCATTACCATCCTGGGCATACATGTGGGCAATCCTCCGCCAAGAGGAGATCAGGAGGATCACCAAGAAGCAGAATATTAGTGGTGGGACAGTCAAAGTGAAGAAAGAAGAGGAAGATGATGCAGCCCTTGCATCAAAGGAAAGAAAACAACTAGGGGAAAAGAAGAGGGACCTTTCCAAGGTTTGGTGCTTTAACTATGGCAAACTTGGCCACTTTGCTAGCACTTGTCCTAAGAAGAAGGACAAAGGAGATTTTGATTCCAAGGCTGCAGCAACAAAGGATGATGGTTCTGATGATGATGCAGCCATGAGTGCTCATGTGCCTCGAGAGAAGAGGTGGGGTGACATGGATCTGTAGAGCATCTACAGAAAGCATGGTGGGATCCTTGAGTCAGCCCTACTCTTGGATCACATACGAGCTATGGGAGCCTTAAGAGGGTAGCGGGATGAGTCGAGAGATGGTTGCAGAAGGTCACATTGAAGCAGAAGGGAGACTTGAAGAGCTAAAGAGGGAGAGGCGTAGTGCAGTGGCAGCAGTAGCATGGAGGTAGCAATGCAGAGGCTGATGGGACTTAAGCAACGCAAAGAGGCTGTGCTCACACAGTGCAGAGTTGCAACAACGCAGTAGCTTCAAGAGGACAACGTAAATCAACAGCCAGGGAGCTTCAGTGATAGATGCAGCTTGACTTATCTGTCAAACAGTTGGGCAGGAGTCCTTCAGTTGCTTACTTCTCAGCAACTAAGTTGCAGTGCAGCAGTTAGCAGTGGCAGTGCTATGGGCAACATGATGCAGCAAGTTGAGAGGGAGATGCAGTACAAATGTGGCAGTGTCAGTGGCGGTGGCATAGAGAGCAATACAGAGAGTAGCAGTGCAGTGGATGGAGGGCAGCAGGCCAAGCATCAGCAGCATAGAAACCAACATAAAGATCTTGCAGTACATGGTGTGGATGTATTGCTATAGCACACTTCGTGCTAAGAGGGAGTGTTGAGATTTTGTGTAGTTGTGATAGCATCCAGTGTGTTCTAGCCCTGAAATTTTGTGGAGGGGCTAAGACACACTTGAAATCCAAAACCCAGAAAGTGTTTGGAGAAATTTCAATTGGTGTTCAAGTTATTCAAATAATAAATTATTTAATCTATTTCCTGAGTCTAAACTTAGGAAAATTAAATAATTAAAGTGAATTAATTAACACGTGATGAAATGTTCTAAATGACACGAATCAAGCAGTCTTTTAATCTCAAAGGTTGCTGAGTGTTTTAATATCGACCTTTGATGAGGGTCAGTTGGAGACACACACACAGATGTAGAGCTGAGAGACTGATCTGGAATTCTAGGGCAAGGTTTGCTAAGAATTTTTGGAGGAGTTTTCTGCAGAGAGAGGTAGTATTGGTTGAGGGGATGATTTGATCCCGAAGCCAAGAGTCAGCGAGAGGCATAGGAGCAGCTTTCAGGGACAACGTAGAGGAGCAAGGGCAGCAGCAGCAGCAGCTACGCAACGCAGAGGCTTCAACCACTATGCAGGTGCTACGTAGGCCCAGGAAGGGGTAGCGCTACAGCTTCAGAGGGCTTTAGAGTTACGCAGAGGCCTCTAGAGGCAGCATAAGGACTACGTCACCCACTCTGGGGTTATGCAGTCCCTCTCTAAGCAGCGCAGTGGCACGCAAAGCCTAATAGGGCTGATGCTGGGGCTTCCGGTGCAGCGCTGGGGTGTCTAGGGCCAGATTCGGGCTGAGTCTTGTAAATCTCGTTTGAGGGTGTGGATCAGTCAGACATTTGG
This sequence comes from Pinus albicaulis, assembly GCA_034641835.2. Lineage (NCBI taxonomy): Eukaryota > Viridiplantae > Streptophyta > Pinopsida > Pinales > Pinaceae > Pinus > Pinus albicaulis. The sequence continues at coordinate 784,508,756 of CM076571.1, forward strand.
TCTTGGAACAACAGGTTAGCTATAGATCTACATTATTCTCTATTGGGTTTTCCAGATCTGGAACCCAGATTCACTGTACTCAGATTCTACTTAATAAAATAAACCCTCATATTTGCTGCACCAGTTTTCCCGCATTGGGTTTTTCTGGGCACTCGTGTCCAAAAATCAGTGTGTCACTTTGTTTGAATGAGCGTAATATTCAATAAATGATCTGCATGTGTAGACTGTTAGTTGTGCTTACTTCGGTATTTTCTGAATCTAATTTCTAAAGATAACATGTATGAATTAATCAAGTAGGATAAGTAAACCATGATACTACAATAGAATTTTCACAGTAGTAGAGATTCAGAAGAAGGCAGTGCAACACCAGGAGGGATGCAGACCCTGCAAGGGTGACGCAGCTCCAGAGAGGTGACATAGAGCCAATCTGCTCATGCAGCGGTTGATGTAGCACCAGAAGAGGGATGCTGAGTTACTCTGCTAACGCAAAGGCTGACGCAACACAAGGAGGGTGACGCAGTCCAAGTCGGGAAGTTGCTGTGCGGTTTACCGAGATTGGAAGTGTTGTTTCTGATCTTCAGAAGTTGCTGGTGTGGCACAGGTTTTATTGGTGCAGAGCATTGCCTAGCAAAGGTGACAAAAGTGGCAGGAGAACAGTCGCTCGACAGATTCTCTAGCCAAGTAATCTGAGTTTGATCAAGAGGAGTGATCATAGAGGACTGATTCATTAGAATTGGTGAAGGATTTCTGGGAGGGAAATCACTTGTCAAAGGGAGCACATTCTCTAGAGGGGTACTTTCGCCAAGCAGCCTAGATCCAGTCTTCTTACTGAGCATAGCAACAACGGAAGGGAGAAGAGCTTGTGATTCGACAGTTTCAGCAGAGATGGTTTCTCATGGGCTGAGAGATTAGGATAGGTTGAACGGTGTGTCAAAATTTGTTATCTAGAGGGCCAAAATCCCGAGTCTTGGATGAGTATGACATCAAAGACCATGTATAAAATGTCCTAGATGTACCTACCGATGCAGATCCCCTGAAGAAATTCAACGAGAATCAGAAGCAGGCAAAGCGCTTGATCATGGATGGAGTAAAGGATCACGTGGTCCCACATATTGCCGGGAAGAACACGACAAATGAGATGTGGACAACATTGAACACAATGTATCAGGGATGTGAAATTTTCAAGAGGAAAATATTTCTGCAATACTTGGTTTATTTCTCCTACTTATGAGATAAGTTATTTACAGATGCTTCAGTAAATTCTGAAATAAACACATTTGTAGATCTTGACTATCGTTATGAGCATAAGAACAAAAAGATAATTTACACCAATAGCACAATAGAAATAACCACATGAACACAGATGTTTTTGACAATTGTCGCCGGAAAAATCCAATGTGGGAAAACCGGTGCAGCAGATGAGGGTTTTATATTTATATTTAGAAATGGAAAGTACATTTATAGGAGTCTGATGAGCAGAGAAAAATTAGCAACCACCTGGTTGAATTTTCTAGACCTTATAGACAATTTTTGGACCCTTGGGGTGACCTCCTTCACCCTTTGCGTCATCCAGCGTGTATGCTCCGCGCAGTCCCTCTCTGGACTGCGTGATTCTACGTGGAGGGGTTTTTGCTGCTGATCAGCTCACCCTTCCCTTCACCCTCCTGAGTTTTGCTTCCCGATAACTGACTCCTCCCTCCTCCCTCTGCTTCTGCAACGTAGCCTCTACAAACTCACCCATTGAAATCGAATTCCCTTGCTTCAGAATCAATTTCCTTCGGGTATTAAGAGTGTCCCCAACTTGATTTCCAAATGGCCCTCAAGTCTCTTCTTATAGTCTTCTTGTTGATGAATCAACGACCAAGATTATATCTTTAATCAATGGCTCAGATTAAAAGATGACTTGATCTTCGTCTTCTAGAAGATTCACACTCTACTTTATTAATACCCTTTAATTATTTAATTTCCCTAAGTTTATACTTAGGGTTTTCATTAAAATAATTAATTATTTTAATAATGTCATATCTAAGTGGAATTTCCACAAACGATTTCTAGGTTCTCTGGATAACTGATGACTAAGCCTCTCTACCAAAAATGAGACTTATAACACTTTCCGATGCTATAAAAATCAACACTCCCTCTTAGCGAGGAAAGCGTTTAAGCAAGATACCGCTGTACTGCTCTGATTCTACATCATCTGCTGCACTGATGATATCCGAGGTGCTGCCCTTCATCTCTGTGCTGCTGCTTCTTGTACTGCTGCCCTGTTACTGCAACATCTGTATTGCAGCTCGCTCTTCTTTGGAAGACCACCCTTTCCTCTAGTGGAAGGGGTTCTCGACCATCCCCATCTTCCTCTCTGAAGTAAGTGAACTTGATCTTACTTAGAGCCTTTGTGAGGATATTTGCCTCTTGTTCACCTGTAGGAGTGTATCGCAAATGTACTGCTCCCCTTTGGACATAGTCCTTGATAAAATGACACCGAATGTCAATGTGCTTCGACCGGTCATGAAACACATGATTTTAAGAGAGCTTAATGCAACTTTGATTATCGCACATAATCTCGGTCGGTCCTATCCGCTTCTTGAGTAATTTCAAGAGAAATTTGCTGAGCCATATGGCCTCGCACGAAGCTGTGCTTGCTGCCATGTACTCTGCCTCAGCTGAGCTTAGTGCTACGGACTTCTGTTTCCTGTTGCACTAGGAGGTCATTCTTGATCCGAGACTAAAACAATACCCACTAGTACTTTTCCGATCTACTGTGCTTCCAGCCTAGTCTGCATCTGTAAACCCACTCAACTGGATCTCATTTCCCTTGGTGTACTTTAGCCCATACTTGACTTTCCCTCTCAAGTATCTGAGAATATGTTTGGCTGCTGCTCAGTGAGCCCTCCTTGGTTCCACCATGAATTAACTGAGGGTATTCACTGCATAACAGATGTCTGGTCTCGTGTTGACCAGATACATCAATGACCCGATGAGCTGTCTGTACAATGTGGGATCAACCTCATAATCCTCTGATGTGTTTGTCTTCTTCTAGTTAGTAATCATTGGTGTGGCCATGGGTCTACAATGTTCCATCTAAAATCTCTTCAGAATTTCTCTCGTGTATCTTCCTTGTCTTAGGAAGATTTCCCCTTCCTGTTACCAGACTTCTAAACCAAGAAAATAGTGCATCTGCCCCAGGTCCTTCACGTTGAATTCTGTTGCCAGATTCTCCTTGCAGTCTTTGATGAGCTCGGATGACCCGGTCAAAAACGGGTCATCCACATACAGAACAAGAATAATCGGCTCATCTCCTACTCTTAAGTAGTGTAAGTTGGGGTCTGCGTCACTCTTGACGAACCCCATCTTCTGCAAGAAGCCATCAATCCGACTATACCATGCCCTGGGGGCTTGTTTTAAGCCATACAAGGCTTTCTTAAGTCTGCAAACATGAGTCTTTTGCTCATGTGTCTCGAAGCCCTCTAGCTGCTCTATGTATACTTCCTCCTCTATCACACCGTTCAAGAACGTAGTCTTGACATCCATCTGGTGAATCTCCCATCCCATCTGCGCTGCCAAAGAGATGATGGATCTGATAGAAGTGTATCGTGCTACTAGAACAAAGGTTTCCTCATAGTCAATGCCTTCCTTCTGGGCATACCCCTTTGCTACAAATCTTTCCTTGAATTTCTCTATGCTGCCATCTGTAGCATATTTGATCTTGTAGATCCATCTAGATCCTACAACAGATCTATCCTGTGGTCTAGGGACTACTTCCCAGACATCATTTGTCATGATGGAGCTATACTCCTCCACCATGGCATCTACCCATACCTGATGCTGAGCTGCTTCCCGAAAGGCAGAAGGCTCTCCAACCTGAGCTACTAGCGCCTGATATCTGTTAGGTTGTTTCCTTATCCTCTTCCCTTCTCTAGGTGCTCCAACAAATCCTTCTGGATCTTTAAGAATCTATTGAGGTTCTCTGCTCAGTCTCCCATCAGTGGTGGGTGGTCTCACCTGTTCTTCCTATTGTTCTTCGTCGGAGGAGCTTCCCTCAGAAAAATTGTGCCTTGGAGAGGCACTGGACCTCTCCTCCATAGGTTGTTGAGGCTGTACCAGTGGATCTTCCTCAATATGCATATCTGTGGCCATCTCTTGGGATTTCCTAAAGGCTTTCTCCTCCAGGAATTTTACATCCCTTCTTACCACGACTTGCCTGCTCTCTGGAATATAGACGCGGTATGCCTTTGCATTCTCACTATAGCCCATCAGAAAACCCTTTTCTGCAGTTTGGTCCAGCTTCTTCCTCTTTTCCTCTGGAACATGGCAGTATGCTATGCTGCCAAATATCCTGATGTGGCTCACTTCTGGCTTGCTGCCTGCGAACACACTTTCGGGAGTAACCTTCCCCAAAGCTCTATTGGGAACTCTGTTCTGAATATAAACTGTTGTGTTGCAGGCCTCCGCCCATAAGAATTTGGGCATCTCCTGGTCGTACAACATTGCCCTTGCAACTTCTCTTATGGTCCGATTCTTTTGTTCTGCAACTCCATTTTGTTCTGGATTGTAAGGAGTTGTCCACCCTCTCTTGATGCCTTCTTGTGCACATAAATTTGTGAAGTCTTTATCGATATATTCTCCACCGTTATCTGACCTCAACTTCTTGATCTTCTTTCCTGGAGAGTTCTCCACCAATTCTTTAAATCTTTAAACCAATTAAAGACTTCATCTTTGGTCTTAAGAAAATCGATCCAAGTTTTACTGGAATAACCATCAATGAAGGTGGCAAAATACTTTGCCCCACTGAGAGTTGTTGTGGACATCGGATCGCAAATGTCAGAGTGTATTAACTCTAATACACCTTTGGCTCTGCTGCTGCTTCTTGGAAATGCTGCCTTAGCATACTTCCCTAGTACGCATCCCCAACAAACTTCGTCTTTCTTTGTGCTGAGTTCAGGAGCCCCTATGATAGTATTTTTGAGAATCCCCAAGGCTCCATGATGTAGATGCCCCATCCTTCTGTGCCATAACTCATTCAGATCTCTGTCGTTTGTACTGCCGATCAGGGCCACTGGAGATTCAAGCTGGAGCTTATATAGCTTGTGACTCCTTACTCTGATTTGTGCCTTTTTGATCCAGTTAGGGTGTTTGACATACACCTTATCATGAATAAAGTATACGTCATAGCCCTTGGTCTAAAGGTAAGACACCGAGAGTAAATTCATCCCCAACCTTGGTACATGCAGAACATTTGTGTCTCAAATCTTGTTTCCATCCTCTGTCTGAAATGTTACGGTACCTCTCCCGATGGGGGTACATTTTGCCTTATTTCCCATAGTTATTTGGAAATTCGTCTGCTCTTCTTGATAGCTCGAAAAACATTCTCGAACCCCCATCATTTGAGCAGATGCTCCACTATCAATATACCAAACACCTGGAGGAGTTGTGCTTGACACACAGGCAAGATCCTCCTCTAATCTGGATGATAGCACCTTCATGTCATGTTCTCTCTGCATTTCTGCGTGCTCTGGAGGACTACGTGAGTCCCTTTGACTGCGTGAACCCTTCCTTCGGTCCATAGCAGATCCTCCCTTCCTGTTTTTAGCCCTTCTCTCTGATACCATGTGAAATTTTCAAGAGGAAAATATTTCTGCAATACTTGGTTTATTTCTTCTACTTATGAGATAAGTTATTTACAGATGCTTCAGTAAATTCTGAAATAAACACATTTGCAGATCTTCACTATCATTAAGAGCATAAGAACAAAAAGATAATTTACACCAATAGCACAATAGAAATAACCAGATGAACACAGATGTTTTTGGACAATTGTCCCTGGAAAAACACTATGTGGAAAAATCGGTGCAACAGATGAGGGTTTTATATTTATCTTAAGAAATGGAAAGTACATTTACAGGAGTCTGATGAGCAGAGAAAAATTAGCAACCATCTGGCTGAATTTTCTAGACCTTCCAGGCAATTTTCGAACCCTCGGGTGACCTCCTTCACCCTCTGCGTCATCCAGCGTGAATACTTTACGCGGTCCCTCTCTGGACTGCGTGATTTTGCGTGGAGGGGTTCTTGTTGCTGATCAATTCACCCTTCCCTTCACCCTCCTGAGTTCTACTTCCCGATAACTGACTCCTCCCTCCTCCTGCTTCTGCAACCCAGCCTCTACAAACTCACCCACTGAAATCGATTTCCCTTGCTTCAGAATCGATTTCCTTCGTGTACCGAGAGTGTCCCCGGCTTGTTTTCCAAATGGCCCTCAAATCTCTTCGTATAGTCTTCTCGCTGATTAATCAACGACCAAGATTATATCTTTAATCAATGGCTCAGGTTAAAAGATGACTTGATCTTCGTCTTTTAGAAGATTCACACTCTGCTCTATTAATACCCTTTAATTATTTAATTTCCTAAGTTTATACTTAGGGTTTGCATTAAAATAATTAATTATTTTAATAAAGTCATATCCGAGTGGAATTTCCACAAACGATTTCTGGCTTCTCTGGATAACTGATGTCTAAGCCTCTCTACCAAAAATGAGACTTAGAACACTTTCTGATGCTATAGAAATCAACAAGGGAAGCTCCGTCCAGAGGAAGATGCTTTTGGAGAATTAGATGCAGTTGTTCCAGATGCAGAAGGGAGAGGAATCCGAGACTAGTTGATTGCTATGGGGTCAACTCTGGATGAAGGGCTCATGGTGAGGACTGTCCTGAATGCAGTCACTGATGAATGGGAAACATTTGTCCAAAGCATCTTGGATAGAGCAGCGTACGATCCTGGGTGGACATGTGGGCAATCCTCCATCAAGAGGAAATCAAGAGAATAACCAAGAAGCAAAGCAATAGCGGTGGAGTCAAAGTAAAGAAAGAGGAGGAGGAGGATGCAGCCCTTGCATCTAAGGGACAAGGGCAACAAGGGAAGAAGAAGGACCTATCAAAGGTCCAGTGCTTTAAATATAGCGAGCTTGGACACTTCGCTAGCTCTTGTTGTAAGAGAAAGGACAAGGAATATTTTGATTCCAAGGCAGCAACAACGAAAGGGGATGATGGCAGTGACGATGACGTAGCCATTAGTACTCATGAACCAAGGAAGTGGGGCGTCATTGATCTGTAGAGCAACTACAGATGATGGCTGGATTCTTGAAGTGCCCAAACTCTTGGATCACATACAAGCTACGGGAGCCTTAAGACAGTAGTAGGATGACTTGAGCAGTGGGTGCAGAAGATCATGGAGAAGCATAGGCGAGATGGGATGCTGAAGTTTGGTGCAGCGCAAAGGAGAGGCAGAAACAACGTGGGAGAAACAGCGTAGAGGCTGATGGGATTTCAGCAGCATAAAGGTAGTGCTTGAGAGAGACAACGCAGAGCAGCAGCAGAGGGTGCTTCAGTGATGAGATGCAACCCAACTGACTTGTCTGTCAGTGATTGGGTGATGGTCCTTCAGTTGTTTACTTCTCAACAACTGAGTTGCAGTGTAGTAGTTAGCAGTGGCAGTGCTATGGGCAACATGATGCAGCAAATTGAAAGGGAGTTGCAGTACAAACGTGGTAGTGTCAATGGCAGTGACATGGGTAGCCGTACAGTGGCAGCAACGCAGTGGATGGAGGGCAGCAGGCCAAGCATCAATAGCGCAGAGACCGATGCCGGGATCAGACAATGCTTCAGTGTGGAAGTATTTCTAGAGCACACTCCTCGCTAAGAGGTAGTGTTGAGATTTTGGGGTAGCATCAGGTGTGCTCTAGCTCTGAAACTTTGTGGAGGGGCTAAGACACACGAGATCTCCAAGACCCAAAAAGTGTTTGGAGAAATTTCATCCTGTGTAATAGTTTCAAATAATTAAATTTTTTAATGGGGACCTTAAGTCTAACTTAGGGAAATTGAAAAATTAAAGTGAATTAAATTACGCATGTGATGAAATGTTCTATGTGACGTGGATGAAGCTTTCTTTTAATCTCAGCCGTTGATAAGAGATTAGATCACAACCGTTGGTTTCCCAACGAGAAAAGTATAAAGGAAGGGCTCGGGTTTAGCTGGAGGACACACACACATTGCAGAGCACTGAAGCTAAGTCAAATTTCTGGGGCGGGGTTTGATGAGGAATTCAAAGTGAGTTTGCAATGTAGTGAGGGGCAGAGATCGACAAGGGATGATCTTGTTAGCGACCTATAATAATTTGTCAAAGCAAACAGGTGGCTAAATTTGTCATCAAGCCTTCAAGTGACAAATTCCCTTGGAAATCTATCATTCTTGAAGCCTTCATGTGTTTTCCATCCTTTAGAGAATCTTCACTGTTGTTTCCATTAATGAACCCTGTTGTTTACGAAAGGAAAAAACTGTTCATGAGACTCCATTTTCCATCATCTCACTTCTCTTTTCACTCACAAAGAATTCCATTTTTCACTCTTATTCCCTTCACAAAATTCCTCTATAAACCTTCATTTTAACCTCTAAATCATCCTAAACCCCTTTTAAACTTTATATTTCCCTTTATTTGGTTTAAAAATCCTTTTTCTAGCCTACCGAAACCTTTATTTGGCCTTAAAATCCCTATTTTAGGCCTTAAAATTAGTATTTTGCACTATGAAGGTGTTAAGCCCCCAAGGGCTTATAGCTCTTAGCCCCTTTTCTCATATATCCTTAGCCCCGTAATCGGGCGCTAAAGGGCCAAACAAATCGTCATAACCTTACCTTTCATTTATTTTTCCATTCCCTGACATTACGGTTTTAAACGAATTTGGACTGTTGATCCACAAAGATCAACGGCCATTGGGCGCCCTTCCTTCCGCTCATTCACCTGCTCATACACTTCTCGTCCATTTCATCTTTGAATCGTCGTCGCCCGATCATCAGATCCAATGGTCGAGAATAAGTCCGATCTTTGTGCTCTAACCCAACCCCTTTCCACTACGCGACAAGCCACCTTACATCACTGCCGGTCCGCACCATTTGTTCCGCCCGCGCACCTTATCCTCCGTCGCGCTCTCCCACAGCCGTAGATCTTCGGCCTGAAGATCTGATGGCCAACGCATCATATCGTGCAATTTTTTGCCCCTTCCCACAGTGCGCTACTTCCGCGCGATAAAAGTGGTTTTCAAAAGCCACGTGTCGATCGCTCTATAGAATTGCGTTCCAAATGCAAATTACCGGCTTCCCCCATTTCGTTGCATGATAACCACCAGCGGTTTTGCAAAACCACTGTTCTTCATTTTCACGCCATAATTTAAATTTAAACCTGGTTTCGCCTTCTGCCATGATTTCGACCCTTCAGCCGCTGCATCCACATCATTCCTCATTGCTCCTCCACCCCCACGAGCCTCTGAAGCAGTCATTCCCGCTCCCGCAGGTTTTTATAACGTATTTATCGTGTTTTGCAGGGTTCAAAGAGTGATGAATTCATACAGTCCCCGCAGTCACAATCAGGTGACATATAGTGCTGAAAGACTATCACAGAGCCGAAGATCGCAGAGGAAGAAATCACTGAGAGGGTTTAATAGCAGGTTTCATCGAAGATCGGGGTTATTGACCTTGACATAAACCCTCCAGTGCCCCTATAACCTGTATATTCACAAAAATGGATTAGCAGAGGTCTAAAGAGTATCAGAAGAAGATTAGAAGGATTAGTGCATGATATTGAAGAATTAAGTATCTAATTCGCAGCGAAGGACAATGAAGGAACTTAATAAAGCTCAGACCATAAAATAATCAAGTCATATCAGTTTTTCAAATTATCAGTGATTTGATATTAGCAGAGCATTCTTTTCCCTAAGAAGGACAAATTCACATAGCCTACTCTTTTCCTCGTCGAGCACCAGAGCAGTTATTATTTTGACAGAAAGTCCTAAGAACTGTCAGTGCATTGGTTATAAAGTATGGAAGACTTGAAAGACAAATCTTCACATTTCTTGTCTTAGAGTATAAACAGAGTACTACAGCCAGAAAGTATCTCCAAGAACATACCTGAAGTTATTGTCAACCTGACAAAGACTTCTAAACCAGCCTAAAGGGTACCAACAGTTAATGCAAAGCCATTAAGCAGAGTGGACATCCCAAATACTTCTTCCCTCTGTATTAATGAATCATTTAAGTTCTATCTACCACTACTATCACCCTTTCACCTATAAGAACCCATGAGAAATACATTGAAAATGTTGGCTGGTTGGGATTTTATTGACTGTTTGAACTGTTATTGAGGGGAAGTAGCTTAGTAGTTTGTAATATAGTAGGCTGGGAAGAGAAGTTTGGACTGTAAAAAGCCACTGGACTCGAAGTATGTGACTGGTTTTGCACATCAATTGAACAAGTAGATTCACAGGATCCTGGTTTATATTATTGGTGATGTTTTTCTTACTATAATTGTCTCCCTTTCATGTTTTTTCATATTGTCCATTATTCTCCGATAAAGAACAGCAGCTATAGATTAGGACATATTGTTGGAAGTACCCTAAATCTCACTGATAAGCTTTATCTTTATGTTTTCCTACGATTGTGTATTTTAGGATAATTCTATAGAGTATAACCGGTCAAGGAGTGTTGGTAATGAGCCCATGTCTTCTTGAGTAGAACTTGAAACATTATTCTTAAATGATATTTACTCTTTCATGCTAAGTAAAAGTTTGAATAGGGAAGTCTATGGTTTTTAGCCTTTGTCCTCTAGTTTCTTCTCCAACAGTTTGTCTTGAAAGTTTCCCTGCGAGTTGGTATCAAAAGTAGAGAAGGTTAAAAGTCTTTCTCTGATCTTAGGCCTTGCTCTGTGTTTAATCTTAAATGTTTTCTACTTTCTGAAAGCAGTTATGAGGACTACTGGATTGTTTCCCTTGAGAGTATGCTGAAAGTAGTTTAGTTTAAAAGTCCTTACTTGATCTTAAGCTACCCTTTGTGTCTTTATTGAGAGTTTCCTTTATGAGTATGTCAAAATCAGGATAGGTTAAAAGTCCTTACCTGATCTTAGGTGTCCCTTTGGTTTCTTTCTTTCACCTCGCTTCTTAATGTTTCATACCACAAAATCGACTTAAAAAGATCCTTTGGTATAGATGACTTGCCCTATGGAAACCCTTGGATAGTTGTTATGCGAGTAAACCCTTTTATGACTCCATAGCCCAATGGATTGGCACTTCTCTTGACCTATCTTCCCATGCTGAAACATCCTTCTACTTATTCCCTTCTTCACTTCACATAACCTTCTCAGTTAATGATATCCAACCAAACAAACAAATCAAAAACCCTTGTGCTTCATAACTAGCCTAATACCTTAAATTGACCTTTAAAGATATATTCTTCTTTACCTTTATAGAGAGATCCCTCTCTGGATCCAGGAGGGCTAGATCCTAGGATACCAAAGTGGTTTGATGTTGTCTTGTCTTTTGGTTTTGCCAATTTGGCCAAAACACAGGAACCCCAACAGATCTGATCTGAGTCCAAGAATACAATAGTAGAGAGGCAACATTGTACCAGGGCAGTGCAGAGACCAGCAGGTGGGACGCAACCCAGCCAAGCTGATGCAGAGGCTACGCAGAGGGTGACGCAGAGGTAGCGAAGAGACTTCCAGAGTGACGCAGGGGTAGCTTGCACTGCGCAGAGGTTGCGTTGGGCCAGAAGGTTGAGGTAGAGGCTGGAGAAGACTGCGCTGAGGATTCCTAGTGGGGCAGAAAGGGCTCGTTATCTGTAAATCCTGATTGAGGGTGTGATTCAGCCATATTTTCTGTCTCCGAGTGAAAGGTACAACTGTTGTGTAATTTCTCTGTAGGGAAGACTGTTTCTGGTGCCTCGATTGTTGTATTTAGATTTTGCACAATAATTAAACCTTCTAGAGTTACTGCACTGATTTTCCCGCATTGGGTTTTTCCAGGGACATTTGTCCAAAAAATTTGTGTTAAATTTTGTCACATGTGCGTGTTGTTCAGTAAATGATCTATAGATGTGTAGGATGCAGTTTGTATTTGCTTTAATGTTTTTTTTGAATAATTCAGTTAAATAACTTGTTAAGTTAATTAAACAAGTAGGCGAAGTAGATCAAGGCACTGCAGTTGGTTTTTTGTTTTGAAACTTTCACAAAAGGGCTCCTAGAATGAAAGATGTTGCTTGGGCATATGCTGAGATGATTGATAATCAAATGTATGCAAATTTTATTTGATAAATTAATTATTTTTAATGAGGACTCTAAGTCTAACTTAGGAAATTAAAATAATTAATGGGTATTAATTTAAACTGTGGGTGAAACTTCTAGAAAAAGCATATCACTTCTAAATGTAATCTTAGTTGTTGATCGGAGATATAATCTCGGCTGTTGAAGTAACGAGGGTCATTTGTAAAATACACTGAGAAAATCTAGTGATCGAATTTTCTGACGGAGCAGTGCACAGACGAAAACTTCGATCTAAGTGATTCTTCAGTGCAGTTGAGGGGGAGAGACAATATTGGCAAGGGGATCTTCTATGGGGCCAAAGATCATCAACAGAGAGGCAGAGAAAGACAAAGAGGAAGTAGCGCAAAGCCTAGAGTGGGTGATGCAGCACCGAGAAGGGGTGATGCAGGGCTACGCAGGCCACACGTAGATGCAGCGTAGTTTCTCAGCAAAATTCTGCGTTTCAGCTAGGAAATCGAGATTCTGAGCTGGGAGGGTTAGGATCGACTTTTCAGAGAGCTGAGAGATCATGCAGAGGAGGTGACGTAGTTCCATATTTTTCCCCACGTAGGCCTACATATCTACTATGCAAAGGCAGCATAGAGGGTGCTGGTGTTTCATTAGTTCAACTACCAGATCAACCGGTACTTGCAGTGTGAGGCAAACTCACTACTTTTTCTCTGTCAGTATTCTCTGTAACTGATTTGTCTGGTGGGACAGTTAGAGATGTATTCGGGTTAACTATTGCTTAATAATAAAACTTTTAGATCTATTACATCGGTTTTCCCACATTGGGTTTTTCAAGGGACGTTTTTCCAAAAATAACGGCGTCTCGTGTGTGTTATTTCTCTTTCTTAGTTTACTTTTTCACATATAATTTAATTAAGTTAAGGCTTCTTCAGTAACTACTTCAATGTTTTCAGAATTAATCTGCAAAATAACTTGTTAAATGTAATTTACAAGTTGGAGAAGTAGTTCAGTTTGTTGTAGTAGGATACCAGATTGAGGACTTGGAATTTTCACAATTGTGTGGCGTAATGTCCCATCTCGCCACACCGGAAGCATTTGATCTTTGACAAATCCTTCTTCCTCTTGCGTTGCTTTGGCTGCCCCTTTGATGCAAGGGTCACATTCTCCTCCTCCTCCTTCTTGATCTTCGAACCACTGTTGCTTCTGCCCTCAAGTTGACACTTGAGAAAGTCTCTCTTCATCTCTTCTTGTTGAAGAGCTGCCCACATTGACTCCCAGTCTGACAAGTTCTCTCTACCCAGGATGCTCTGGAAAAAGACTTGGTAATCCTGAGACACTAAGTTGAGGGTCAATCTGACCATCTTTGTGGCCTTAGGAGCTGCTCTCCCTTTTGTATCCTGGGGGTCCACATTTTCTCCTCTAGAAACATCTTTCGCTGCTTAGAAGACCCCTCATACAACGTGGCCAACCCTTCCCACATCTCCCTTGTAGTCCCTTTGCTGGAAATGTGAGACAAAATGTGATCCTTCACTCCATTGTGGATCAATATTTTTGCCTTTGCCATATTCTTCTTGAAGGCCCTTAGTGGTGTTGCATCCACTGGTTTAGCCTGTGCACTTTCGATAAAGTGCTTGAGGTCATGCTCATCTAGAAGGAAGGATATCCTTGCCTTCTAGATTCTAGTTGGAGGCACCCTCCAACCGGTCTTAGTCACGCAATCCGCTGGTGGCCATCTAACCCAACTGTTGTCGATCTGCTGCCTCTCACCCTCGGCACAGCTGAATTTACGCACTCCTTGTGGAGCAAGCCACAAATTATGCTGCTACTGCACGATGAATCTGAGTTTCTTGGGCAAGCAACTCACTGAGGTCGGAAATCCCCAAAAGCTGTGTTTTAGCTACTCTTCTTGATGATTCTGTACCAGCAATCCCTGCTGCGCAGTCAACTGCGTCACTCCCGCTGTTGATCTATGTAGATTTGTTGCGCTACTCCCTCTGCCTCGGACTAACAGCAATCTGGAACAATCCTACCTCTCTGTCGGCTCACTCAGAGAGAGATTTTCCTACTGGTCTATTCCTCTTAGCTTGGACTGCGTAATCAATTGGGAGATTGATCCGCTGCTTGTGCAACTGTTTGATCCCCAGCTTCACAAACGCTAAATCTGCTCTTCTGTTCCTCCCACACTCAGCTTAAACAAGCTCTAATATCATGAGAAATTTTGTTAACCTCTGGAATCCTATTGTAGCAACTGGAAGATATTCACCTAATTGTTAATTTTCTAAATTAACAATATATTTGTAGTTTACTACAGCTAATACTGAATACATCACACTGCAACCTACACATATAAAATGCGGAAGAAATACAAGTACGAAAACAAACTGAACAAGAATAGATCACACACACATTTGACACAACTATTTTTGGACTCGTCCCCAGAAAACCCAATGCCGGAAAACCAGTGCAACGAATCTGAGGGTGTATATATTATGCAGTAAATATTTCTGAGTACAAATCTATGGTTGACACATCCGTCAAATCATACAGAGAAACTGACAAAAGAGATCTTATGAAACAAACCTCACTCCTCCATGGGAACCCGACACTGATTAGCACCAAGAGTCCAAGATTGGATTGCCCTACGCTACCTCTGCACAGTGACCGTGTCACTCTACACGGTCTCTGCGTCACAACAATGGCTGCCCTCTGCCTTTGCACTGGTCTCTTTGCTAGCTGGAAACTGAGGCCTTCTGGCCTCCGGAAAATATCTTTGGGATCTCGCACTGGCCCAACACTCTCTCCTCAGCAAGAAAATGACTTTCCTTCATCCTCTGTGCAGTGACTACGTAAGCACTGCGTCACTGGCTCTGCGCTGCTACTGTGGCTCTCTCATTCTCTACTGCTATGCACTCTCTCGCTCAGGATTCCTTCCAACTGGAATTACTGCCCCTCTCTGCAAAATATCTCACGATCAAATGTTCTTCCTGAGCATTGCTCCCTAAAGAAATCGATCTCTGATCTCCGTCAAATTTGTTTTCCAAATGACCTTTCAAGCCATTCTTATAGTCTTCTCGTTGAGACTTCAACGACTTATATTAGATCTCTAATAAATGGCTAAGATTAACTTTTGCATTGATCCGCCTTTTCTGGAACATTCACACCCATATTCTATTAATTCACTTTAATTATTTTATTTTCCTATGTTAGACTTAGGGTCCCTTTAAAAATAATTAATTATTTGAATAGAATACAATACGGGTGGAATTTCACCAAACGATTTATGGGTTATCTGGAATACATGTGTCTAAGCCTCTCCACAAAATTTGAGACTTAGAGCACATCCGATGCTACCCCAAAATCAACAGGGTTGCCTCCCCTTCTCCGGTTCATCCAGAAAATGAGGCATGGTAGGTTGGCTAGGCTGGCCATGGGTATTTTTCGGTTGGATTGCGCGTGAATGTGCATGGCTTCTCTACTGGGTATGTCTCAATGTCCCCATCATTTTTTGCATCCTCTCTAGGACCTGTTGGTTTTGCATCCTCAACTGTCGATTCTACCTCATCAACTCCTCCATGATCCTCTGCGTACTCTCCCCTTTTTGTGTCACTGGAGTGCCCATAAATTCACCAGTCACAATGCATGTATGGCCAAGACATCCATGATGTTCCTAGATTCCCCATAGCTGGCCAAGATCATGCTCTGATACCACTGTAATATTCCAAATGGAAAAATACAGTAGATAACATAAGTAAAGAACTAGCTACAACTATAAAATTCAAGCATGCACAACCATACACAAATAAACACTGAAATGTTGGAAAAAACTTTGAGTCATTGTGTTAATATAATAAATTATGAGTACAATAATTGTGATAAGAGAAACCTGGGCTTGCTACAATAAGCATGTCCAAACCTAGGTGTCAAATCAATGGCTCCAAGGGTCGGAAAAACTCCCAAAAGAAACTGTGCTCTGCCTGGTGTAAACTTCTACTGCAATTGGAAATAACCATATATTTGACCCCTCAAAAGTGTCGAGAAATTTCTGCAATTTTTGTTAGAGTCTCCCCACATAAAACCCAGAAAGGGTTTCGGGCAAATTTTACCGACCACCCGGGACCAAAAGTTTAAGTTCACTCCTCCCAACTGGATGCCAAATAACTATGGAAAAATTATGCTATTTGGGGCCCCAAAACTCCAAAAAATTTGCAAAATTAGGAGCAAACTCCTTGAGGCTAATCCAACAAACCTAGAAATGATTTGGGCTAATTCTGACCTCCCAGAATTACCCAAATTTGGTGTTGTTCTCTCCTTGATTGGTTATGCGTTCTCCAAAATCTACTACTACTAAATATGCCACAAATCCTTCCTCAATTGGCTGTAGGATTTCCCTGCAATTCTCCTCTGGAAGGTATGAGTGAAATTCCTCCACAAATACAACACAAATGAGGTGAATTCTTCCCTACGAATTCCGTCCAGTAATACCTCTGGGTAGACCCCAAATTGGTGAGTTATGCCCCACGAATTCTGCCCAGTAATACCTCTGGCTAGACCCTAAATTGGTGAATTTGGCTCTCTCTGAAGCAACAACCTCTAGCCCTGAAATTCTCCAAAAACTGTAGTCCACCCTCAAGGAGATTTCTCCTAAATTCGCTGCCCAAAACTCCCCTTGAAGCCCCTCAACTCAGTGGAACGAATTCTACTAGTGTGTCCTCCTGTAAGCTCAAACTGCTTGAATCAAGAGCTGATATGATCCACGAACTCCAGCAAATATCTTCCCACTAAGTTCTGAAATTCTATCCTAGGGTGGCACTCTTAAGTCCACCGAAGAAGAGCTGAGATTTCCGCCCGGAAATCTCCTTGTGCTAAGCAACACTAGTAGTCTTGGCTAAGCAGCTCAAAAGTACTCTAGAGTGTAAATCAGAAATACAATTTGTCAAAGGCCCCAAAATGATGCCTCTTCCCTCTATTTATATTTTCTGCCCCCTTTTCTCTTCTTGTGGGCCCCACCAATTCGACCTCCTTCTCCCTAGCTCAATTTTCCTAAGGAGTTCGAATGCCTCTTTTGGGTGGCCCCACATCCCACTACCAATTTAATTTTTCCTTTTCTCTAATATTGGTGGCCTCCATTTCTCCAAAAATGAAGCGGGGACTCCTTCCACCCACTTTCCCTAAGTTTACATGCCAAAATATCTCCGAACACCAAAATTGCAAAAATGGAAATTCTTCTTAACAAAACTAACTTAATTGGGGACATTACGAAATAACAAAGCACAGCTTGGAAAAACCATTGAAGAGAAGGAGAATATATAGGCCTTGAATACTTGTTTCAACTTTTTTTGTGGTTGGAAAAGGTTCAAATTCAGAATGACAGTAGCAGAAAATGTGAGTAATAACTTGTATTTATGTAGTTTGGCGTATCAATTAAATATCAGATTCAACAACACAAAGACAACTTATCTCAACAATATCAGTCCATCAGATACAAATTTTAAAATGAAAGTTTGGAAAAATCATAGGGGAGAGAAAAAAATAGACCACAAAACACTTGTTTGGACATTCTTCGTCTTTGGAATTTGGAAAATGTTTGAATGACAACAATGCATGGCAAATGAGATCGTCCAGGAAAACTCAATTCTGTTTAAAGTTCCACCTTTTTCTGAAAAGTAGATGGTACATGCACACTATGGGATGAGACTGTCCACCTATAAATTGGTATTTGGACTTCCATTTGAATTCCAATAAAAGCTTGTCCAAGAGAACTATATTACAGGAGTGATAACCAAATATTAACACTGCAAGGATATCCTGTGAACTGCAGTATTCAAAGTACTTGCAAAGGAAAGCAATAGAGGAGTGAAGACTAGGATTGTCCAGTGCAATTGCACAAGCATGCAAGAGCTGAGAATAGGGTTACTGGGAACAACGAAATCTGGGGTGAATCAGAGTTTTTCTTTGAATTAATTGGAAAATGTGGCATGCTGCCCAGTTTTAAAGAGAAAGACTCTTTCAATCAATTGAAAAATATGTCTGAATGATTTATTTGTAGACCAAATTAACTGAAGGTAAAGAAGTTCCCGAAACCAACAATACACTATTTTTAGATTTTCTTGGGCAGTTTTGAAGCCTCTGACAACTTCAATTTGAGTTTATAAGTCTAAAAAAGTAATTTCATCTGAGTGTCCTTTGTAGTTGCTCTCTGAATGTAGTTGGATTTATCTGTGTTGACATGCTTACGCATTAGATGTCAAAGAAGAATATATTAGAAAAGCATTATATGCAAAGTTCCGTTCACTAATGAAATTTTATATCACTTTGTTCTTTGGCAGGCAACTTGATAATAACCACTTCACAAATAGTGTGATACCTCATTCATATGTTAACATGATAAAATTGTTGAAACTGTAAGTAGTCTATCTCTTCATTCTGGATGATTGATGTTTCCAATTGCTATGATATCATCATGCACACATCCATATCCATTTAATTTTTGTTTTTTCCAAGAGGTACAATGTTGATTATGTATGAGTTTCTTGCATCATCTATTTTTCCCTGGCATGAAGTGTGGCATACTTGAAGAGTAGTGTGAATGTTCTAATTTTGAGAATTGAAATTCGCTTGAGCATTTTAAAAAATATTGATTTTTATTTAAAAGAAATGCAAGTTATTTTTTGCTCTTTGAACAAAACGTTTCCTTGATTGCTTTATATTTTCTTAAAGATTACTTAAAGAGAAATGTAAGGGGAAAAAAACCTTCTGGCTGAAGGGACCTTGGCCAACATTTGAAAGAATGAATATCTTTATCATCTTTGGTATGAATTATGCATATTTCTGAATAATATTTAACATAGCATTAGCAAAAGGCATCATTTCAAGATTAAAAGTTGAAATTTCTCTTAGTCAAGTTGGAGGTTCAAAATGTTTCACTTAATCAAAACAAACAACCTTGCAAATGTGTGTCAATCCAAGAATGGACACTTTCGATGTGGATTTTAACCAAATTTGTTGGGATCCACGTGACAATCAAATTTGGCTCGTGAATAAAATACCCAAAAGACTTGGAATATAAAGATATCTATTAGTATAAATAAATAATATATAAATGTATGAGTAAAAATGACATGATATGATATTACAAATGAGGGCCTTGTTTGTGAAAATTCCTAAACTGGAATCCTATTGTAGCAACTGGTATTATTTCTCCTAACTGCTAAATTAATTATTCATTTTATTGCTACAACAACATCGAAATAAACACACTGCAACCTTCACAAATAAAAATGCGGAAAATAAATAGCACTGGAAACTGAGAAAATATTAGCACACACACACACACATAAAATGACACCGTTATTTTTGGACAAATGTCCACGAAAAAACCCAACTTGGGAAAAACAGTGCAATAGTGAGGGCTTTTATTATTATGCAACAGTGAATTCTGAGTACAATCTGGATGCTTGAAACTAGCAATCCACAACAAGAAAATCTGGGCAAAATTATCTAAGGGAATTACCCTTCCTCCACAAGCAATCCCGACACAACTTCCCTTCAGAAAAATCGGCCTCCTATACCCTCTGCGTCTACCTCTGCACTGCTCTGCGCAGACCCTATGATGTCAAGCCTCCAACCTAACTCTGATGAAATAGTTTTTCCTGTCACTGCTAAGGAAATCGCCTCTGTAGCGCTTTTGACCCTCTACCCGACCTCTAGAACTGAGAACAAATTTCTCTCCAACAAATCGAACTGCTTCTCAGAAGAAACTACACAGTCCTCTGTGCTGCCTCACTGGGAATAACTCAACCCTCTTGTTGTTGCCAACCCGGATCACTGTTCCTACCCCTCACTATCTCTATTGCCTCACTGAAGCTCGAACTCTCCGAAAACTGACTACTGCTACTATGGAAAATCAAATTCTCCAAGTGACTCTAGTGCATTCTCCATTACCACATCGATCGCTTCTTATGTCTTTCCGTTGGGACTCCAACGGCCAAGATTAAATCTTAATCGATGGATCAGATCATTTCTAGATCGATCTGTGTGAGTTTCTATAGAATTCTCACCTTGATTTAATTAATTCTGATTAATTAACAATATTCTCTAAGTTTAGACTTAGGAAATATTTAAAAAAACTGGTTAATAATCTGATTACATCATTTCTAGGTGGAATTTCCAAAAACGATTTCTGGGCTTTGGATATCTTAGGTATTCTAGCCTCTCCACTAAATTTCGTGGCTAGAACACATCTAATGCTACAAAAACTAACATTGTTGTCGCTTGAAGTGTACACCTAAGTGTGGGAAAAGGTTACCAGCCCTACAAGGTATATCTTCGAGGTGCAACGCTCAGAGTAGGGGTTGTCACTCTAATCCCTACTCTCTTTTCTTAAGCTCTCTCGTAGGCAATCTAAGGGGGGTAGTCCCTAAAGGATAGAAAACTAAGGGGATACTTGTTGAATTCAACAAGTCTAAGAGATCAAAAGGCAAGGGAATCACTTCTTTTAGTAACTTGAATAAGATTAGATGGAAAGTTAGGGTTACTATACTGAGCAATGCGATATAGATGGATTCAATTAAATAAATATGACACTTAAGGTGAAACAATGAGAGACCAATTGTTAAAATTGGATAACTAGGTCCAAACTCTGGGTTGTGCTGCTCAGATGACGATCCCAATATTTTTATTGGATTCCTCTTTCGGAGAGGTGTAAGATTGATCTAAAGATCATCTCGATCGGATGAGTAGAACATATACTTTGAATTTATTCCACTTATGTGCTAGGTCGGCCTGGAATATAATATAGACTTAAATGTCTTAAAGGAAGTGTCACACACCCCCAAAGATGCCTATATATTGGAGAGACTTGGAGTTCATTTGACACACAATGTGTGGAGGATTTTCTTCTCTCTTGATGGTGTTGGAGCTGCGTATTTCTGGAGTATTCTCTATTTGGGTTGTACTGGGGTTATGTGTGACACACTTGGTTGAATGACTTATTGCAGACTTTGCTGGTAGAAGCATCCTGCTGATCGTCGTAACGCCACCATTCATCATTTCTGTTTTGGCTTGTCTTCTATCGATCTATTAGTATGTTCTATCTGCTTCAGTATTGTGCCCTAATCTGAAATGGCATAGAACATGTTCAGAAATTAACACCAATGCCTTGATAACAATGCCCAAAAAAATTAAAGAACTAGCACAATAATGAAAGATATTTCAAATAATAAGATAAGCAATGTTGCAGAGGAATGTTAGTAAGATAATCAGAGATATGAGCGATAAAGAGAACAATTGCAATGAAACTTTGAAACGACAACATAAATAATGAAAGTTTGTAATTATAAATTTAGCTCACAATTCCAATTACCAATGATGATGAAATGCAAGATCTATCTAATATGAGATGCAAGATCTGGGTTGATTTTAATGAAGATGCCTAATCTAGGTGAGAGCCTTCTCCTCAATTGTTTTGAAACAAGTCTCACACAAAGTTAAAGAAATAAGTCTAGGGGAAGGAAGCTAAGGCCTCATTAATGATACCTACCATGGAGTTCTAACAACCCAGATGCCTCCATTCCTACAAGGGATCGCCCACAAGAGAACTGCAAGGTTACTTGTTTTAATCGTTGAGCTAGGGTCAAGCTTCGCAAATTGGATGAAGAAGGTTTCCCTAACTTTCTATCAACCAAGCTTATGCTTGGAGGTAAGTTTTAACAATGCAACACTAGTCTAAAATGAGGATGAAAATGTTGAAAAAATTAGATTGCTTCCATGAGATACAATTATGTTAAGATGCTTCAATGTGAACAATAGAAAACCACTTATAACCAAGATTACAAATATCTCTTTCAACGCAAGATCACAAGATGCCAATAGCAAGTAGTGAAGCACTACAAGATTACTCAATGAAACAATGATGACAATGATATCAAATAATTATTTGTGCTTATTAGAATCCGTTTCACTTAAGTGATGTAGCAATTAGAACAAGTGAAATTTTACAATGATATAAGCACAATGAGATTGCTAACATTGATTTTTATGAAATAAGAACTATATCTAACCATGAAATGCAAACAAGAAAGCAACACAAATGAGATAGTTATAATCTAACTAGGAAAAGAGGCTATCCTTAACACTTCAATGAGATCACAAGAGAACAACCAATGCAATTACCAATCCACTACGCTTCTAAATATCCAAAGCCACAAGAATGCACAAGAAGACTAATAGTGACCTACATAGATAGAAGAAAAGCACCTAACCTTAAGAGATCTTACTGTCAAGAAATATCAGTGCACTATCAACCAATATCAGTCACCAAGAAGCTCACGACTATGCAAGAGTAAGATCTAGGATACTTATTAAACTAAAAGTAATATGCCAAACTGAAATTTTTTCAATCTTCACAAATTTTAACTGAGCAAGCGCTCCATATAAAAATTCCATTCATTAACAGAACATTGCCATGTAAAATTCAACAACATAGAACAATAAAATAACCACATAATGGAGCAGAAAGAATCTCGGCTTTATTTATCATATATATAAATTGGGGGCTTTATGTGAAAATTTCAAGCCCTAGATCTGGAATCCTACTGCAACAAACTGAATTACTTCTCCTACTTGTAAATTACATTAACAAGTTATTTTGCAGATTACTTCTGAAAACATTGAAGCAATTATTGAAGAAACCTTCACTTAATTAAGTTAGATGCGGAAACAGGAAACTGAGCAAAAGAAAAACATCACATAGGACACCGTTATTTTTGGACAAATGTCCCCAAAAAAACCCAATGCAGGAAAACGGGTGCTGCAGTTCTGAGGGTTTTATTATGAAGCAGCAGTTGTATCTTAACACATCTCTGAATGTCTCACCGGACAATTCACTTACAGAGAATACTGACAGAGAAAAAATAGTGGAATTACCTCACTCTGCAAGTCTCTGCTGATCCGGTAGCTGAACTGATAAAACCCCAGCACCCTCTATGCAGTAGTTGCGTAGGCCTTCGTGGGGATTTCTCTGGAACTGCGTCACCTCCTCTGCGTGATATTTCATTCCTTAGGAAACTCGATTGTAGCCCTCTAGGCTCAAAATCTCAATTTCCCAACTGGAACTCAGACTTCTGCTCAGATTCTACGTTACCTCTCCGTGTGGCCGCCGTGGCCCTGCATCACCCCTTTTGGGTGCTTCATCACCCTCTCTGGGCTCTGCGTCGTTTCCTCTGCGTCTTTCTTTGCCTCTCTGTTGATGATCCTTGGCCCCGAAGAAGATCCTCCTGCCAAAACTGTCTCTGCCCCTCAACTGCGTGAAGAATCTCTAGATCGAAGTTTTCCTCTGAGTATTGCTACTTCAGAAACTTCTATCACTTGATCTTCTTGGTGTGTCTTCCAAATGACCCTCAAACCTTCCTTTATCGTCTTCTAATTGAGACTTCAATGGCCAAGATTAGATCTCCAATCAACTACTAAGATTATATTTTGACTTGATCTACTTTTTCTAGAAATTACGCCCACAATTTAAACTTTGGATTAATATTCATTAATTGTTTTAATTTCCTAAGTTAGAATTAGGGTCCTCATTAAAAATAACTAATTTATCAAATAAAATTATTTCTGGGTGGAATTTCCCAAAACAATTTATGGGTTATCTGGAATACATGTGTCTAAACCTCTCCACAAAGTTTGAGACTTAGAGCACATCCGATGCTACCACAAATCAACACTCCCTCTTAGCGAGGAATGTGCTCTAGCAAATATGCCTTGTTGCACACTGCTCTGACTCTGAAGCATCTCCCTCTGCGCTACTGATGTCTGACATGTTGCCCATCAACCACTGCGTTGTTGCTGCACTATATTGTTGTTGACCCTGCCACGATCAACACTGCTTCTGTACTGCAACTCCCTCTCAAATGTTGCATCTGCTACTAGCACTACCACTGCTAACTCTGCACTGCAATTCAATTGTTGAGAGAAGCAACTGAAAAAACATCCAAAAAATTCTAAACAAGAGTTCAGGATGCATCTCGATGTTGAAACATCGATTGTTGCTAGTCCCACGATGTCCCTCTGAAGCACTGCGTTGCTGCTGCTCTGCACTGCGTCCCTCTACGTTGTTACACTCTGCTCTGCGCTACTCAAATTCCAACGCTGGTAACCACTGCATCTGTCGTTTCTGCACTCCACTGGACCAACTGAAAACTCCTCCAGCCTGCTACTCTGATCTTGGGCACCCGTACCAAGGTCATGATCCAAGAGGTGGACTCCTCAAGAATCCTGCCCAACTGAAGTTCTTGCGAACTTACAACTCAATGTTGCCCTATCACCCTCCTAGAGATGCATGGGCAATCATGGCATACTCATCCTCATCGATCTTCGTGGTCGCAGCCTTCAGATCGTGCTTCTTGTCCTTGTCCTTTTTCTTCAAAGGACATTGGATATCGTAGTGACCAAGTTCACCACACCTAAAGCATTTTATCTTTGATACGTCTTTCTTACGTCTCTGCTGCTCCTACTGCCCTTTGGATGCAAGGGCTGCATTTTCCTCCTCCTCCTTCGCTTTCGACCCATTGCCACTGCTGCCATCAAGTTTTCACTTGACCAAGTCTCTCCTTAGCTCTTCTTGCTGAAGAGCAACCCACATCTCTTCCCAGCCTGGCAAGGTTGCTCTGCCCAGGATACTCTGGACGAACACCTGCCAATATTCAGTCACTGCATTAAGAGCCAGTCTCACCATTGTTGTAGGAGAAGGGGTGGACCCCACGGCTGCTAGTTGATCATGGATCTCCTGAAGTCTAGTCAGGAATGGAATAATGCGCTCCCCTCTCTACATCTGCACCATCCTTAGTTGCTTCTCTAAGTACATCTTCCGTTCCTCGGAAGATCCTTCATACAACACTACCAAGGCTTCCCACATTTTCCTGGCAATGTCCTTGCTGGCTATATGGGATACAATATGATCTTTGACTCCATCAAGGAGCAGCCTTTTAGCCTTCGCCATGTCGGATGTGTAGTTCTTCAACAGATCTGGATTTGCAGGGACAGTTACCGTACTCGTCACGAAGAGCTTGAGATCGTATTCATCTAGAAGGCATTGAATCCTCGCCTTCCATATTACATATTTGGAGGCTCCCTCCAACCGGTCCTGGTCTTTAAGCCCGTGAGCTGCCATGGCCGTCAAGAATGTCGAATCTTCTCCTCTTCTTTCCCCTCTGCACACCACTGGACAGGCTTACACACTTCTAGCTAGAGCTTGTAGATATGTCACCTGGATCTGCTGCTCAGATTTCGGAAAATAGAGTTCCTCGGCTATGAACTCCCTGAGGAAGAAAATTCCATCAGTGTGTTGCTTCTTTCATTTCTGACGACTTTTTTCCCAACAAACAAATATGCCTACAGAAAATTGTGTCCCACCAGCTTTGTGGTGAGGCTTTGCATTTCTCCCTTTGGCTCGGAAAAATTTCGATTTGGAAGCCCTTCCTCTCTATCGTCTCACTCAAAGAGAGACTTTCCCGGAAATTTCAGCCCTCCAGGCCTGGGTTGCGCAATCCCTCTAGGGATTCGAACTGCTGCTTTCTGCAATTATTCGGCCTCCTAAGTGCTGGATCTACTCTCCCTATTCACCTGCAACGCTCCACAAGCTCTGATACCATGTGAAAATTCCAAGTCTTAGATCTGGAATCCTACTGCAACAAACTAAATTACTTCTCCTACTTGTAAATTACATTAACAAGTTATTTTATAGATTACTTTTGAAAACATTGAAGCAATTACTGAAGCAACCTTCACTTAATTAATTTAGATTTGGAAACAGGAAACTGAGCAAAAGAAAAACATCACATAGGACACCGTTATTTTTGGACAAATGTCCTCGGAAAAACCCAATGCGGGAAAATCAGTGCAGGAGAACTAAGGGTTTTATTATCAAGCAACAGCTGTATCTGAATACATCTTTGAATGTCTCACTGGACAATTTGATTACATAGAATACTGACAGAAAAAAAATAGTGAGATTACCTCATTCTGTAAGTCTCGGCTGATTCGGTAGCTAAACTGACAAAACCCCAACATCCTCTGTGCTGCCTCTGCATGGTAGTTACGTACGCTTGCATTGCGACTGCTCTAGAAATGCGTCACCTCTTCTACGTGATCTTTCAGCCCTCAGGAAACTCAATCCCAGCCCTCCCGGCTCATAATCTCGATTTCTCGACTAAAACTGTGTTGCCTCTGCGTGTGGCCTGTGTGGCCCTGTGTCACCCCTTCTGGGTGCAGCATCACCCTCTTTGGGCTCTGCGCTGCTTCCTCTACGTCTTTCTCTGCCTCTCTATTGATGATCCTTGGCCCTAGAGAAGATCCTCCTGCCAAAAATGTCTCTGCCCCTTAACTGCATGAAGAATCTCTAGATCAAAGTTTTCCTATGAACACTGCTCCTTCAGAAAATTCGATCACTTGATCTTCTCGGTGTATTTTCCAAATGACCTTCAAGCCTTCCTTTATAGTCTTCTCGCTGAGACTTCAACGACCGAGATTAGATCTCCAATCAACGACTAAGATTACATTTAGACTTGATTGGCTTTTTCTAGAAGTTTCACGCACAATTTAAATTAATACCCATTAATTATTTTAATTTTCTAAGTTAGACTTAGGATGCTCATTAAAAATAATTATTTAATCAAATAAAACTGTTTCTGGGTGGAATTTCCCAAAACAATTTTTGGGTTATCTGGAATGCATGCGTCTAAGGCTCTCCACAAAATTTGAGACTTAAAGCACATCTGATGCTACCCCAAAATCAACACTTTACATGTTGAAGAAACTATTATAGCTGAGATGGAAGCTGACCTCAAGAATCTGCTCCAATGTTGTGCTGGCCCTCCAAATTGAACTGAAATTTCGTTGCTGAGCTCTCTTGTGAATTTTGGATGAATTTGCCAAGGGGAGATGGGTACTCGCCCATTCTCACTGAATCACGCGAGGGCTTCCGTCCCTGGGCTACAATGAAGTAGAGAATCGAGTTCTCAAACCTCTCATACAAGACCATGCTCAAATACAAGATGTCCTCTATTGGCCTCCTCCTCCTCTTTTTATAGATCTGATAGATCCCTCTAGAAGCTCCTATTTTATTATTATTTTAATCATTGAACACATTTCCCTTATTTAAAATATTATTTTTAATGTGGGAAAATGGTAAATTGGCCACCATGCCTCCTCAAGCCACTAAAAATCACTACTAACCATCCCAACCTGTAGATATTCTCGTTCTAGTTACAACGAGCTATTACATTAAGGTGTTTTGCCAAGTATTCCTCCCGAAATGCCATCTTAAGCATAATTAATTGAGTCATGCCCATTAATAACTCTATTTTTTAAATTTGTCGGAATGCAACGGAACGAAAGGAAAATTGTGTGGATGATGGAATTTACCAAGCGAATGCCATCGGACCCCATAAAAACTCCTCATAACAATTCCAAAAGCCCCATGGGCCCAATGACGCCAACCTGTACCTGTGACCTGTGTGCCCCCAACTCTGAATGTCCATCCTAACCATGCCATAAGGAACATCAAACTTCTTGTGATTAGTGACTAATTTTAATTGTTTTAGGCTTTTTATTATCAAAATTATTAGGTGATTGATTTCTTATTGCAAAGCTTCTGATTTGATCAAATTGTAAAGTATGCAATAGTTCACAGTGGGAGAAGCCAAGGCTTCTAGGCCTTGTTGCCTTACTCCAATGGTTTATGTATCAAGTGAAAAGACCAAATAGCAATGTTTTGACCATAAAATAGCATTTTAACCTCTCCAAAGTTGCAACACTAACCCTATGATCACAAATGTTAGGCCTAAATATGACAAAAAGTATAGAACATACCGTAAAATGATTGCGGCTAGGGAAAGAAACGCCTCTAGGCCTAAAGGAAGGCTTTGATGGATCAACAAGTTCCCAAATCCAAAAAAAATAGCAAAAACCCTTGCCAATGAGGATGCTAAGCATGCAAACAATCAAAGTTAGTCTACAAATCAGAGATAATGAATTTACAAGCCTTCCAATGGATCAGAATTGTAATAAAGCTTCCACGTCAAAACCAATGATAAACCCTTGTCAAAAATGTGATTAAGCCTGCAAACAAGTAGGAGTAGTCTATGGATCAAATGCAATGAGTTTATTGAGCCCTCTAAGCTTGCAGCCAAGTCAAATTAATCCCAAAACCCTAGCGGCCACCTTCCAAAGCTTGTATTCAAACTTTGGCCTTCAAAAAATTTGTCACTGAGTCTACAACAAAGTCAGATTTGGAAAACAAGAAACCAATGAAATAGTTATGGAGATTATTTGCAAAAAAATTATTAGGTTAAACCCTTGATGGAATTTTGATTTTTTGCAATGTGATTCGCTCTCTAGGGCTTGTGACCTCCAAAAACCCTTAAGAGGCTAGATCAAGCCTCAAACCCTTTGTGGCCTTGGAAAAAATGTTGGAAGACTTCCAAGAAGGCAACGTTGCCCTGAAACCCTAACCATCTAGGCTAGGTGAGGGCTAATTCCTTCAAAACATTGATTTTTTCCTTTGATCTTGAAGTGGTAGCACCTGCAAAATAATAAACCCTAGTCGTCCCTCAAGATCTACAAGAAAACGAAAAAATAATAAACCCCAATTGACTATATGTACAATGGACAAATAAAATATAAGGGTTAGAAAATTAATATACAAATTATCTACAATATTCACAATAAATTTATAGCTCTAATTAGGAGATCTATCTTTTATTTCACAAATATATTGAAGATAGATGAGTAAAATAAGATTTTTATATTTGAGCCATGGCCAAGTTCTTTGCAAAACAATCGTTAGATAAATCCTAGAAATTTAACACAATGGATTCTTGAGTTTCTTGTCTTGGGAGTTGGTTGGTCGTGTTGTCGTCCATATTGTACAGGGAACGCGACAACGCTCAAGACGGGGGCTGTCACTCTCATCCCCTCCCACTTCATTCTAGTTGTTTCCCAACAACAGGCTATGGGGGGTAGTCCATATGAAATGAGGCGATGGAAGACAAGTTGGGAACCAACTTGTTTGGGAGACACATGCAAAATAATAACCCTAGCCATCCCCTAGATCTACAAGAAAAAGAAAAAAAAAAGAAAAAAACCCTAATTCACTATATGTACAATGGACAAATAAAATGCAAGGGTTAGAAAAATAATATACAAATTATCTACAATATTCACAATAAATATATAGCTCTAATTAGCAGATTTATCTTTTATTGCACAAATATATTGAAGATAGATGAGTAAAATAAGATTTGTATATTTGAGCCATGGCCAAGTTCTCTGCAAAACAATCGTTAGATAAATCCTAGAAATCTAACACAATGGGTTCTTGAGTTTCTTGACTTGGGAGTTGGTTGGTCCTGTTGTCGCCAATATTGTACAGGCAACACGACAACGCTTAAGACAGGGGCTATCACTCTGACCCCCACGCACTCCGTTCTAGCTATCTCTCAACAACAGGCTATGGGGGGTAGTACCTATGCAATGAGGCGAAGGAAGACAAGTTGGGAACCAACTTGTTTGGGAGACACAGACGAGTGGCCTAGCCACTTGGTTGAAATTAAGCAAGATTGTTGATTAGATTTAGATTTTCTATTATGAGACCAATGCCTTAATGGAGTCACAAATTCTTGTTTTCTATAAATTGGAACCAAATGACCAGATAGACACTCACTGCTTAAATGCTTCAATAATCTATATGATATGCAATACCTAGGACCTATGTGAGATACAGTGATCTTGTTAAATTTTAATTATATGCCTAGTCTAAATGTAACATTTTCCCCAACTGTTTTGAGAAGCAATTCTCAAAGTAAGTTGTGAAATGGAAGCCAACAGGAAGCACATAGTGGCCTGATTAACAATACCTCCCCCTGTCGTCTAAATGTAACATTTTCCCCAACTGTTTTGAGAAGCAATTCTCAAAGTAAGTTGTGTAATGGAAGCCAACAGGAAGCACACAGTGGCCTGATTAACAATACCTCCCCCTGTCTTCCACTCATCCAGTGCCTCCGGCACTGCAGAGACTGTGGCTCTGACAACTGCAAGGTCACTGTGTTAACTACTAGGAGAAACTGGATCTCTCAAGCTAGTGTGAAAATGGTTGCCCTATATCTTTTTCAACCTAGCTTATGTCAGGAGGTAAATTATTAAAGCAAGCTAGATCTAGGATGCTAAATGCAAGATGATGAGTGAGGTTATCTTGAATTAAGATTGTTTGAGTTTATTAAGTACTTAAGTTATGATTACTCTTTATGCCAATAGTACTTAATAACAATGGGAAAAACGATCTTAATACAAGATGACTGCTTAACGATACAAATGAAAAATTCAACTATAGGTCAATCCACAAGATGCCTAAGTAAATGAACTTATCCACCAATGATTATCAACACAAGATATTATGTCAATTCAAACTTAGAAGCCCAAGATAACTCTATCAACAAGATTGACTTCATTTGAATGCAAAGTTAGACAACCTTTAAAACTAAGATGAGATAAGCCAATTTCAGATTTATGACAGTCTATATCAGCAGTAATAATTCAGAAATTCCAGTATATATTAGTGTTATGATAGCAATGAGCAAGCCACTTTAAATAATGAAATTTTGCTCAACCATGAAACATAAAAATTTCCAATGACTAGCAAATGTAAATTAACTTGTTTAGCGCACTTTATGATGAAGTATTCAGTGATATTTCAGATCCGATATGTTTATAATAGTAGTAAATAGATCACAGATCAACAAACTAATGAGGCTCAAAACAGTGCCCAAAATGTCCAAAAATAGTAAAATTTGACCAAAACTTGAAAAAATATATATATATTTTTATGGTTATTTAGAGGATGTGATTCAGAAATTTCAGATCTGATCTATTTATTACAGCAGTAAACAGATGACAAATCAACAGCCCGGCGATGCTCAAGACAATCCCCAATATACCAAATATAGTAAAATTTTGTTGGAAATTGAAAATTCAATGAAAATTCAAAATTTTTGGCCCTCTTTAAGTATTTGATTCAGAAAATTTTGCAGGCTTGATTCAACAATTTACACAGAAAATTCCAGCAAGAAAAAATTTAGATTGTAATATTCCAAACTAACAGTCAACTAATTGGAATATTAATTTTGATTAATTTTGGTATTTCCTAATCTTGGGCAGAAATAAGGTGGGTAGGGAACCCCCAAATAATAATTAAGCCAAATAAAGTATTTTCCTAAAATCCCTAAGGAAAAGTTACAGCTTTAGTGGTGGGGTCGAATTGGCCTTAGGTGGCAGCATAGAAGAGGCACGAAAGGGGTAGTGTGGGATTGGCTGGAGAAAGGCAGCACGTGATTGACCCAAGGAGAGGCAGCGCAGGCCAAGGTGGGGCCCGAGGAATACGTTGGGCCTCAATAGACAGAAGGAAGAAGGAAAGGCTCATTTTGGTATGCATTCATCTTATTTTCTCTTGGTCATTTTAACTGAGCACGCTTGAGCTGGAGAGCCAAGTCTGTAGTGTTGTTTAGCATGCGAGATCTTCAAGCGGAGATCTCAACCTCTACCTCGAGAGACTTCAAGTGCCTGTTCAGGAGAGGAGTCCTGCATTTTGGTGACAGAATTACACAGCAACAACAACAGGAAGAGCGTAGCCCCTTCAGGAGTGCGTAGAGGCAGAGTAGACTGTGCAATGATTGCGCAGTCTAGTTTGGTGTGGGTGCCGAGAGTGTGGAGAGCAGAGGAGTTTCAGTAGGAGATTTGGATGGGAGGCTAGCCACCTCCTACCAGGGATTTTGGTAGCATTCCGGAGGCATTTCCCAACAGTTTCATTCAGAGGTTCGATTTCCCCAGCAGAGCAGTGTGCCAAGCCCAAAGGGGCCAATTTACGGGGTCGAGCTTTCATCAAACCCTTCGCGGGTTTCTAGGCATTTATTGAGAGAGCCTACTGTTCAATTCTTGGAATTTTCTGAGCATGGGAGGCAGTCTAACCAACAATTTGACGACAATCAACAGCAACATTTTCTGGGCTAGGCAGCGTAGTGATTGAGCCATGCAGAGCTACTTATAGCAGGAGTTTTGCTTGGATTTGAGTTTCCCTTCATCCTTCCTTGAGCATGCCCAGGTGCAATCCTTTTAACACCACACTTGTACTCTTTTCCGACATATTAATAAAATGGCTCGGAACTGACTTTGGGCTCCAAATTCTGTGTTTAATGGCGTATTTCTTTTTGTTGTAGTTTTTAGTCTATTTTGTTCTATATTACTGTTAAATCCGAATTTGGGATATTACAGTGGTATCAGAGCTCATAGGCTTGGCTTAGCCTGTGGAGCATGCATTCTATGACACCAAAATATAGACCGAACATTACCCATCGAAGGCAGTAGAGGTGGAAAATATGGGGGAGTTAAGGAGCAAGGGGGCAGCAACATTTGGTAGCCTCTTAAAGGCCTTGAATGATATAGCCAAAGGACAGAAGGGGATGTTGGAGGGACTCGAGCAACAAAGTAGGTATGAGAGCATCCATCATGAGTTCTTAGTTGGGGAGACTTCAAAGGTCTCACAACAGTGTGACCACCCTTCACCAGCCACTCACCCACCAACCTTCATTATGCCAATCGAGACCATGTTGCCTACATTTTTACCTCCATTACTGAGTGAGCAAGGTAGGCGGGATGATCAGATACCCATGGGAGATTATTTCCGACAATGGCAGTCTATGGGGGAAAACGTCATAGCAACTTTGTCCTTCATAGATTACTGCCAGCTCAAACAGGATGAGAAAGGCAGGAATAGTGGAGTGTCTAGCACGCAAGTTTCAGAGTTGGGAGGATACCTTTTCCCACATATGATGGATCCACCAAGTGCAGGGCACGAGCTCAGGTGGAAAATTTGGATACCTCTTTGCAGCTTAACTGGATTACAGAGAGGGAAGCCATCAAAATGGCTACCTTTCCCTTGGACGATGAGGGCACACAGGATTGTGGGGAGTTCGTAGATACACCTAGTGTGACGCAAGAGTCACCTTTGTTGGAGACTCCTTTGACCACTCTGATTGACATCTTAAAGGAGAGAGTGGAGCATACACCCATAGGACCATCCATTGATGAGGTGCCAAGGGATACAGTGGCATTGGTTGATGGTCGCCCACAACAGTTTCATCAGTTCCAGGCATACCTTCTTGCATGGAAGAAGAAGGCCATGACAGTGCGAGAGGCTGTCCTGCAATAGAACGAGGGGTTGGAGGTCATGAGAGCAGTTTGTACTGAGCTAGCATCCAAATTGACTCACGTTGGGGGGTGATTGGATTCCCTAATGGTCCAGCTAGAGTGCACATTAGGGCATCAAAGCAACCCTCTCCAGACATACATAGATGGGGCTTATAACACTAGTAGGTTTCCTCTACACAGTGGAAAGGGAAAGGCAGAGTTACCTCGACAAATTTTGGGTGTTGACTAGGATGGCGAGATGAGGCGACATGAGTTGCGCAGGGTGCAGCACTCGTAGGATGGAGGGCATGTTCTACGTGCGGGGACTCTTTAATTCGATTCCTCTCGCGGGGTTGGATGGCGAGAGATTCTGAGTCGGTACCTGGTAGAGTGGGATGGACTCATGGAGATGCTAGTAGTTTGGAGTAAATCACAGTGGGGGCTTTCAAACACCGAGGGAACTGGAGGTCTAGGTTGGCATTGGGATTCAGGTGGGGTATCCTATCCGATATTAGACATGCGAGATGGCTATGTCATTGATGAGGTAGCCGATCTAGTGACTGAGCACATGCATTCCTTAGGGAAGTTCCAGTCAGAACTAGCGTCCAGGCGGTTTGTGAGCAGACTCCATGGGTTGTATTGGCATGTTGTTTGTGCATGGGGTCACAAGATGATTAACATTCCTTGGCAGGAGCTGGTGGGAGGAGGTGGCATGGGTAGGCCACCGGGTTGGGCATTGTATGGAGATGATGTTCTCCCATTGTGGTATTTGGCACATGAGCCACCAAAGATCGGCAAAACAGAGATATCCCCTCTAGTAGGTGTGGCATTGGGACGCTCAAGTTTACATAGGCAGCTGAGGAGGTGATGATGGGTGCATGGGCACATATGGGATTCCCTATGATACATGGGGGCAGGGCATGGAGCGTTGGTAACCAATGGTGCATGGAGTTATGCCATGTAGTTCATCGCTTTACAGAGGAGTGTAGGGGTGCGTACTTGTGTGCAACCAAACATGATGATACACCACAGGTTGACGGAGTGTTGTCGCTAGAGAGATCTCCTGACGAGGGCACCATGCACACCATTGGGTTTGGCACACTTAGATTTGGAGCGCGAGTTGATCATAGGGTTGGCCGTGAGCTTCAATTTATCACTCCCCAGCATTGCACACTAACACAAGAGACCTGGATATCATCTCTTGATGCCCTCATCATGAGCCATAGGTCCCAAGAGGGTCATCTAGGATAGTTAGACAGGTTACGATACATTGGGAGAGAGGCTGTTGAGTTGTGGTATATGGTCAGGATGTGAGTTGGTGGATGCAGCCTTGGGGGTAGTTTGATCTTCTTCAGAGGTAGCACTTGCACCACCTTTGAGCCCACGCTCAGGGAGATGCATGACCCCCTTCTGGCGAGACAACTTGAGGTGTCACAGCATCCTGAGGGACGATGGATAGTAGACTTCATATATAGGAGGGCACCCAGATTCCGAGCAGTGTCCACGTATACCCTCAAGATTTGGGATAGCAGATTTCACTGCGTGGTCTGGCAGGAGCAGGGCGGATTGCCTTGCGTGGGACAAACTCCTGATACATGGGGTCAACCCATGGGTTACTTGCAGGGGACAGAGATGAGGGCCAGATGGGTTTTAGCAGGTAGCAGCGATACACAACATCATTCCGCGAGGAGTTGGAGTTATGATCTCCCAATATGGTTGGGGGATCCAAGGATCCAGTTGGCAGGTGGATCACTCTACTGTGTGATCAGCAGGGTCATGGCAGAGGGTAATCCATTTCACTTTGGGTTTAACCCATGGGGTATCACTGAGACCACCACTTCTTGGCGAGGCAGACTTATCCAGTTGTTACTCAGGGTCAAGATTGGCAGCGAAGGGGTAGATATTTGCATCGTGGAAATGCCTGAGCAGAATGAGCTTGGGTCTCACAAACCTTCCGCTGCTAGGCCTCAGGGGAGGAGGATACAGTATGCACATGGTGGGAAGTATGGCATAATCAAAGTAGCGCAGCATCAACATGGTGGCACCGCACTGAGTTTGGTAGGGGACTTGATCACCACCACTCTTCACAGCTTAATATCCCTTAGGGATGAGTTGGGTACTATAGGGGGAGATCATGAAGATCTTCCATTGGGATTTAGAGATTCACCCATGGCGCGGAGAAAGGACTGCATGTTCGTCGTAGTTGATCGATTGACGAAGTATGCACCTTTCTTTGCTATCTCAGCTCGGTGCACAGACTCATAGGTGGCCGAGTTGTTTTTCAGAGATATTTTCCAGCTACATGGTCTTCCAAAGACCATAGTCAATGACTCGGATAGCAGATTTAGGGGAGTATTTTGGTAGGAGTTATTTCAATTGGTGGGCACAGAGCTCACACTGAGCACGAGGTGCCATCCGCAGACCGACAGACAGACAAAGATAGTGAACAAGTGGCTGCAAGGCCACTTGCAGAACTATGTTATAGGGCAGCAAAAGGCCTGGTTGCATTGGCTACACTTGAGGGAGTATCGCTACAACACCACTTTCCATATGTCTATTGATATGTTCCATTTTCGTGCTTTGTATGGTTACTATGCATTAACATTTTCTGATGCTATGTTCGGGGAAAGTAAGGCCCCCATGGCCAAAGATTGGGTCCAAGAGAGTCAAGACATCCTCAGGGCTCTCAAGGATAACTTGAGGAGCAGGGTAGTGAAGGAGTACCTGATCAGATGGAGGAACCTTCCAGATGAGGATGCCACTTGGGAGGGGGAACAGATTCTTCAACACCCATCTTTGCAGTTACTTGAGGAGAAGTAACATTTTGGCGCGGAGGACTGTAATATTCCAAATTAACAGTCAACTAATTGGAATATTAATTTTGATTAATTTGGCATTTCCTAAATAAAGTGGGTAGGGAACTCCTAGTAATTGAGAAAAATAAAGTATTTTTCTAAAATCCCTAAGGAAAAATTGCAGCTTTAGTGGTGGGGTCGAATTGGCCTTAGGTGGCAGCATAGAAGAGGCACGAAAAGGATAGTGTGGGATTGGCTGGAGAAAGGTAGCATGTGATTGGCCCAAGGAGAGGCAGCGCGGGCCAAGGTGGGGCCCAAGGAATACGTTGGGCCCCAATGGACAAAAGGAAGAAGGAAAGGCTCATTTTGGTATGCATTCATCTTATTTTCTCTTGGTCATTTTGACTGAGCAAGCTTGAGCTAGAGAGCCAAGCATGCAGTGTTGTTTAGCACACGAGATCTTCAAGTGGAGATCTCAAACTCTACCTTGGGGGACTTCGAGTGCCTGCTCGGGAGAGGAGTCCTGCATTTTGGTGAGAGAATTACACAGCAACAACAACAGGAAGAGCATAGCCCCTTCAGGACTGCGTAAAGGCAGAGTAGACTACGTAGTCTAGTTTGGTGTGGGTGTCGGGAGTGTGGAGAGCAGAGGATTTTTTGTAGGAGATGTGGAGAGCTAAAATGCTTCAAAAAAATTATTGTTCATTATAGCCCTAGCGAAGATTTAATCCACCATATAAAAACTAGGAATCCAAGCAAGATGATCCTTGCCCACAGTTTGTGAACTTGGAGACCAAGGATTGAGTACCTGCAAAAACTATGTATTATCTCGAAATATTAATCATAAAGCACCACATAGGAAGCTTGTAGTCAATACAGACCACAAATCAACGAACAAGAACACCTCAAGTTGCACCACAAAGTATTTTATTATAGTAGAAAAAACAATTCCCAGTGGGACAATAATTTACAAAATTCTTCAGCAACAATTCTAGCCATAGATCAAGATGACTAGAGACTCAAATGACTCTAATTTATAGATAAATCCTCCAAATGGAAAAATGATGGCTAGTTTCTTTGATCCTTGTCAAACTAATCTTGGTCGTTGATAAACACTTCAAGATCTTTTAATCTTGGCCCTTCATTTTTATTTTTGAGGAATTCTCAAACTTATCATTTAACTCCACATTAATTAGCTCAAAATTAATTATTTTGAGCTAATTTCCTCAAAAATTTGACTTTGACTTAAAACCACCACTCAAGAGTCCAATTTTTCTTGAAATATACAATATTCTCTTGGTCGAGGACCTTTAAAAATTGACTTTTTTAAGGCCCACGATTTTTTCCATTTGAAGAATTTGTTTTCCTAAAACAATTTAAATTTGACTCTAATTAATTAATTTTCTGGCTTAGGATTTAATTTTATTTTTCCTGAAAAAATAATTAATTTACACGAGGGGATTTAATATTTTTCCAACTCTCTAATACATAAGATTTTACATTTATAAGACACAGAGGGAATACACATTAGGCTTATACCCTCAAGACACATAACCCATCTGCAACACAACATGATCTAGTAGACCAAGTGATTTGTAATAAAATAATTAATCCAATTAGATTAAATTATTCCCAAACCACTTTTACATTAGACTCGACTAAAACACTAACTCACCTAAGTTTTCGACAATAAATTTCACCCCAGCTTTGGGGATTTAAGCTGGAGGGGAAAAACTCTTTTGATTAATGTGTTTAGAAACACGGGTAATCAGTGAGGTTAAAAAACCTCCTAGGATGAAATTCGTTATCAAAATTATAGGCTTACCTAGGTTGTTACATAGACTCAAGGTTTTACTAGGATCATTTACATCATATTGTTGATTTTTGGTAGCATCGGAAGTGCTCTAAGCCCCAAATTTTGTCGAGATGCTTAGGCACTGATATTCCAAAGAACCCATAAACCGTTTGTGAAAATTCCACTCGGTTCATGTTTTATTGTAAAAATTAAAAGGTTTAATTATAATAAAGCAGAGTGAGAATGATCTAGAAAGCAAAGATCAAGTCATGTTATAATCTTAGTCGTTGATTAGAGATCTAATCTCGGTCGTTGATATCTCAACGGGAAGACTATAAAGGAAAGCTTGAGGGTCATTCGGAAAGACACACTGAGTGAATCTTGAGATTGAATTATTCTGACGGAGCAGTGCTCGGACGAAGATCAGATCTAAGTGATTCAGTGCATTGAGGAGCAGAGGCAGTTATTGGTCGAATGATCTTCTTCGGGACCAAGAGTACATAGTAGAGAGGCAGTAGAACCAACAAAGGAAGCAGCGCAACCACCAAGAGGTCTGACGCAGTCCCCAGAAGGGGTGATGCAGACCCACACAGGGACTGCACTGTGTTTCTGAAAGACAATCCGAGTTTTGCTGGAGATCGGGGTTTCTGAGCCGGGAGGGCTGAAACTTGATTTTCCGAGAGGCAGATCGATTTAGAGAGGAGGTGACGCAGTCCACAACCATCTTCGCATAGGCCTATGCATCTACTACGCAGAGGGAGTTGGGGTTTCGCCAGTTCAAATCCGTATCAGCCGGGGCTTGCAGTTTGAGGTAAAACTCACTATATTTTTTTCTGTTGTGATTCTCTATACTAGATAGCTAGTAAGGCATCCATAGATTGTATTCATAAACTGTTTCTTAATAATACAAACCCTCAGATTTGCTGCACCGGTTTTTCCGCATTGGGTTTTTCTTGGGACAGTCCAAAATAAAGGTGTCCTATGTGTGATTGATTTCTTGCTCAGTTTCCTTGTTTCAGAATCACATTTAATTAAGTGTAGTCTGCTTCAGTAGTTTACTTCAATAATTCATGATGCATTCTGAATTAATTTTGTAAATGTAATTCACATAATAGGAGAAATAAACTCAGATAGTTGCAGTCAGATTCCTAAGGTTGTCAGATCTAGGAATTTTCACACATATAACTTGCAGAATGGGGTGACCATGACACATGGACTACTGATAGGTGATCTGATCCTGTTGGAAAAAATTGGCACTTCTGCTTCCTTGGAACTTTGACAATTTGAGTGCAACAAGTCCAACCGAAGACTTCCCCTCACACCCAAGATTTGAATAACATAGATTCACTACACACTTAAGATCAAGTTATAAAATCAAAAGAGGCTAGTTCACACAATAAACCCTCAAAATCTAGAGATACTTGATAGATTGATTAAATTTAATGTGCTACTCTAAGCCCAGTAACTAATGCAAGAGGAACACCACCACGAATAAACCCCCAAATACTTTTTCTTTATTATTCCAAAAAATTTACAACCAACAGAGCTTGACTCAAAGCTCATTCAAGATTTTATGATAAGTACATGAGACAATGAAGATCAAAATAACTTCCTTATATAGAAAATGTGAGCATGAAATCCCTCCAAGTGGAAATAACAACTAGTTCTTTATCCATGGCTTGATCCTTGTCAAATTAATTTGATCCCTTGATAATTGGTGCACAGATCTCCAAAAGAATTTGACTTCCTTAATTGTTTGGCTAGATGGACCAATTTTTTTTACTTCTGGGTAGTTTTGGATCACTAGAGAATCTTCAAAAAAAAGGATTGTCATAATTCTCGCATTCAAAGTAACCACTTTGACCCTAAAAGTTTATTATCTTGAGAAAATATTCCTTTTGGCCCAACAAATTTTGGATTGGGACTTTTTGCCTTGGATATGAGTCCTATCTTATTTTTGACTTTGAGAAAGCACCTCAATATTTTTTTGACAATTTTTCCACTTGGAGAGAATTTTTGACATTTTTCTAGTTTAATTATTTTAACATTTTTCACTGGAAAAAAAATAAAAGAATCAAGAGGTGATTACACATATTTTCCACCCTTAAAGTGGGTCAAAAATATTTTGGCGATGATGTCTAATTATGAGTAATCATCCACTAAACAAATTCATGGACAACACTTTTTACATCAATATATTACATAGGCATCCCATTAGAAGGGGAATTTTACAATTAACACATGACCTCTTACACTTAACCAAATTTTGTGACACAAGATAGATGATCTAGTATGATAAAAATACATAGACTCAATAACACTAGGACTGCACTTGAGACCTGACCATCGAGCCCCACTCTAGCTTTGGGGGATATGTGGGAGAAACAATCTTCCAATTATAAGGGTCTGGAAATGCTAACAATTGTCAGAGGGTAAAAAAACTACCTCGAGTGAAACTCTTTGCTAAGAATCAAAGGCTTACCTAGATGTTTTTACATGGCTTCATACTCATACTAGAATCAATTTTACAATGAAGGCTGACAGGGCTGCCGAATTTGGGATTACAATCACAAATTGGAAGTTGCATGATGATGATGACTTTGAAAAAATTTTATCCACTGATATGTACTCTGCATCTTGGGGTAGTTGACACATGTGTAGTCAACATGCCCCATATATATAGCTAAGCGAGCCTATCCTTTTCATTTAGAGTTATGTATCTTAGTTTGGACATGTCCTTTCATACATCTCTTCATTAATTATAGTTATTATTTAACTATGAGTTATTATTGCTTCAAGAGGCGCATTCTTGTAGTATTCCTAATTAGCGATAGCTAATTGGAATATTCGACTTTGTATTGTTTTGTCATA
Source organism: Pinus albicaulis (assembly GCA_034641835.2). Lineage (NCBI taxonomy): Eukaryota > Viridiplantae > Streptophyta > Pinopsida > Pinales > Pinaceae > Pinus > Pinus albicaulis. The sequence goes on from CM076571.1 coordinate 784,549,532, forward strand.
TGTGGTTTGTAGATAAATAAAAAAGTGAGTAAAAGGGGGTCTAACTCACTTTAGTGGAATAAAACACCTTCCTAGTAGCACAACGTTGTAACTTAAGGGGAGAGCCAAGGGGGGCCACACACCACGTGGAGGAGACAGAGACTACGTTGGTTTTGGAGGGAAACCAATGCTGTAAAAGGTGGAGGAGCCTCCTCATTTGGGGCATTCTTGTTGTTGATGATATTTGAGCTAGACATTTTGTCTTCTTGAGCATGCTGGTTGTTTAGCCTGTCTGCAGCACTGTTTAGTGCGTTGAGTGTCTCCGATCAGAGATCTCGCCCTTAGCCCCGGGGGACTTCGAGTGCCTGCTCGGGCAAAGTTATTCCTTCAGTTTTAGCAGGTGATTTGGTTGGTTGTTTTGTGGAGGAGCTGGGCTCTTTTGTGACTGCGCAGTCCCTAGGAGAGAGGACGCAGTTCTTGTTGGAGGTGATCCGGTTCGGGGTTTTCTGCAGGAGTTTCAGTGGATATCCGGTGTGGAGGTTCAGTCTTGCCAGGAGGAGATTTTCCGAGGAGTTTGTGGCCCTGTTTTAGCATTCATCATTTGGCATCTGCGCTGGGCCTAGGAGGGCAGCGTAATTCCTTGAGGAGGGTTTTTGTGGTGATTTTCGGAGGCTGACCATTTTCGATATGGTTTCTGGGTTTTGTCCGGGTTGGTGAGTACAAGTGGTCTGCAGATTTTCAGCTCATTCCGGTAAGGGGATCAGCCCTTAGCTTCCAGTCCATTCCAGCAGCAGCAGTTTACGACAGATTTCCAGTAGCTGGGATGCAGTTTCTTGCTTCAGCCATTTCCTGTCTTTCTGAGAGAGTTTTTCACTTGCCTTGAGCAAGAATAGTTGCTATCATTCTGATTATCCATTGTATCTCATTATATTCTCAGATTAATAAAATGGCTTAGCATTCCTGGCATTTTTATGTGTATTTGTTTTATGTTCTATTTCCGACATTTTCTATATTGTTGTATGCTTGTATTGCTGTCTATTTCCCTTTCGGGATATTACAGTGGTATCAGAGCATAATTCTGGCTTAGTCTGTGGTCTATGACATTGGGAAAGAGATCATACAGAGGTTCGCTGGAACTTTGGAGAGCAATAGCAGTTGCAGTACCAAAAACGAAATTGGAAAAAGGGCCAAAATATAAAGGGTCAAATTTTGAAGGTTGGAATTAGAAGAAACCATTTCTGGGTTTTTCTGGGTTTTGGGCAAGGATCACCTTCCCAAATTCCTAGAATTTTATGAGCAGTTTCCAGTGGGTAAATCGGAGGTCGAAGTTAAGCAGTAGTATGGTTTTGCAGCAGCAGCACAGTTTCATGAGGAGCCAGTAGACACATAGCAGGAGGAGCCGATGGCAGGTGATGATGGTGAAAAGAGATTTGAGGAGATTCTCCTCAAATCAGCACAGGATCTGTTAAGGAAGATTGAGGTGATGGGGCAGAGAATCACCGCTATGGAAGTTAGGCAGCGTGAGATCCCAAGGGGGTTTCAGATTGGCGAGGGATCAAGCACATCCCACCATTTGCCTCAGCATATGGCATCACATACACCCACACGTCCCACTATGCCCACTTTTCTTGATGAGGACACAGGGGCAGGAGCACAACAGGAGCTCGAACCGGGCCACATGGGTGACTATCTTGCAGAGTACCGGGCATACGGGCCGGAGTTCAGAGATCTTATCTCATTCAGAGATTTTGTTCAGCTCCAGCGGGATAGCAGACCTCACAACTTTCACAGAGGGAACAGGTGCTCACATGATGGGGGCTTACAGCGTACAGTGGACAGATCCCATCTACCAACATTTGACGGATCATCCAAGCGTTCAGAAAAATCTTGGGTGGAGAAGTTGGATACCTCTTTCCAGCTTGACCGAGTATCGGAGGGGGAAACCATCAAAATGGTTACCTCGCACTTGGAGGATGAGGACACACAGGATTGCAGGGAGTTCGAGGATACACCTAGTGTGACACAGGACTCACCATCATTAGAGACCTCCTTGATCGTGTCGGTTGATATCGTAGTGGAGAAGGTAGAGCCTACCCCAGTAGAGCCATCCATTGAGGTGATGACTGGAGCCATGTTCGAGTCTTCGGGTGGTAGCAGCACATAGATGGGTGCAGTGTCAGGAGATGTATCCACCTTCGATGAGGCACTAGGAGATACAGAGGTATCGGATGATGGTCACAGGCAGCGGTATCATCGGCTTCGGGCAGACCTTCGAGTTTTGAAGGGGAAGGCCACATCAGTTCGGGAGGCCATTTTGTTGCAGGACATGGAGCTGGAGGGCATGAGAGTGGCTTGTGCTGAGTCAGCTACCAAGTTGGCCCGCATTGGGGAACGACTGGATTCCCTGATGATACAACCAGGGGGCACATTGCAGCGTCAGATCATTCCCCTTCAGGCATGCATGGACGGGACTAGCAGCATTGTTGGGTCACCTCTTCCCATTGGAGAGAGTGAGACGGAGCCACCTAGTCATATCTCATATGTTGACTTGGATAACGGTATGAGACGATCAGAGTTGCACAGCATACGGCATCCGCATGTTGAGGTTGGATGGCGAGAGATTTTGAGTTGGTACCCGGTGGAGTGGGTTTTGGAGATAGTGGTGGACCAAGGTGTAGTTCAGCAGGAGTTCCTAGGTGTTGGGCATATAGGGACCCCAGATTGGCATTGGGATCCAGGTGGGATCACCTATGATTTCCCAGGCAGGTCAGTTGACTATGTCTTGGAAGATACAGTTGGCGTAGTAGAAGAGCATGCGCATTCTCTAGGGGAGTGTCGGTCAGCTTCAGTGGCCAACCAGTTTATGAGCAGACACCCTAGGTTGTCTTGGTATGACACTCATATACGGGATCTCGGGGTGGTCAACATACCTTGGCAGGAGCTTGTCGGAGGAGGTGACATTGGCAGGCCACCAGATGGCGCCTTATGTGGGGCCAAGGATTCTTCACCTTTGTGTGGGGCACAGAGGACGCAGCAGAGCCGAGTAGTAGTGGTAACACTACTGACACATAGGGAGATTCACTTCTCAGACCCCTCGAGGAGGTTTTGGAGTGATGATCCATTCGTCGGCGGGTATAGCGATGCAACGGTGGAGGCGATGTTATCGATTGGTGGTAGTCCGACATGTAGAGGTACAGCTCTAGGTCATCACATTTAGGGATGTGTGGGAGCCTCTATCATTGAGCAGTGGATTACTGGTGGACATGGAGTTGCATGGTGGTGTACCGTAGTGTGTGGAACTGCATTGTGGAGTAGGAGTGTCCTACATCACATTGATAGCACGCAGGGAGTGACCGATGCCTGGACACAGTCAGGGCACGAGACGGTACAGGGTGGTACAATAGTAGCTTGGGGTATCCAGTAGTACACAGGGGTATGCCTCAGTGTGCAGTGGCATGCCGAGGAGTACATGGATGACCGATGGTATGCGAGGGCATATGGTGCTGCACAGCATGGTTTTAGCGTATTGCATCCAGGGAGGCTCACGGATAGGGACACCAGGCTTACCGTTGGGAGTATTACACCCAGGATCGATGAGGGGACAGATGAGCGATACTTGACGGCATCTGTGGGGACTCATGCATCCGACCCTCTTCTACATCAGTCACAGGCACAACCGATTTTATTGTTGTCCTTTGGCACTTTGGGCATGAGCAGCGGGGTATGCGAGGCACACCCAAGATGTTTGGATGGCACTCAGCACACTAGGCGAGAGACCTCTCAGCAGTGGCACTGGGTTGGTTTACTAGTTGACAGCCACAGGTCGAGGGATGAGATGATCCTCTACAGGGGTGGCACATCGGTCATCGCTGAGCCTACACCCGGGGAGCGGGTCATGAGGGAGACATGCATCATTCTTCCCTCAGGGCATGTTAAGATCATGCATGAGCAGAGGATACTGGGTTCAGTAGAGATAGCATTCCAACATGCGTCTAGAATCCAGACATTGTATCGACACTTCATCAAGAGGGTGGATGGCATATTCACTGCAGATGAGGTGGTGGAGGTAGAATAGGAGGGCCTTTCTCCTGTATGCCAGAGTGAGGACTCTTCTTCATATGAGTCCATAGGATCAGTTGAGGTCGCTTCTGGGGAGCGAGAGCAGTCACGCAGAGATGGAGACAGTAGACCAGAGCTGCATTCCAGTATACAGGGTGAGCAGTCAGGGGACTCTATGGGAGATGCTCTAGGCGATGAGACATTTGTGACGATCCAGTCAGAGCTATATGTGATGGAGCCTGAGTCAGTAGAGGAGGATGCTATGCACATCATGCATGATAGTCCTTTGGGGGAGAGCCAGATGGAGGCTCACATCAAGTCGGTGATGGATATGCGGCTAACCGCGGGGTCAGCCATTGAGGAGGAGCAGTCAAATGCATTGACACTGAGTACAATGACGGCAGTTGCAGATCCATATCCTCTAGAGATGTTGGAGGTTGATGGGATTGTTATGCAGGGGGCTAGTAGACAGCAGGAGCTGTTGGATATGGTGGAGCATTCATCTTTTGGCCGACACATTGATGAGATACAGATAGATGTACATACATTCGGTCGAGCTGCAGTACTTTCAGTGAGTAGTACTCTCCAGGAGTACATCGATGGAGCTTGCAGCATATCTTGCCCACTTTGGCCCATTATAGAGAGAGGGGTTTCCTTCTACAGGCAGCTCTCATTGGCCGACAGGGCAGAGCAGTGGGAGTTGATTACGGGTTGGCAGCAACACTTCAGGCGTGTTCCATATGCCGTTGTTATTGCTACATCGGATTCTTCTTCCAGGATGGACTGGCGGGAGATCATGAGTTGGTACCCTCTAGATGGTATGATATTCTTCGTAGGGAGCACAATCGAGCAGGGGCCCTTGGACATAACAGAGGTTATAGATTCCAGCTGGCAGGGCGGCACAGGACATCATTTCTTCAGCACTCCATCCCGATTTCAGGAGAGCAGGATCAGCATGGGATTGAGTCACAACTTGGATTGGAGAGAGGTGATGAGTTGGTATGCAGTTGGAGGGGTAGCATATGCAGCTACAGGTACCGCGCAGCAGGAGCCCGGGAGCATTGATGCTTATTGGTGGTCTTCACCTCTTAGAGCATTGGTCATAGCCAGAGGCAGTGCACAGTCCGAGCCGTGGGACTTGTGCGATTATTGGCCACGGTGGCTATGGGATCCAGGAGGATTATTGGTTGGCTGGTACTGTGAGAGGTCACTTTGGGATCCTGCCATTGAGATATCCCTTCGTATCAGGGTGATGCAGAGATCAGAGAGGTTTCAGTGGGACCCAAGCACATTTTGCAGTATCGGTGGGGAGCATCAGCTAGAGAGGAGGCTTGTTCAAGCGTTGCTTGAGGACAAGCAATTTTGCTAGATGAGGATGCCACTTGGGAGAGTGAGAAGATCTTGCAACATCCATCACTTCAGTTGCTTGAGGTCAAGCAACATTTTGCCGAGGGAGACTATAGTATTCCTAATTAGCAACAGCTAATTGGAATATTCGATTTTTGTATAGTTTTTCCGACTATAGTTTATTAATAAATAAAAGTGAGTAAAAGGGGGTCTAACTCACTTTAGTGGAATAAAACACCTTCCTAATAGCACAACGTTGTAACTTAAGGGGGAGCCAAGGGGGGCCACACACCACGTGGAGGAGAGAGAGACTACGTTGGTTTTGGAGGGAAACCAATGCTATAAAAGGTGGAGGAGCCTCCTCATTTGGGGCATTCTTGTTGTTGATGATATTTGAGCTAGACATTTTGTCTTCTTGAGCACGCTGGCTGTTTAGCATGTCTGCAGCACTGTTTAGTGCGTTGAGTATCTCCGATCGGAGATCTCGCCCTTAGCCCCGGGGGACTTCGAGTGCCTGCTTGGGCAAGGTTATTCCTTCAGTTTTAGCAGGTGATTTGGTTGGTTGTTTTGTGGAGGAGCTGGGCTCTTTTGTGACTGCGCAGTCCCTAGGAGAGAGGACGCAGTTCTTGTTGGAGGTGATCTGGTTCGGGGTTTTCTGCAGGAGTTTCAGTGGATATCCAGTGTGGAGGTTCAGTCTTTGCCAGGAGGAGATTTTCCGAGGAGTTTGTGGTCCTGTTTCAGCATTCATCATTTGGCATCTGCGCTGGGCCTAGGAGGGCAGCGTAATTCCTTGAGGAGGGTTTCTGTGGTGATTTTTGGAGGCTGACCATTTTCGATATGGTTTCTGGGTTTTGTCCGGGTTGGTGAGTACAAGTGGTCTGCAGATTTTTAGCTCATTCTGGTAAGGGGATCAGCCCCTAGCTTCCAGTCCATTCCAGCAGCAGCAGTTTACGGCAGATTTCCAGTAGCTGGGACACAGTTTCTTGCTTCAGCCATTTCCTGTCTTTCTGAGAGAGTTCTTCACTTGCCTTGAGCAAGAATAGGTGCTATCATTCTGATTATCCATTGTATCTCATTATATTCTCAGATTAATAAAATGGCTTAGCATTCCCGGCATTTTTATATGTATTTGCTTTATGTTCTATTTCCGACATTTTCTATATTGTTGTATGCTTGTATTGTTGTCTATTTCCCTTTCGGGATATTACAATTCTACAACCCATTCTGAAGGAGATGTGTAATTCCTTTTGTGCTCAACATTGAGTTCATGTGTCCCTTTTAAAATATAAATTAAAAAATTCTCTAAATAGAAAATAATATCAACTATATTAAAAAAAAATGAATATACATATTTGGCTAGTTTTAATTAATAATACATTAATAATGTCACTTTGAATATTCTCGCTAGGTTCGTTGTTAATATTACAACCTAGTATAAAGGAGATGGGGTGAAAACATTTCACTTTCAATCTCCACCATAAATCATTTTTTTTTTAAATGAAAAACGATCATCTTTGTATTAATTCCAAAGCATTAAGGTTGAAAAGCCTTGATACGGTGATACATAAGGAGGGGAAGCTCGATTGGAAGAGTTTTGGTTGCAAAAATACCTATTAGAATATGGAGATTATCTATTCCTATTGCACTATTTGAGTAGTTCCTTACAAACTTGTGAAGAAGTAAAATGTATCTACTCTTCATTGGTTGTTACAACTTTGCTTGGAGATGTGGCAGTGCTTCTTGGCTATGATAATTGCTTATTCCTGCTATTAATTGTTGATAGAACACTCCTTTTCCTGGTGTTGTTTGTTATAATCGTTGTTGGGCTCTAAATTTTCTGTAGTCTTTCTTTCCAGCAACGAAACACAGTACTCCAACAATCCAAAGTGTCCATGATGTGCATCGATAACCTCCCAGAGGGATGACATTTCTTTTTCAGTGTGTTTAAAGTATTCTTGTTCCTTTTTTCCTGGATTTCTTAGGCTTGATACAACTTTGCCTTGAGAGATGTGCATTAGTTACAAGAGTTGTTAGAATTTTTGACTGGATTTATTGCAGACATATTGCTAGCAACAAGGAGAGGCAGGTTAGGGGGGAAATACGAAGAGAATTACGCAATTTTGATGGGAACAATAGACTTAGAAATAGATTTATTGAGTTGGGGGTTCTAGGGGTCAAACCAAGCAATGGATTCAAGAGGTTTGGATCTCTGCCCTGGATCCAGGAGATGGATGACCGAGGATTCCTCCTAATTGGATCATCCCTCTTGTCTGAAAGTATCTGATGAGAGGAGGGAGACTTGATCTACAAAAATCCTAGAGTTATCATTATTTCTAAGAACGTCGACTCTAGATTTTTCATTTGACCTGATCTCAGAGTATGATAGGATAGATTTAGTAGAGTTGCTGATGTCAAAATTCATCATTAGGGAATATGGATGGTCTTGTAATCTCCATTGATTCTGGCCTCTCATTGCTGCCACTAACAAGCCTTATTTACTTATTGCATTGTTTTTGCATTATTGCCCCCTAAGATATGATAGAAAGTGACATCGCCCAATACATGAATTTTGAGGTCTAAAATGGGCCTCCTAAGGAAATATAAAATAATAGTGGAAATAATAAAATAAGATTAGATCACATCATCAAAATTTAAAGGGAAAAAATAAAAAACTACTTTCGCAACTCGTATTTTCAACTTATCTCCCTATGGGTTTACTCAAATTTCAAGTGAGAACACTCGTTGGATGCAAATTTGATTCCTCATCCAAGGAGTACCCATGAGCCCAATACATAAATTTGCAGTGGAAATATTTAGTAGAGTTCTACAGATCTACAGATCTACATATCTACAAAGAGAAACCCTGATCCATCAGATCATTGAAGCCAACATAAGGTGACTGCCAAACCCTAGGTCAAAATCTATGATACTACCAAAAAGACTGACTGTGTGCATCTAAAACTCCTTGGACGCACCCTTAGACTTCTGTGCCAGTGTCTGTGACTGCTTGGACGCTCCCAAGAAGACTTTATGCTTGTGTCTAGGGTCAAAATTACCTAGATTCGCTCCAAACCCGTTAGCCGCTCCCTTCTAGTTACTGTGCATGCATTTGTGGCAGCCTAGATGCTACTAGGATCAATTTATGTGAGCGTCCAAGGACTAATGCAACCCGATCTGCCTCTGAAACCCTGGACGCTCCCTTAAGCCTCTGTGCCAGCGTCTAGGGCTTCCTAGACACTATCAGAATCACTACGTGCCAGCATCCAGGGACGAAAATGCTCTATTATGTGCCTGTGTCCGATAACCAGAAGACCCTAGATTAGTGCGAGCTTCACTCTTGTGATTTCGGACCCTTGCGTGAATTCCTTCCGTCAAACCTATGCGAACCAAGACAAAATACAAGAATAGAAGATAGCTTGATCAATGTGAGAGAATGAGCTTGAGGTCGCTTCTCTTTATAGGCTTTCATGAGGGTCCACTTGGGGTTGAGGCTGACCTAACCAATTTCATATGTGCTTAGGGCTGACCCATTCCATTATACATTAATAAATAAAATAATTCAAAAATCAACTTCCGCTTAACCAAATAGGGTGATCTTTAGGTCGAATTTCGTCCTCTCGAAAAGAGGAATTTAATGGAATCATGATCTCGGTCATCTTATCTGTCCAAGGTGGAATCTGACCCTAGTTGCAAAAATTAACAACAAATACACATTCTCACAAATCAATCATCCTGATATGCCCCTACTGCGTCAATACACATTTTTAATATACATTTATTCTAGTTTATCATGTTTGTATGAAATGTGGTAAGCCGATGTATGATTCTTCCAAACATGACTGCACCCAATTTGCTACAATACATTCTTAATCTACGTTTCATAGATTCAGTCAATGCTATGATTTTTTTCCTGTGCTATGTAGTAGCCTATAGGCTATACCTACTACATCGTAAACAAACTTGACTTCTTAGGTCATCTTTCAATGCAACTCAAGATTCTATTTGATATCTTTAGAAGGATTGCGTATTTATTCTTTAGTGATTCAAGGATTTCCCTTCTAACTTATTAAATTGTAACCAGGTAGATCTCTAGTGGTCAAGACTGTGTACAGTTCACTAAGGTGTGCTGATTTTTATATGCAGGAGCCTAAGAAATTGCAGCTTACAGGGATCAATACCAGACTTTAGTACCATACCTTCTCTTGCTTATCTGTAAGTTGAGCAATTCAATTGATTTTGCAGTTGTACCCTTGATCTCCATTGGATGTATTTCTTCAAGTTTTTTATTTTATGGAATGTCTTTCAGTTATTTCATGTATCTAATAGGACAATCTAAGATATCCAATTGAGATTGGTGTATTTCTTTTCAAACAGTTAAATGGATTGATGTATCACTTAAAGGTAAATGCCCTTATTTATTTTGCAGAGATCTGAGTTATAATGGGTTGACGGGCCACATTCCATCACAGAAGCTTTCTCCAAACTTCACTACCATGTAAGAGTTCCCATAATCAAATTTACACTTCTGCTTTTCTGGAAAAATATCTCAGGGTCCAGCCCCAGATCTGATGTAAGAAATGTCGCTTAGATATATTTCCACAGATTTAAATTCTCTTCTGCATCATTATGAATTTTCAATTGATAATGGTTTTATGTTTTATTGCAGTAATCTATCACATAATAAAATTAAAGGATCAATACCATCAAGTTTTTCAGGCTTGCCTTTTCTTCAAAAATTGTAAGAACCCTTGTACTGGCAACAAGTTGCTTTGGCAAGACATATTGTCTTTGTTTATTTTATATTTACACTGGAAATGAACAACTTCTAATCCTTCCATCATGAAACTTATTATAGAAAATCGTCAAGCATTATTGGTAAATAGCAATACAAACTTCAAAGAAAAGAAATAAAGTGATCCTATACTACGTCATCTTGAGGTTTACTTTCACTTTGACACCAATATTGATGCAACTTGACAAATAATTTTTTTTTATAAATAAATACGGAATATTCCTTAAGAGAGGAAAATAAAAATAAATATGGTGCATGGGTCCAAAAATAATATAACTTATGCCCTTTGAAAAGTCAATTACTGGAAATGGAGCACCAAAAATGTACTTATCTGAAGAACCATTTTCTAATACAGATCACTCGATAACAATCAGCTGACTGGCTCTGTTCCATCTGACATTGGGTTGAGCATGTCGTTCCTTTCTACTTCAAAACTACTACTGTAAGTTGTCCATTATTACAAACTTACTGGTCAGAAAATTTAGCATTTTCTGCCACCCACACCTTGCTCCTTTTAAATTGAGGTAGCAGTTTTCTGTGCATGCAAATTTGATCCATTGGCATATTTATGTAACATATTGCTTTACTTTTCTTAAGATTAATATTTAAAGATAAATTGCTAAGCATGCCAGTCGTACATGTCGCAGGGACTTCCGAAACAATGGCCTTTCCAATATAAATGACATAGCTCATTTAGCAAACCAACCTCCAAATGTCACTTTGCGGTAAGATCTTAAATTGGTCTTTCCTTCCTTTTATGTTTTCCCTTCCCTTTACATTCAAATTCATTATTATGTTCCCTTGTCATTGACATGAAAAAGTTGGAAATATTTTCCCTCCAAGTTGGAATAGGAAAAACTCATACAGTCAAGGCAAAAAGAATGGAAAAACCAATTTTTTGTTGTGAAACCCTTAATGCATATATTATTGGCATTACTTTTAGATTCTATGCTAATGCCATTGCAATTTACTTAAACATCTTGCTCTTCATTCTACTTAACTATTGGAGGTTTTATTGCTGATTGTTCAGCCTAAGACTTTAGTTTTCATTTCCTTCCTATTATGTAACTATGTGTTTCCTTCATGTAATATCAGGCTGGCCGGGAACCCTGCCTGCAGCCAAGTGAGCATACCTGGTATATCTAAATTTTGTGGTATTGAGAATGATAATGAAGACACTGGTGGATGCTCTAACAACAGCAATACTGCATGCAATCCATATTCATGTGCACCACCCTATTATGAGTATGTTCCAAACACTGGCTGCTTTTGTGCAGCTCCCATGGAAGTGGGATACCGTCTCAAGAGTCCCGGTTTCTCCTTTTTCCCTCCATATATCAAGATGTTCGAAGAGTACCTGACATCTGAGTTAAACCTGCATTTATATCAACTATCCATATCCTCGTATAGTTGGTTGCCAGGTCCTAGACTGGCTATGAACCTGAAGATTTTCCCTCCCATAAATCAGTCAGTCAGAGAACTAAACAAAAGTGAGATTCTCCGAATACGAAATAGATTTGGTGGATGGAAATTTAATAAAAGTGATATATTTGGGCCATATGAATTGATCAATATTACACTCGAGGAACCATATGAAAACGGTATTCTTTTCAGCCTCAATTCTATCTTCATTCCTTTACATTTCTATCTTCTCCCTTTTCTGTTCAAATGTGTCATTTTTACTTGCTAATTTGTAATAGAGTAAACAATATATTTTGAATCTGTTACTGGATATTTTTGTTTCCTGCAGGCATACACTTTTTCCTTTCCTTTTGTTTTTTGTCTCCCATCCTTTATGGGTAGTTGTATATTACGAAATCAACTTAAATGGTTTAAGTTTCTGAATACTTGTTGGCCTACAAAATATCAAAACACATATAAATTTTATTTGTTGCTTTAGTACTGCCGTGATCATGAAGAATAATCATAATTGTAATAGGCGAACTTAAAGTAAACCCTTGGGTTTATGTTTTATTGCAATGCTGGAAATAAAAACTCTCATGTGAGATTCTTCTCTGTATTACTGCCATCTTTGTGTACCTACTATTAACCACCACTTTGTGGGTGATATCCATAGGAGAATTTTTTTCTTCTAGATGGTCCTCAGCTGGCAGCGAGCAGCCCCTTGCAGCCACCTAATAGCTCGATCTGCCATTTTTGCCATTTCTCCGCCACCTGAGCCAGCCATGTGGTCCCTCACCCATCTGTCATGATCGTATGTTTGAAGGTGGGCCTTCCAACCCCAAAGGTATGGATTTTCATTGTGTAGTTGGGTATTTTTCTATGTTGCACGAGTTTCCGGTACGTGGGTACTTTGGGTACCTGGGAACAAGTATCCGGTACGGCTAGAAGCTTTGCCAAAATTTATAGGAAGCGTCAAGTTGGGAGCAGCAATAATATTAAAAATTAAAATTTTAAAAATTATATATATATATATATATATATATATATATATATATATATATTATTTTTAAATAAAGTGTAAATATTAAATGTACATACCAAATTGAATTTTTAAATGACTCAATTTTAGCAATGGAAGAACTTGGAATATAAATTAAAAATGTGCATGATAATCTGAGAATCAGATTTAGATGCCTTGAGTACTGTGAATTGACACTCAGTCAGTGGTGAAACACTCCCGCACATTACTGGCTAAATTTAAATTTAAATAATAAAAACGAACTTACAATTCAAGTAATACTGAATAAATTAAATTATATAACAAATTCCACAAATATTTATAAAAATAATAACTTTAAAGTGCAGTGTGCATAGGAAAAATATCATATTAGCTTAGAACTCACCAAAACGCTGAACCTATCCCCAAATGATTTCCTGGCAATTTGAATTAACAAACTACTTGCACTATAATTTAAATTTAGTAATTTACAATTTATTTCACAGGTCAAATTATTTACTATTAAGCTAAGTTTGAAAACAACTTACAAAATAATAAAATATGCTAAAGCCTAAAAGAATTCTGAATTTCTAATGTTAATAGAAAAGTTAAAACTCAGAACTGTGACGCTGTAATGTCTAGCGTTTAAATTTTAAAACTTTAATACAAAACAGTGACAAATTCAATGTAATTCACATATAAGATGATGTTGCACTTTAAATTACAATTTTTTTTTAAACAAATCTCATGTATACTTGTATAATTCATCCAAACGATTATCATTAAAGAGAAGTTAGAACAAACTAACTTCAAAATGAAAATCTCAACATATAGTGTAAAATTGTAAATTTGATTTTTCCATGTCAAAATTGAAAATAAGGTCGGTTCCAAAGAAAAGCATGCACAATGTCACACAGATTTAGTGGCTAACGAGAAACCCAGCACACACAATGTCACACAAATTTAGTGGCTAACGAGAAACCCGCACAACAAACTTACAATCTGTCATATCAGAATTTTGAAATTTTCAGAAAACTTAAAAGTTAAAAGGGATACAAATCTGTGTAAGTCCCAATTGAGCTCATTTCCATTCCACAAGCTCCCGTAGAAAAAGTTCACAACTACATGGAATCATACACAATGTCACACAAATTTAGTGGCTAACGAGAAACCCGCACAACAAACTTACAATCTGTCATATCAGAATTTTGAAATTTTCAGAAAACTTAAAAGTTAAAAGGGATACAAATCTGTGTAAGTCCCAATTGAGCTCATTTCCATTCCACAAGCTCCCGTAGAAAAAGTTCACAACTACATACTTGGAATCATCAGTGGTAGAGTTTAAAAATTTAAACTTTTTTGCAGCAATGGAGAGGGATACCAGATAACTTGATAACTGACAGCCCATTCAATAAAAAAATTAGAAATACAGAGTGACGGGCAGTTTCAGACGGTCGACACTGAGTGAGCAGATTGATTGGAATTTCAGAGTTTACAGCCATAGAACAAGAAAAATTTTAAAATTAAAATTCGATGGAGTGCAGCTACACACATGATTAAATTAAAATAGCTTGCTCGAAGCTTTATCTAACTTCCAAGCCTTTAAAAAAATTTCAGAAACTGAGAAATGAGAAATCGATTCAACTTGCAATTGTCAAATAATCATAAAAATTTAAATTTAAAACTAAAAGCAGCGATGTAAATATAAATTTATAAAATAAGAGTCAAAGACTCTATGCATAAATGGCAGGTACCTAGACAATGGCAGCGCTTGTGCCTTTGAAACACTTGCAGCTGCTAGACCCTCACTGTGTCATTACGTCCCTCACCCAAATTTTGTCCCTCACCCCCACACTGAGTCTGAGAAATGATAAATCAGAATGATGGCTTCTAAGCTCTAGATGACTGATTATATAGAAAAAAAACAGTGATTTTCCGCTAAAGGTTCGCGCCCTTTTTTTTCCCAGGTTTTTCCTTGGCCATTCTCGACTGTCTGGTACACATGGATCGGGAGCCTGTGGGAGCTCCGATCCATTGACAGGTTCCCGATCCACTCTCCTCGCAGAAACCAGTACCCAGAACATCTACTTATGAATCAGCAAGCTCCCAAAACGCTCCAATGTACCAATTGAAGCTCCCGCCAATTTTGGGACGTTTCGTACCAGCTCCTGAGCTCCCAGGAGCGTCGGAGCTTAGGGTACGTTCTCTCCAATCGCTGGGAGTGGTACCCGTGCAACATAGGTATTTTTTGTTTACTTATCAGGGACACTTTGGGCATAGATTAGTGGGGGGATTTGGCGGAAAGAGTGGGTTAGGTTTGTACTCTTTTCTCCTCTAACCAATTTCATGGTTAAATTTGTATCCTAGTCCTGTGGAATCTCCTTTATTGGCTACTAGGCTTTAGGGAGAGCACTACATGGGAAACCCTGATTTTGGTTGCATGGTCCTGCTTTCCAACACCATATACATTATTCCCCCTTGCTCATTACAACTCCATTCATCATTTTCCCCATCTGGGTCCACATTTGTCCAATGGGTCCACAAAGAGTTAGCCTCCCCCTCCCCTTGTCCACACTTTGGGTTTTGGGCCTGGAACGATGCCCCGGAGGTTGATGCAACTAAAAGAAAAGGAAAATGCATAATTTGACCATGAAATGAAAAAAGATGGTAGGGACATACAAATTTAGCGTGTGCGCAAAAGCCAAACATGAGCCCTACCCCTTATCTATGGCCATCACCCTCGTTCTATGTGTGAAAATTCGGCTACCCCGAATCCTATTGCAGCAACTGGTGTTAATTCCTCTAATTGTTTAATTAAACAAACAATTTACTTGTTTCCTACGGAAAATATCGAATTAAATTCGCTACAACCTTCACAAAACAAATAAAATACTATGGAAGAAATAAAAACGTTGGAACAAATAGATGCCCACACACAAAATACACCATTATTTTTGGACTAAGTCCCCGGAAAAACCCAACTCAGGAAAACCGTTTAGTAGCTAAGGGTTTTGATATTATGTAGCATTGAAATCTGAGTACAAACTATGGATGCCCAAACTCGCAATCCAAATAGAGAAATACTGGCAAAAATAACTAGTGAGGAAAATTCCTCACTCCACAGGCGAAACTGACCTCAACTCAAATTGAGTTGTCCCTTGCTGCCTCTGCGCAGTCACTGCATCAACCTACGTAGTTACTGCATCCCTTGAGCATGTAACTGCGTCACATCTCACTGTCTTGTCAGCTGCTATCTAGGAAACTGGTACTCTTTTCCTCCGGACCCTCTGCCCAACTTCTGGCTCAGAACCTCACCTTCTCCCCAGCAAAATGGAAATCTCCTCTAAAGGGCCCTACGTTGACTCACTGTGGAAATCACTGCTTCTCTGCAATGTACTCATCGGATCTGGAAAATCTTCCTCCGGCCTCACTATTTCTACCCCTCGCTCATTGCTTCGATCTCATTGAATCACTTCCAGAAACACACAACTGCTACTCTCAAAATCGATTTCTCAGGAAAATTGAATGCTCAACTGATTTGGTGTGTGTTCTCCAAGCCCCATTGGTTTCTTCTTATAATCCTCCGTTGAGACTTCGATGACCACGATTAAATCTTAATCGATGGCTAGAATTAACTAGAAATCGATCCATGTACTTTTCTAGAACATTCTCACCATGACTTAATTAATTCCTTTTAATTAATAATATTTCTAAGTTTAGACTTAGGAAATATTAAAAACTGACTAATTAATTTAATTAAGTCGTCTCTAGGTGAAATTTCCAGAAACGATTTCTGGGTATTGGAGAATACATGAATTCTAGCCTCTCTACCAAATCTCGTGGCTAGAACACATCCAATGTTACAAAAACTAGCACTCCCTCTTAGCAAGGAATGTGTTATAGTGCTGCAACCCACTGAAAAAACACATTGCCTTTGCATCATCTCTTGTCATGCTGCTAATGTCTGGCTACTGCTACCCCACCAACCAGTACACAACTCTAATATGCGTTGCATTTGTGTTATTGTTGACCTTGCTGAACGACTGCCAACACTGCAACTCCCTCTCATTTGCTCCTTCTACAACTGCAACTGAGAAATATCCAAGATACTGCATGAACTGTGTTCAGTATGATGCATCTATCACTGGATTCCTGACTGCTACTAGTCTCTGCGCTGCTGCTGACTCTGCCCTCTTGCCAACTCTGCATTGCGCTACCCAGTATCTAACCGCTAATAGCCACTGCATCTGTCACTTTGGCATCTGACTGCATCGACTGCCACTGGTCCATCCTACTACTACGTACTGTGGGCTCCCATAGTAAGTGAACCACCTTAAGAATCCTTCCCATCCTGTAACACTCTGGGGCTACAAAACCAAGTCACACCACCTCACTCCTGGAGGGATGTTTGCTATCATGGCAAAATATTCCTCCAGCCTGGAAGACAGCTTATCAATCTTGGCTGAAGCTGCCTGTTGGTCCTGCTTCTCCTCCTTGTCCTTCTTTCTGAGAGGAAACTGAGTGTTGTAGTGGCCTAGCTTGCCACACCTGAAGCACTTGACCTTTGACAGGTCCTTCTTCTTCCTATGCTACTCCCCCTTCCCCTTTGATGTGAGGACCACATTCTCCTCTTCCTTCACAGTCTTCGACCCACTATTGTTGTTGCCACTGATGGTGCTCTTCATCAGGTCTCGCCTCAACTATTCCTGTCGCTGCCCAAAATTCTTTGGACAAACACATGCCACTCCTCGGAGACAGAGTTGAGGGCTATATGCACCATCTTTGAAGCCTCAGGCACTGATCCTACAACTGCCAGCAAATCTCAAATCTCTTGAATCCTGGTGAGAAAGGGGTCTATGTGCTACCCCTTCTGCATACGAGTACATCTCAGCTTCTCTTCTAAGTACATCTTTCGTTGCTCGGAAGATCCCTAGTATAGCATGGAAAGAGAGTCCCACATCTCCTTGATCGTTCTGAGGCCCACTATGTGAGATACCACATGATCTCGAACTCCATCGAGGATCAATCTCTTCGCCTTTGCCAACTCGTTGTATTGCTTCAGCTGATTTGGATCCGTAGGGACAACTACCACGTTATCGATATACGCTTTGAGATCGTACTGATCCAGAAGGAAGGAAATCCTTGCCTTCTAGATCACATAGTTGGAGGCTCCCTCCAACCTATCTTGATCTCGCAGCCCGGCTGATTCCATATCAAAAAAAATATGTCGAAAACACCCTCTTCCCTTCTGCTCAGCTCCTACTAGGTGTTGATTTGTGGTAGCATCGGATTTTCTCTAAGTCTCAAACTTTGTGGAGAGGTTTAGACACATGTATTCCAGATAAACCATAAATTGTTTTG
The DNA here is from genome assembly GCA_034641835.2 of Pinus albicaulis. Classification (NCBI taxonomy): domain Eukaryota; kingdom Viridiplantae; phylum Streptophyta; class Pinopsida; order Pinales; family Pinaceae; genus Pinus; species Pinus albicaulis. Next base: position 784,567,471 of record CM076571.1, read on the forward strand.
GGAAATTCCACCCGGAAACAGTTTTATTTGATAAATTAATTATTTTTAATGGGACCCTAGGTCGAAACTTAGGAAATTAAAATAATTAATGGATATTAATCTAAATTGTGGTTGTAACTTCTAGAAAAAACAGATCAAGTCAAAATGTAATCTTAGTCGTTGATTGTAGATCTAATCTCGACCGTTGAATTGTCAACGAGAAGACTATAAAGGAAGGTTTGAGGGTCATTTGGAAAATACACCGAGAGGATCAAGTGATCGATTTATTTAGTGAGAAGTGCTCAGGGAGAAACTTCGATCTAGAGATCTTTTGTAGAGAGGGGCAGAGACAGTATCTGGAGAGAAATTTTTCTCAGCTGGAGAATCATCAGCAGAGAAGGGCAGAGAGAGATCCAGCAGCTCTACCGCAGAGCTAGAGAGGCAGACGCAAAGCTATGCAGGGCTACGCAGAGTCTGTGCAGAGGGAAAGAGGAAATCTGAAGGGTTTGCTGAAGAATCGATTTCAAAATCCGAGTGCTGAGGTGTGAGACCGAGAGGCAGAGATCGAATTTTCTTGGGAGCAGATCGATCCACAATCTGAGTGACGCAGTGCCCAGAAGAGTTGATGCTGGGACTGCACAGAGACAACGCAGATCTTGTCAGAGGCATCTCATTCAGTGGTCGGATCAGCCGAGATTTCCAGTGATAGTGTGAGGTAACCTCACTAATCTTTTTGCTAGTGATATTCTATGTAACTGAATTGTCTGGAGTGACATTTAGAGATGTATTCAGCATTTAATTCTGCTTAATAATAAAACCCTCAGATCTGTTGCACCGATTTTCCCACATTGGGTTTTTCCGAGGACATTTGTCCAAAAATAACGGTGTCCTGTGTGATTTTTTTCTTTTGCTCAGTTTCCTGTTTCTGCATCTAAATTAATTAAGCGAAGGCTACTTTAGTAATTGCTTCAATGTTTATAGAAGAAATATGCAAATAACTTTTTAATGTAATTTACAAGTAGGAGAAGCTAATTCAGTTTGTTGCAGTAGGATTCCAGATCTAGGATTTGGAATTTTCACATGGTATCAGAGCTTGTGGAGCGTTGCAGGTGAAACAGGAAGAGCGGATCTAGCGCTGAGAAGTAGGCTGAATAGCTGCAGAAAGCAACAGTTCGAATCCACAAAGGGATTGCGCACTCTAGGTTAGGAGGGCTAAAATTTCGTGGAAAGTCTCTCTCTGAGTGAGTCGACAAAGAGGTAGGACTTCCAGATCGAGATTTTTCCAAGCTAGAGGGAGCAGCACAGAGTTGGTGGGACACAGATTTCTGTAGGCAAAATTTTTTTTGCTGGGCAGAAAGTTGTCAGAGGAGAAAGAAGAAGCACAGTGAGGGAATTTTCTTCCTCATGGAGTTCCTAGCCAGGGAATTCCATTTTTCCAAGATTAGAGCAACAAATCCGAGTGGCAGATCTACAACATTGAGCAAGGAGTGCATAAGCCAGTTCAGTGCCACGTAGAGGGGGAAGAGAGGGAGCAGATTTGACATTTTCTTGACGGCCATGGAAGCTCACGGGCTTAGAGATCAGGACCAGTTGGAGGGAGCCTCCAACTATGTAATCTGGAAGGTAAGAATCACATGCCTTATAGATGAATATGATCTCAAGCTTTTTGGTAGTTGTCCCTGCAGATCCAGATCTGTCGAAGAAGTACATTCCTGAGATGGAAAAGGCTAAAAAGTTGCTCCTTGATGGAGTCAAATATCATATTGTGTCCCATATATCTAGCAAGGACACAACAAGGCAGATGTGGGAAGCCCTGGCAGCATTGTATGAAGGATCTTTCGAGCAGCGGAAGATATACTTGGATCAGAATGTAATATCCCCAATGGAAATAAACAACAATATAAAGCACATAAAGAAAGACTTACAACAACTAGAGACAAATCATAATAAAAACATACAATATGGACAATGCTGAGCCATTTTATTAATACTGAGATAGAAATGAGTACAAAGGTGATCAAAATGATGGCACCTTGGCTTGCACTAGGCAAGAGTAGAAATACTCTCAGGATGTGACCCGGAATGATTGCCAATCTCAAGACTGCGTAATCTCCAGTGCTGCTGGTGTTGCTACTGCTTTTGCTAGACTGAAAGGATGATTTGGGGTTATTCCCCTCCTCGGAAAATTATGAAACTCTGGAAATGGCCTCTCCACACAAAACCCAGAAATTCCCAGAGAGCTTTCTGGAAATGGCTGACCCCCGAAAATATCTCCCTTGAGGCACTACGTTATCCTCCAAGGAAAACGCTAACCCTGAATGCTCTGATGCAATGGATGGCCTCTGCCTCTGTCAAAATGAAAGAATAGGGAAGGTATGATCCCTCTCCAACTCCTATGGGATGAATCTCGTGATAAACCCTCAATTCGGAACTCTCTCTATCCAACACTGCGTCCTCCCTCTCACTGACTGCGTTGTCTCTTCCAAGGAATGTTCCCAATTGTGGATGCTGCTATCCTCTCCGGCAAAACAAGTGGAACTCCTCACCCGAGCAAGCACTCGAAGTCTCTCGGGGCTGAGGTTGGGATCTCCGAATGGAGACACCCAGTGTACTGAACAGTATGTGCAGACTTTGCTAAATAGCAAGCGTGCTCAATGTCAAAAGACAAATCTCAAAGATGCATAATTAGAATGAATGAGAATGAGGAGACCCTCCCTCTTTTTATGTTTGGTGGGCCTTTCCCTCACCTAGGCCCCACCAATCTCTGCGTTGCCCCCTTGGAGCCACGTTGTCCAACTCACTCTGCGCTGCCTTGGCCCCACGCTGTCCCTTTTCCCACGCTGCCACTTGACCCCTAGGCCCCACTTTGCCAAATAGACATGTCTCCTAAGTGACTTTGGGAAATACTTTTATCCTAAGTGTGAGCTAAGTGTCTTCTTCACCCAATTTATATAATTTAACTTTATAAAGGCAAAATGGTCAAAATTAATATTTCCAATTAGCTATTTCTAATTGGGAATATTACACAGAAATTAAGGATGGTGCAGATGCATAGAGAGGAACACATTGTTCTATTCCTAAGTAGGCTTCAGGAAACTCATGATCAACTAGCAGTCGTGGGTTCCACCCCTTCTCCTACAACAATGTTGAGACTGGCTCTTAACGCAGTCACTGAAGAATGACAGGTTTTTGTCTAGAGAATCTTGGGCAGAGCAACCTTTCCAGGCTGGGAAGAGATGTGGGCTGCTCTTCAGAAAGAAGAGCTAAGGAGGGACGTAGTCAAGTGCAAACTTGATGGCAGCAGTAGTAGTGGGTCGAAGACGAAGTAGGAAGAGGAGGAAAATGCAACCCTTGCATCCAAGGGGATGCAAGACCAACGGAGACGTAAGAAAGATGTCTCGAAGACAAAGTGCTTCAGGTGTGGTGAACTTGATCACTACGCTACGCAGTGTCCTTTGAATAAAAAAGACAAGGATGAGAAGCACGATCTGAAGGTTGCGTCTGCAAAGATAGAGGAGGATGAGTATGCCATGAATGCCCACGTATCTCCAGGAGGGAGATGGGGTGATATTGAGCTGTAAGTTCACAAGAAATTTAGTTGGGAAGAATCCTTGAGGAGTCCACGTCTTGGCTCATGACCTTGCTACAAGTGCCCAAGAGTAGCATTAGTAGGTTGGAGGAGTTTCAGTTGATGCATAGGGGTGTTGGAGTGACAAATGCAGTGGTTAGCAGCGCAGTGTAGAGTTGCAGCAGTGCAGAGGGACGTAGTGCAGAGCAGCAGCAACACATTGCTTCAGAGGGACAACGTGGGACTAGCAGCAGTCAGAGTTTCAACATCAAGATGCATCTTGAACACTTATTCAGATTTTTGGATGTTTTTCAATTGCTTCTCTCAGCAACTGAGTTGCAGTGCAGAGTTAGTAGTGGCAGTGCTAGTAGCAGCATAGATGCAACATTTGAGACGTAGTTGTAGTACGGATGCAGTGTTGATCATGGCAGGGTCAGCAGCAGTGTAGTTGCAGCAGCAACACAGTGGTTGGTGGATAGCATGTCAGACATCAACAACGCAGAGGGAGATGCTTTAGAGTTAGAGTAGTGTGCAGCAGGACATATTTGCTATAGCACATTCTTCGTTAAGAGGGAGTGTTGATTTGTGGTAGCATCGGATGTGCTCTAAGTCTCAAACTTTGTGGATATGCTTAGACACCTTTATTCCAGATAACCCAGAAATTGTTTTGGGAAATTCCACCCAAAAACAGTTTTATTTGATAAATTAATTATTTTTAATGGGACCCTAAGTCTAAACTTAGGAAATTAAACTAAATAATGGGTATTAATCTAAACTGTGGGTGTAGCTTCTACAAAAAGTAGATAAAGTCAAAATGTAATCTTAGTCGTTGATCGAAGATCTAATCTTGGTCATTGAATTCTCAATGAGAAGACTATAAAGGAGGGCTTGAGGGTCATTTGGAAAATATACCGAGAGGATCAAGTGATCGATTTCTTTAGTGAGTAGTGCTTAGGGAGAAACTTCGATCTAGAGACCTTTTGCAGAGAGGCACAAAGATAGTATCCAGAGAGAAATATTTCTCAACCGGAGAATCATCAACAGAGAAGGGCAGAGAGAGATCCAGCAGCTCCAGCGCGGAGCCAGAGTGGCTGACGCATAGCCACACAGGGCTACGCAAAAAGCAAGAGGAAATCTGAAGGGTTTGCTGCAAAATCGATTTCAGAAATCGGGAGTCGGGGTGTGAGACTGGGAGATAGAGATCAAATTTTATGGGGAGCAGATCGGTCCACAAATTGAGTGGCGCGTTGCACAGAGGTAGCGCAGAGCCTATCATAGGAATCTCATTCAGTGGTTGGATCAGTGGAGATTTCCAGTGATAGTGTGAGGTAACCTCAATAATCTTTCTGCTAGTGATATTCTCTGTAACTAAATTTTCTAGAGTGACAATCAAAGTTGTATTTAGAATTTACTGCTACTTAATAATAAAATCCTCAGATCTGTTGCATCGGTTTTACCGCATTGGGTTTTTTCGGGGACATTTGTCCAAAAATAATGGTGTCCTCTATGATGTTTTTCTTTTGCTCTGTTTCCTGTTTCTGCATCTAAATTAATTAAGTGAAGGTTGCTTCAGTAATTTCTTCAATGTTTACAAAAGAAATCTTCTAATAACTTGTTAATGTAATTTACAAGTAGGAGAAGTTAATTTAGTTTGCTGCAGTAGTATTCTGGATCAAGGACTTGGAATTTTCACACTAGGCTCTACACACTCCCTGCTGGAGTGTGAATCTCTGCTCACAATGACTTTTGATCCACAAGGGAAATCGAATTTCTGAAACCAGAAATTCCCTGAGAAAGATTTTCCATCAGTGTGTGCTCTTTCTTCCTCCTGATGCTATTTTGTACTAGCAATTGCTGCAAAATACTACATCCAGCTAGAGATCTTCTCTACAAGGAAAATAATGGAATATCTCTCTAGTTCTGGTAATCCTCGATCTGGAGAAATCCGATTTCTTTGTCGCTCTCTTAGGGAAATCGATTTTTCCTCAAGAAATTGACCCTCCTAACCAAGGAACTGCGCTACCTCTGAGAGTTTCAAACTGTTGCTTACACAGAGCTATGAAATTCCTCTTCCCTTCTACTTACAATTTGCGCTCTGATACCATGTGAAAAGTCCGCTAACCCTGAATCCTATTGCAGCAACTGATGTTAATTCTTCTAATTTTTTAATTAAACAAACAATTTACTTGTTATTTCCGAGGAAAAATATCAAATTAAATTCACTGCAACCTTCACAAAACAAGAAAAATGTTGCGCAAGAAATAAAAATGCTGGAAGAAATACATGCCTACACACAAAAAGCACCGTAATTTTTGGACTAAGTCCCTAGAAAAACACAACTCGAGAAAACTGGTGCAGCAACTGAGGGTTTTGATATTATGTAGTAGTGAAATATGAGTAGAAACTATGGATGCCCAAATTGGCAATCCAAACAAAGGGAAGTATTAGAGGGAAGTAGTAATGTGGAACTAAATTCACACAAACGGGAATATGCCACTGTTTTATTCAGGACTGCAGTAATGGACTGAAGCATCACAAAGGGAACCAAGGCACGGGGGACAAACAGAGAAATACTGGCAAAAATAACTAGTGGGGAAAATTCCTCACTCCATAGGCGATCCGACATTGACCTCAGCTCAAATTGAGCTATCCCTTGTTGCCTCTGTGCAGTCACTATGTCAGCCTATGCAGTTACTGCATACCTCGAGCTCGGAACTGCGCCAACTCTCATTGTCTCACTAGCTACTGTCTGGGAAACTGATACTCTTTGCCTCCAGACCCTCTGCCCAACTTTTGGCTCAAAATATCGCCTTCTCCCTAACAAAACGGAAATATCCTCTTAAGGGCTCTACGCTGCCTCACTTTGGCAATCACTACCTCTCTGCAATGTACTTGCCGGATTTGGAAAAACTTCCTCCAAACTCACTATCTTTGCCGCACTCTCACTGCTTCGATCTCATTGAATTGTGAAAAATTCAATTCTAAATTTCTACTGCAATTATAGATTTATTTCTCCTACTTATTTTCACAATAAGTTATTTGCAAAACCCTTATAGCAAATTTTGAAATAAACACTACTGCAGTTGTCACTCGTACATATAGAGAAAAGAATAGTAAAATGCAAGCATAAAAACCAATCACAATGACAGTTATTTTTGGACAATTGTCCTCGGAAAAACCCAAAGTGGGAAAACCGGTGCAACAAATGAGGGTTTATATATTAATCTTCAACAGTAAATTCTTTACAAGGAAAGACTGGTAGACTAACTGAGAAACTTCATGAGAAAACACCTGAGATAAATTCTCATCAACAATCTTGAGAATTTCCGACAATCTTAGGACTCATTGCCCCATTCTACGTAACCTCTACGTGTTTCTTTGCGGAAAGCCTGTGTGAGACTGGGTCACCCTACATGAGCTCTCCACGCTGCTACTCTGTGCTACCCTCTCCGACCTTTTGCGTCCTTGTTCCCTCGAGCCTTGACACTACTGATGACCTCTGCTTCCTCTGCCCTGCAACTCTCCCTTTGAAATCGAATTCTATTCCTTCAAAATCAAATTCCTTCGGGTTACTGAGTGTATGCTTGGCTTGCTTTCCAAATGACCCTCAAGCCTTCTTTTATAATCTTCTCATTGATGAATCAACTGCCCAGATTATAAGTCTAATCAATGGCTAAGATTAAAACTTGACTTGATCTTCATTCTCTGGAAGATTCACACTCTATTTTATTAATACCCATTAACTATTTAATTTCCTTAAGTTTGAACTTAGGGTCTCCATTACAATAATTTATTATTTTAATAGAACATGAACAGAGTGGAATTTCCACAAACAGTTTCTGGGTTCTTTGGAATACTGGGGTCTAAGCCTCCTCATGAAATTTGATACTTGTCACTTTTTGATGCTACAAAAATCAACACTCCCTCTTAGCGAAGAAAGTGTTCTAGCAATTTGCCGGATGCATACAAATTTGAACCTGAAGCATCCTTTGTGCTGGTGATGCTTGCCTACTACTGCCCCTCATCTGCTGCGCTGCTGCCTTCTGTACTGCTTCCCATGACACTGCCACTATCACTGCCTCATTTGTACGACAACTCCCTCTCAATTCTGCATCTGTCCGTTTCTGCTACTGAAATGGATTCTTGATCATCCCCATCTTCTCTCTGAAGTAAACAAACTTTGTCTTTCCCAAAGCTTTAGTGAAGATGTCTGCCACCTGTTCTCTTTTCGGAGTGTACTGCAATTGTACAGCTCCCCGTTGGACATAGTCTCTGATGAAATGACACCTGATGTCAATGTTCTTCGATTGATCATGAAACATAGGATTTTCAGAGAGCTTGATGCAATTTTGATTATCACATACAATGTAGGTCGCTTCCATCTTTTCCTTGAGTAGATTCACAAGCAGCTTCCTCAACCATATGGCTTCACATGAAGCCGTTCTTGCTGCCATATATTTCGCCTCAGCTGAGCTCAAAGCCACAGATTTTTGTTTCCTGCTGCACCAGGAAGTATTTCCTGATCCGAAACTGAAGCAGTACCCACTGGTACTCTTCCGATCTACTGGGCTTCCAGCCCAATCTGCGTTAGTGAACCCACTCAATCTGATGTCATTTCCATGTGTGTATCTCAATCCAAGTTCGATTGTTCGCTGCAGATATCTGAGAACATGCTTGGCTGCTGACCAATGTGCCCTCCTTGGTTCTACCATGAACTGACTGAGGGTGTTGATAGCATAACAGATGTCTGGCCTAGTATTGACCAAATACATCAAGGACCCTATGAACTTCCTATATAAGGTAGGATCAGCCTCATCATCTTCGGAAGTATCAATCTTCTTCCAGTTGGTGATCATTGGTGTAGCCATGGGTGTACAGTTTTCCATCGTGAATCTCTTCAATATTTCTGTAGCATATCTCCCTTGACCAAGGAAGATCTCACCCTTCTACTGCCAAACTTCCAACCCCAGAAAATAATGCATCAGCCCCAGATCCTTTGTGTCAAATTCTGCAGCTAAATTCTCCTTGTAGTCCTTAATGAGTTTAGATGATCCTGTTAGAAATAGATTATCTACGTACAACACTAGTATCAAAGGCTCATTCCCTGCTCTCAAATAGTAGAGATTAGGATCTATGTCACTCTTGACGAATCCCATCTTCTACAAGTAGCCATCAATTTGACCATACCAAGCTCTAGGGGCTTGCTTAAGTCCATACAAGACATTCTTAAGCCTACACAATATTATTCTGCTCATGTGTCTCAAATCCCTCTAGTTGTTCGATATATACTTCTTCTTATATCACTCCATTCAAGAACGTAGTCTTGATGTCCATCTGGTGAATCTCTCATCCCATCTGTGCAACAAGGGATATCATTGATCTAATAGAAGTATATTTGGAAACTGGGGCGAAGATCTCTTCATAGTTTATCCCTTCCTTCTGAGCATATCCCTTTGCCACACACTTGGGTTTGAATTTTTCTACACTGCCATTTGCAGCATATTTGATCTTGTAGATCCATCTCGAACCCACAACTGATCTGTTCTAAGGCCTAGGAACCACCTCCCAGACATCATTTGTCATGATGGAATTGTACTCTTCCACCATTGCATCGACCCATACCTGATGCTGAGCTGCCTCCTGAAAACTAGAGGGTTCCCCAACCTGGGCTACCAAGGCTTGATATTTGTCCAGTTGCCTGCGCTGCCTCTTCTCATTTTTGGGGGCCTCGACAAACTCCTCTGCATCCTTCAGAATTTGTCGTAATTCCTTGCTCGTCCTACCACTGGTATTGGGTGGCTCTACCTGTTCCCCCTCCTGCAAATCTTCTGGAGATAAATCCATTGGATCCTTCTGCCTTGGAGAAGCACTCGGGCTAAGCTTAGTTGGCCGTAGTGGTTGGACCAGTGGGTCATCTTCAGAGTGCATTGATGAAGGCATCTCTTGGGATTTTTTGAAAGCTCTTTCCTCCATGAACTTTACATCCCATCGCACTACAACTTTCCTACTGCCAGGAATGTAGATTCTATAAGCCTTAACATTTTCACTATATTCTACCAGATACCCCTTTTCAACTGTCCTATCCAATTTCTTCTTCTTTTCTTCGGGTACATGGCAGTATGCCACACTACCAAAGATCCTGAAGTGGCTTACCTCTGGCTTCCTGGCAATAAAGACTCTTTCTGGAGTGATCTTACCCAATGCATTATGAGGAACCTTGTTCTGAACATATACAGTTGTGTTACAAGCTTCAGCCCAAAGAAATTTGGACATGTCTTGATCATACAACATTGCTCTTATAGCCTCCACAATATTTCTATTCTTCCTTTCTGCAACTCCATTATGCTCCGAATTATATGGAGCAGTCCACTATCTTCTGATGCCTTCACTCGCGCAGAATTCTATGAAGTCTTTTTCAATGTATTCTCCACCATTATCTAATCACAAAACCTTTATTCGCTTTCTTGTCAGATTCTCAACCAGAGATTTAAACTCCTTGAATCGGTCAAAGACTGTCTTTGGTCTTCAGAAAGTAGATCCAGGTTTTCCTGGAATGGTCATCAATGAAGGTGACGAAGTACTCAGCACCACTAAGATCTCCAGTGGACATTGGTCCACAGATGTCTGAGTGTATCAATTCTAGCACACTCTTAGCCCTATTAATACTTCTGGGGTAGGCTGCCTTAGCGTACTTCCCTAGTACACACCCTCTGCAAACATCATCTCGTTTGGTGCTTATATCTAAAACTCCTGTGATAGTTTTCTTGAGAATTCTCAAAGCCCCATGATGTAAGTGTCCCATTATCCTATGCCATAGCTCATTCAAATCCCTCTCTTCACAGCTGCCTATCAGTGTCATTGGAGATTCGAGCTGTAACTTATACAGCTTATTGCTCCTGACGCCGATTTGTGCCTTCTTCTTCCAACTTGGGTGTTTGACATATACTCTTTTGCCAATGAAGTAGACATCATAGCCCTTGTTTTGTAGTTGAGACACCGAGAGTAAGTTCATCCCCAAACCAGGCACATGCAACACATTGGTGGCTTGAAGCTTATTTGCAACTTCAGTTTGAAATACTATGGTACCTCTCCCAACAAGGGTACACTTTGCCTTATTTCCCATGGTGATCTAGAAATTCATCTGCTCTTCCTGGTAGCTTGAGAAGCATTCTCGTACTCCCGTCATATGTGCAGAAGCTCCACTATCAATATACCAGACTTTAGGAGAAGAAGAGCTTGATACACAAGCAAATTCTTCTTCCATTATGGATGCCAATACAGAGATGTCGTGATCCCTCTTTTCTTCCATGCTTTCCCTTTTTTTTGATGAGCTGTGTGAACCCTTTCGAGTTGTTGCTGCAACAACTTTTGGACTTCGTTCTAATGCAGAGTCTCCAATCTAGTTACTCAAGAGTCAACTCATCTCTAATACCATGTGAAAAATTCAATTATGAATTTCTACTGCAATTAAAGATTTATTTCTCCTACTTATTTCCACAATAAGTTATTTACAAAACCCTTATAACAAATTTCGAAATAAACACTACTACAGTTATCACTCATACATATATAGAAAAGAACAGTAAAATGCAAGAATAAGAACCAATCACAATGACACAGTGATTTTTGGACAATTGTCACCAAAAAAACCCAGTGTGGGAAAACCGATGCAGCAGATGAGGGTTTATATATTAATCTTTAGCAGTATTTTTTTTACAAAGAAATAATGGCAGACTAACTGAGAAACTTCATGAGAAAACACATGAGATAAATTCTCATCAACACTCTAAAGAATTTCTGACATTTTGAAGACTCACTGCCGGCCCCCCGCCCTTACGTCACCCCGGCATGTTTCTCTCCGGGCAAGCTCGCGTGAGGACTCGCGCCGCCGTCTGCGTGAGCTCTCCGTGTTGTTGCTTTGTGCTATCTCTATTCTCTTGCCTTCTCGTGTCAGCTATTCCCTCTAGCCCCGACACCGCCGATGCCCTCTCGCTTCCTTCCGCCCGCAACTCTCCCTCCGGGAATCAAATTCTATCTTCAAAATCGACTTCCTTCTGCCATCGAGGTATGCCTGGCTTTGCTTTCCAAATGACCCACAAAACTTCTTTTATAATCTTCTCATTGATGAATCAACTACCCAGATTAGAAGTCTAATCAATGGATAAGATTAAAACTTGACTTGATCTTTGTTCTCTAGAAGATTCACACTTTGTTTTATTAAAACCCATTAATTATTTAATTTCCCTAAGCTTGGACTTAGGGTCTCCATTAAAATAAATAATTATTTTAATAGAACATGAACTGTGTGGAATTTCGACAAACGGTTTCTGGATTCTTTGGAATACTGGTGTCTAAGCCTCCTCACCAAATTTGAGACTTAGATGACTTTTTGATGCTATAAAAATCAACATGAATCACTTCCAACAACACACAACTGCTACTCTGGAAATCAATTTCTCAGGAAAATCGAATGCTCAACTGATTTGGTGTGTGTTATCCAAGCCCTATCGACTTCTTCTTATAATCCTCCGTTGAGAGTTCAACGGCCACAATTAAATCTTAATCGATGGCTAGGATTAACTATAAGTTGATTCATGTGCTTTTCTAGAACATTCTCACCATGACTTAAGTAATTTCTTTTAATTAATAATATTTCCTAAGTTTAGACTTGAGAAATATTAAAAACTGACTAATTAATTTAATTAAGTCGCCTCTAGGTGGAATTTCCATAAACGATTGCTAGGTATTGGAGAATACATGTATTCTAGCCTCTCTACCAAATCTCGTGGCTAGAACACATCCAATGCTACAAAAACTAACACTATGGGCCTTATATGAGCCCCCTCCATCATTAAGGAACCCATGATTGTCCCAACGCCTAGTGGCAATGAACTGCCCCACCTTAAGTGGGTATCCATTGTTATCCCCTACACATCATGCTCTCATTCCCTAGAGCCCCAAACAATTATGAAGAAAAATCAATCAAAGGAAAAAGGCATATGAAGAGGGGTGGAAAAGAAAGGTTGGGGTAACTCTTGTACCAGGATTTCTCCCTCCTGCACTCATATACCCAAGTATGGGATTTCCCTATTATAGCTACCCTTGTACTGCGAAGTGTGGCTTGGAGCCTTCCCCTGATCCTCATTCCATTCCACCATTATATCATGCCACCTACCACTTAAAGGATGTACCATGGACATGTCACCCCCTTTAAAGGCTGAAACCACCTAATAGAGTCCTTGGTTAACCCTTTTATTTAGCTTGGAAACACTTGTACATGGCAAAGCCCGCTATGGAAGGGCATGCCATTATGAGGTGTCCACTTGTTTTCCATGATTTGTAAGCTCTTTTACTCAATTACTGTAATGATTTGTTGTACTGGAAGGTGAGGAAACACATTGGCTCTTCTGAAGGATTGTAGGTGAGTCTCCATTTGGGGTTTGCTCTCCCTATACGAGGTCCAAGCCCTTTAGAGGGTCACATTGGCATTTGTAGGGTGAGCGTTGAGAGCCATGGGTCTCCACCACAACAAAGAGCAACATATCACTTTATGGATCCATCAACACCACTCATTTATTGCTTGTTGTCCACCTTTTTGGATGAGGATGATGCACCTGGACCACCATGCCTAGTTGGCTTCACACTTGCACCATATGCTTGGCAGATGTTATAGGGCCCAGAGGAGTATGTGTCTCACTATGGGAGACAAAGGTAGGGCTTATGTCATCATTCTAGCCCTTACATATGGTATACAAGCATTATAGATCCACTTGGAGACCCATGAGGATGTCATTGTGCCCCCACACCCGCTTGGGAACACCACATTTGATTTGCTTTTATATCAAGGGGGCACCCCCTTGACCACTATGTTTGGAGCCTATTCTCTTACCCTGGCACACTTTGGACTCCATTAGGCCTCTTCAAGGGCCCAACAACTCATTGTATTTACTATTTTTCCTTTTTGATTGGTTTATCTTTGTATTATGGAGTTATCTTGGTGCGCTTGTCACAAAGTCATGTCATTATTGTACACTATATTATTATTTGGGGCTTAAGTATGCCTAATTAGGCAAATCAAACTCATTAGGAAGTATATAAATTGATGAGAGCTCATTTGAGTTTCATCATCACTTGGATTTGGATCATTTGTTTCTTCTAGAAATTTCGTTGGGTCGTTTAAATGGATGAATTGGAGATCTAATACATTTCGATGTTTGGAAGAGCTTAATGTCTTGTCTCGGAGCTTCGATTTATTTGAATTTTGATGATTGGAATAATTTTGCTATACTTGTGAGTACATTTTTCAAGCTTATTTGTAATTTTGTCTCATAGATTTTCTATGGAATATTTTCGTTCATGAAGCTGGTGTAGCTGCTCTTTATGCGAAGTTGTTGGACTTGTCTTTGTGAGGGGTTTTTCATATTATCATTTGAAGTGTGGTAAATTTGTAATGCCCCTTCCTAGATTTTCCTAATGTCTTAGGAAATCAATTTTTGTAAATTTTGATTAAAGTTAACTCAAGGCAATTTTGGGGTGGCAAACATAGGAGAAATAAATTATTTAATTGATAGTGGAATATGGGACTCACATGAAGTATGCATTAGAGGAAAAAGGAATTCGAATTTCTTTAGGAAAAATCAAATTGTGGAGGGACCCACCTTGCATGCATTCCCACAAATTATAAAATGAAGGAATGGAGGATCCATTTGTATCTTTTTCCTATTGAAGAGATCCTATTGCCTTAGCTGCTTAGCTGAGCCAACATTGTGCTGTTTAGCACAAGAGCTTCCCAAGGAGTGGAGCTCAACCTTTCTTCGGTGGACTTCGAGTGCCACCCAAGGAAGGAATTTTCCTTTCCTTGAGACTAGAGGAGTGAGTACTTATAGGTTCTGCGCTTTTTTGGAGAGATTGGGACACAGTCTAGAGCCTCTACTGCGCAGTGGTTAGAGCCATCTTGCTATTGTGGAGTGGAGTTGCTAGAAGATTCACCGGAGGAGCTACAGGAGTGATTGAGGACCCATTTCTGGAGTGTAGCAGCAATAGCAGCCATAGATGAGAAGCCTTCACGCAATTCTCAACCAGTATACACAAAGACTGTGTAAGCACTTCCCTGTACTACGCAGTCATTGGAGGAGGCTCTTTTGTGGGAGCTTTCTTGGAGGGATTTTGGAGCTGAGGTGTTGGGGGATTGATTTGAGGTTCATTTGAATAGGTTTGTTGGGATTTTGAATCGCAATGATTGATAGTAGCAACTGCAGTAACATAAATCGAATATGGAGGAGGGCCAAGCTACAAAGGGTTAGATTTTGAAGGTTGGAATTAGAGGAAACCCTTTCTGGGTTTTGGGCAAGGATCACCTTCCCAAATTCCTAGAATTTTCTGGGTAGTTTTCAGTGGATAAATTAGAGGCCGAAGTGAGGAAGCAGTGTTGTCTTGGAGCAGCAACGCAGTTTTCTGGAGGCGCTGTTGATTTTGCTTGTACTCATCTCCTGGCGCTTGTAGCTTGCCTTATGCAAGCCCAGGTGCATTTTCTCCAACTATTTGTACAACAACATTATCATATAATAAAATTTAATCAGTTTATAGAGTTGGTGCATATTTTCTAGTTCATGTGTTAATTTCTGAAATTTTTTCGTGTTTCTATATTTGCATGTTTTCTGTTATCATTGTCAATTTTCCATTAGGAATATTATAGTGGTATGAGAGCATGTTCTTGGGTAGGGTGGGGAACAAGAGTATGTTCTTAGGTAGGGTGGGGAACAAGAGCATGTGATGCCACCAAGATACCAAGGACTGGTTTTCTAGAGAGGTCATGGTAGAGGCAGAGGTAGAGGTGTAATATTCCTAATTAGCAGTGGCTAATTGGAATATTCGATTTTGTTCAATTTTGCTGTCTATATTTTATTAATAAATAAAAAGGTGAGTGGAGAGGGTCTAACTCACTAAGTGGAATAAAACACACTCCCTAGTAGCACAACGTTGTGACTTAAAGGGAGCCAAGGGGGGGCCAAGCACCACGTAGAGAGGGGGGCCCATGTATGCTCTAGAAGAGACTGCGCAGATGAGGATGAGGACATGGCAAGAGGGAGGCTACATTGAGGAGATAGGCCTTAGGATTTTGGAGGAAGGCCAACGTTATAAAAGAGGGAGGAGCCTCCTCATTTGATTCATTCGTTGTTTGATGATATTGAGCTGGTCGTTTGACTTCTTGAGCACGCTCGCTGTTTATCCTGTCTGCAGCACTGTTTAGTGCGTTGAGTGTCTCCAGTCGGAGATCTCGCTCTTAGCCCCGGGGGACTTCGAGTGCCTACTCGGGCAAAGTATTTCCTTCAGCATTTTGCGGGAGGTTTTGTTGTTTGGTTTTGCTGCGGAGCTGGGCATTCATAGAGACTGTGCAGTCATTGAGAGGGAGGATGTAGTCTATCTAGGAGGAGCTCCGGTTTGGGATTTTTGCAGGGTTTTGTGCCGAGAGATTGAGCAGAGGATCAGCCTTTGCCTTTGGGAGGATTTTGGTGGAGTTTGAGGCAGTATTTCATTCATTCCTATTCAGCCTCTGCGCAGAGCCTTGGAGGCTAGCATAATTCACCAAGGGGGTGTTTTTTGGGGGTCGGCCACTTCTGATATGATTTCTGGGTTTTGCTGAGATTGGTGAGTAGAGGAGGATATCAGATTTTCAGCTCATTCCGGCAAGGGGAACAACCCCTAGTCTTCAGTTCACTCCAGCAGTAGCAGCTACACGACAGTTTTCCAGTAGCTGGGACGCAGTTCAGAGAGCAGCCATTTCCTGTGTATTCTGAGAGTATTTCTTCACTTGCCTAGAGCAAGTTTAGGTGCCATCACTCTGATCACCTATTGTACTTCATTATATTTCTCAGTTTAATAAAATGGCTTAGCATTCTCTCTCTATATTTCTGGATGATTTGTCATATATTCTTTCTATGCTATTGTATGTCTGCTGCACTGTTATCTTTATATATTTCCGGGCATTTTAGTTCTATACCACTTGGTGTGTTTATCTCACACTCTTAGACAGAGTCTGGAAAGGGCCAGGTAGCCTCCATATTTCGTCCTCTTTTCAGAGGCGACATATCGGTAAATGCCCTCCCAGTCCATCTCTGGTTGGAGTTTGCCGTGTTTTAGAGATATCCCCGAAACGGGATATTACAAGAGGCCGTGAGAGAGAATATAACCCAGATCCTCTTTTAGATACTGAGATTGAAGCTAGGAGGGAAGAAATGGACCAGCATGATGAGGATGAGCAGCCTAGGCTAAGGGACCAGGACCAGATTTTGGAGGAGTTGTTGAGAACAAGTCAGCAGATGATGAGACAGGGGCAAATCATGATGGATATGATGAAGCAGGTGATGGGATTGCATGTGGGTGGATGGGCAGATGGAGCAGCAGAACCTCACGGTGATGGAGGTTCCCGAGCAAGAGGCAGCCGTACCTACTAGCTCCCACACACTCCTCAGTGTGGCCAAGCTGCAGACCTTTGATGCCACATTTCGTAGATGAACCAAAACTGGAGAGAGTCGGACCCAGTTGCAAACTTAGTTCATTCGGTTGCATCCAGTATAGATGAGTACGAGGCTCTGGATGCCCGGATTAAGCAAGTGATGTCCTTTGATGATTATATTAACCTAAGGAAAGGTGTACCACGGGGGCTAGGAACCATTTTAGAGGAGGATATTCCAACCAGGATGTGCAGAGATTAGCAGGGAAGGTCACACTTCCAAATTTTGATGGGGGAGCAAAGAGTTCAGCTAGAGCGTGGATACGAAAGATGGAAACCTATTTACACCTTAACCCCATGAGGGAAGAAGATGCCATTCGATTTTCCACCCTTCACTTGGAAGGGGATGCCCAGGAGTGGTGGTACCATGGGCTAATCACCTTGGGGCACATCAACATCACATCATACACGAAGTTCACCCAGAGGTTATTAGAGAGGCTTGAAATGAAAGACCCGGAGCTGCACTTTAGGGAGCTAGCCCACTTGAGACAGACAGGCAACGTAGAGGCATTTATCATCGAGTTTCAGAGGTTGGAAGTGACAGTGACAGATATTTCTGAGAGCTGGTTGACCATGCTGTTTGTGGAGGAGCTTTCTGAACCACTGCGTGGATGGGTGAGGTCCTATAAGCTGACATCGCTACTGGATGCCATCTCTAGAGCTCGGATATGATTGACACAGTTCCCAAGAACATGGATTTCGTTCCCACGAGACCCACAGCCCCATAGGGGAACAAAGATACACGGCCACCACAGAGAGATGGAGGGTGTGGTCAGCTGGATGATGAGACACGGAGGGACCTTAGGAGGAGGAGATTTTCTTTCATGTGCCAAGAGCCTTGGGCACCAGTGCATGAAGGGAAAGGCCCATTTCATTGAGGTGTTTTCAGATAGTGAGCCAAAGGAGGAGGAGAATGAGATAGGGGAGGAGCCAAGAGATGAGGGAGGCCCCTGAGGAGCAAGAGGACCACCACCACCCCCACATGGAGGAGGACTGTTTGCCCCTATAGGAGGAGTTCTTGCTTCACTTCGAGGTGTGCCGAAGTACCTAACACTTAAGGTCCGGGGGACCATTTAGGGGCGGCGTGTGTGAGTTCTGGTTGACAGTGGGGCCACCCACAATTTTCTTGATGCTGAGATGGTGGAATGTAGGGGAATCCAGACAATAACGTTTGAGGGATTTTCAGTTTTGATACCGAGAGACCAGACCATGCAATGTACGAGATATGTCCTTGGATTGACTTTCCTGAAGGGGAACTACTCACTCACTAATCATTTCTTTGTGGTTGATATCCTGGCTACCAATGTGGTGTTGGGAGTTCAGTGGCTGTAGACATTGGGGAAGGTCACCACTGATTGGAAGCAGTTGGAGATGGAGTTCAAGGGGCCTGATAGGAGGCCAGTGTTGTTGAGAGGGATGCCCTTTTATCCACCTGAAATAGTTTCAACTCATAGGATGGAGGTCGATTTGCTGCATGGAGATGTGGAGTGGGTAGTTGAGTTACGCATTTCAGAGATTGGGTCATGGGCCAAGGCTACGCACTTGGATATACTAGCATTGTTGGAGCAGCATCAGGGGCTTTTTGGATATGTTCTGCCAGGGAGACCACCAGACCGTGGGTTCGAGCACATTCTTGAACTAGAGGATGGGGTGAATGCAGTCATCACCACACCTTATAGGCATCCAAAGGCCTATAAGGACGAGATAGAGTGGGCCATTCAAGAGCTATTAAGATTGGGACACATTAGGCCTAGCTCGAGTCCATTTGCTTCTTCAGTGGTGTTGGTGAAGAAGAAAGATGGGACACTGTGTATGTGCATAGACTACCAGGCCCTTAATAAGAAGACGTTGAAGAACAGGTATCCCGTCCCATGCATAGATGAGCTGATGGACGAACTTCTAGGAGATAAATACTTCTCTAATATAGATCTGCGTTCGGGGTCCACCAGATATGCGTGAGCGAGAAAGATGTCCCAAAGACTGCTTTTCGTTGTCATTATGGTCATTTTGAGTTTTTGGTGATGCGAAGATGTCCAAATGTGATTTTGGATTGACAGAGATGTTGTACCTTGGGAATGTGATCGGGGAAGATGGAGTGAAGGTACACCAAGAGAAGTCTTGCCATATTGAGTGGTTCTAGGATATTCCTAATTAGCGACAACTAATTGGAATATTCGACTTTATATAGTTTTGCCATATATGGTTTATAGATAAATAAAAAAGTGAGTAAAAGGGGGTCTAACTCACTTTAGTGGAATAAAACACCTTCCTAGTAGCACAACGTTGTAACTTAAGGGGGGAGCCAAGGGGGGCCACACCCCATGTAGAGGAGGGGGACTACATGCACTCTAGAAGCTTTGGAGGGAAACCGATGCTATAAAAGGTGGAGGAGCCTCCTCATTTGGGCATTATTGATGTTGATGATATTGAGCTAGACTTCTGTCTTCTTGAGCACGCTGGCTGTTTAGCCTGTCTGCAGCACTGTTTAGTGCGATTGAGTGTCTCCGGTCGGAGATCTCGCCCTTAGCCCCGGGGGACTTCGAGTGCTTGCTCGGGCAAGGTTTGTCCTTCAGTCTTTTGCGGGAGATTTGGTTGTTGTTTTGTGGAGGAGCTGGGCTTCTTTTGGTGACTGCGCAGTCCCTGGGAGAGAGGACGCAGTTCTTGGAGGAGGAGTTCTATTGCGGGGTTTTCTGCAAGAGACTCAGTGAGATTCGGTGTGGAGGTTCAGTCTTCATCAGTGGGAGATTTTCCGGGGAGTTTGTGGCCCTATTTCAACATATATCATTTGGCTTCTGCACTGGGCTTGGAGAGACAGCGTTTTTCCTTGAGGAGGGTTCCGGAGGTGATTTTCGGAGGCTGACCATTTTCTACATGGTTTCTGGGTTTTGTCCGGGGTGGTGAGTTCAGGTGTTCTACAGATTTTCAGCTCATTCCGGCAAGGGGATCAGCCCCTAGTTCCAGTTCATTCCAGCAGCAGCAGTTTACGGCAGTTTCTTCCAGCAGCTGGGACGCAGTTTCTGTAGCAGCCATTTCCTGTTTCTGAGAGGGTTCTTCACTTGCCTTGTGCAAGGATAGGTGCTCTTATTTTGATTATCCATTGTACCCATTTATATTCTCAGATTAATAAAATGGCTTAGCATTCCTGGCATTTTATGTGTATCTGCTTTATGTTCTATTTCCGGCATTTTTCTTTATAGTTGTATGCTTGTATTGCTGTCTATTTCCTATTCGGGACATTACAGTGGTATCAGAGCATAATTCTGGCTCAGCCTGTGGTCTATGACATTGGGAAAGAGATCATACAGAGGTTTGCTGGAAATTTGGAGAGCAATAGCAGTTGTAGTACCAAAAACGAAATTGGAAAAAGGGCCAAAATATAAAGGGTCAAATTTTGAAGGTTGGAATTAGAAGAAACCATTTCTGGGTTTTTCTGGGTTTTGGGCAAGGATCACCTTCCCAAATTCCTGGAATTTTCTGAGTAGTTCTCAGTGGGTAAATCGGAGGTCGAAGTCAAGCAGTAGTATGGTTTTGCACAGCCGTGCAGTTTCTGAGGAGCCTGTAGACACATAGCAGAAAGTGCCAATGGTAGGTGATGATGGTGCGAAGAGATTTGAGGAGATTCTCCTCAAATCAGCACAGGATCTGTTAAGGCAGATTGAGGTGATGGGGCAGAGAATCACCGCTATGGAGGTTAGGCAGCGTGAGATCCCAAGGGGGTTTCAGGTTGGTGAGGGATCAGGCGTCACACCATATGACGGAACGTGATGCTATCCCCATCATGGCATCGCATGCACCCACGCGACCCACTATGCCCACTTTCCTAGCAGAGGACACAGGGGCAGCAACACAGCGGGAGCCGGAGGTTGACCCTGGCCAGATGGATGCGTACATTGCAGAGTACCTGGCACGTGGGCCGGCGATCAGAGATCTTATCTCATTTAGAGATTATGTTCAGCTCCAGCGTGATGGTAGACACCGTGATCATCACAGGGGACACAGACATCATCATGACGACCACCGCGCAGCTAGCAGATTTCATTTGCCCACGTTTGATGGCTCATCAAACAGTTCGGCAAAGTCTTGGGTAGAAAAGTTGGACATCTATTTCCAGCTTAATCAGATGTCGCAGTCAGAGGCCATTAAGGTGGCAACATTGCACTTGGAGAATGAGGGCACACAGGATTGCAGGGAGTCTGAGGTTACACCTAGTGTGACACAGGATTCACCCTCATTGGAGATCTCCTTGGCCATGTCGGTTGATGTGGTAGTGGAGAAGGTAGAGCCTACCTCAGTAGAGCCATCCATTGAGGTGATGACCGGAGTCGTGTCCGAGTCTTCAGGTGGTAGCAGCACACGACAGATGGGGGAGGCGTTAGGAGATATATCCACCTTCGATGAGGCACTAGCAGGTACAGAGGTATTGGATGATGGTCGCAGACAGCGGTATCATCGGCTTCGGACAGACCTTCGAGTTTTGAGAGGGAAGGCCACGTCAGTACGGGAGGCCATTTTGTTGCAGGACTAGGAGCTGGAGGGTATGAGAGTGACTTGTGCCAAGTCGGCGGCCAAGTTGGTCCGCATTGGGGAACGACTGGATTCCCTGATGGTACAATCAGAGGGCACGTTGGAGCGTCAGATCATTCCCCTTCAGGCATGCATGGATGGGATTAGCAGTGTTGTTGGGTCATCTCTTCCCGTTGGAGAGAGAGAGGCAGAGCCACCTAGTCAGATCTCATATGTTGACTTGGATAGCGGTATGAGACGATCAGAATTGCACAGGGCACAACATCCACGTGTTGAGGTTGGATGGCGAGAGATTCTGAGTTGGTACTCGGTGGAGCGGGCTATGGAGATAGTGAAGGATCCGAGTGTAGCTCAGCAGGATTTTCTATGCATGGGGAATACGGGAACCCCAGATTGGCATTGGGATCCAGGTGGGATCACCTATCGTTTCCCAGGCAGGTCGGCTGACTATGTCTTGGAGAGTACAGTTGGCCTAGTAGTAGAGCATGTGCAGTTTCGGTCAGCTCCAGTGGCCAACCAGTTTATGGGCAGACCCCCTAGGTTGTCTTGGCATGACATTCATACACGGGATCACGGGGTGGTCAGCACACCTTGGCAGGAGCTTGTCGGAGGAGGTGGCATTGGCAGGCCACCAGATGGCACCTTGTATGGGGCCAAGGATTCTTCACCTTTGTGTGGGGCACAGAGGACGCAGCGGAGCCGAGCAGTGGTGGTAACACTACTGACACACAGGGAGATTCACTTCTCCGACCCCTTGAGGAGGATTTGGAGTGATGATCCTTTCGTCGGCAGGTATAGTGATACGACGGTGGAGACGATGTTACCGATTGGTGGTAGTCCGACATGTAGAGGCACAGCTCTAGGTCATCACATCCAGGGATGTGTGGGAGCCTCTAGCATTGAGCGGTGGACTACCGGTGGACATGGAGCTACATGGTGGTGTACCATAGTGTGTGGGACTACATTGTGGAGTAGGAGCGCCCTACATCACATTGAGAGCACGCGGGGAGTGACAGATTCCTGGACACAGTCAGGGCACGAGACGGTACAGGGTGGTACAGCAGTAGCATGGGGTATCCAGCAGTATTCAGGGGTATGCCTTAGTGTGCAGTGGCATGTTGAGGAGTACATGGATGACCGGTGGCTTGCGAGGGTGTACGACACGGCACAGCAGGGTCTTAGAGTATTGCATCCAGGGAGACTCACAGACAGGGACACTGGGCTTACCTTTGGGGGTATTTCACCCAGGATCGATGAGGAGACAGAGGAGCGATACTTGATGGTATTTGTGGGGACTCACACATCCGACACTCTTCTACATCACTCATGGGCACAACTGATTTTGTTGTTGTCCTTCGGCACTTTGGGCATGAGCAGCAGGGTCCGTGAGGCACACCCAAGATATTTGGATGGCCCTCAGCACACTAGGCGAGAGACTTCTCAGCAGTGGCACTGGGTCAGTACGCTAGTTGACAGCCACAGTTTAGGGGATGAGATGATCCTCTGCAGTGGTGGCACATTAGTCATTGCCGAGCCTACGCTTGGGGAGCAGGTCATGAGGGAGACATGCATCATTTTTCCCTCAGGGCATGTTGAGATCATGCATGAGCAGAGGATATTGGGTTCAGCAGAGGTAGCATCCCAGCATGCGTCTGGACTCCAGACATTGTATCGACACTTCATCGAGAGGGTGGATGGCATATTCAATGCAGATGAGGTGGCGGAGGTAGAACAGGAGGGCATTCCTTCTGTATGCCAGGGTGAGGAATCTCTTTCATATGAGTCCATAGGATCAGTTGAGGTTGCTTCTGTGGAGCAAGAGCAGTCATGCAGGTATGATGAGAGTAGATTGTAGCCGTATTACAGTGTGCAGGGTGAGCAGTCAGGGGACTGTATAGGAGATACTCTGGGTGATGAGTCACTTGTGACGCTTCAGCTAGAGCAGCACATGATGGAGCCTGAGTCAGCAGAGGAGGATACTATGGACATCAGGCATGACATTTCCTTAGGTGAGGTCCAGATGGGTGCCCACATTGAGCCTATGATGGATATGTGGCTAGCATTGGGGTCATCCTTTGAGGTGGAGCAGTCAGATGCACAGACACCGAGTACCGTGACAGCAGCTACAGATCCATATCCTCTGGAGATGTTGGAGGTAGAGGTGATAGTTTGGTAGTGGGAGATGATTACGGTTGGCGGCAACCTTCCAGGCAAGTTCCACATGCAGTTGTTGTTGCTACATCAGATGCTTCCTCCAAGATGGACTGGCGGGAGATCATGAGTTGGTACCCTCTTGATGGTACGGTATTCTTCGTAGGGAGCACAGTGGAGCAGGGGCCCTCGGACATAGTAGATGTTACAGATCCCAGTCGGCAAGAGGGCACCAGTTGTCGTTACTTCAGGACTCCTTCCCAATTTCAGGAGAGCAGGATCAGCATGGGATTGAGTCATGACTTGGATTGGAGAGAGGTGATGAGTTGGTATGCAGTTGGAGGGGTAGCATATGTAGCTACAGGTACAACACAGCAGGAGCCCAGGAGCATTGATGCTTATTGGTGGTCTTCACCTCTTAGAGCATTAGTCATAGCCAGAGGCAGTGCACGGTCCGAGCCGTGGGACTTGGGCGATTATTGGCCATGGTGGCGATGGGATCCGGGGGGATTATTGGTTGACCGGTACTGTGAGAGGCCAGTTTGGATCCTGGCATTGAGATATCCCTTCGTATCAGGGTGATGCAGGAGACAGAGAGGTTTCAGTGGGACCCAGGCACATTTTGCAGTATCGGTGGGGAGCATCAGCTAGAGAGTAGGCTTGTTCAAGCGTTGCTTGAGGACAAGCAATTTTTGCCGGATGAGGATGCCACTTGGGAGAGCGAGCAGATTTTGCAGCATCCATCACTTCAGTTGCTTGAGGGCAAGCAACATTTTGCCAGGGGGGATTGTAATATTCCTAATTAGCGACAGGCTGACAGCTAATTGGAATATTCGACTTTGTATTGTTTTGCCATATGTGGTTTGTAGATAAATAAAAAAAGTGAGAAAAAGGGGGTCTAACTCACTTTAGTGGAATAAAACACCTTCCTAGTAGCACAACGTTGTAACTTAAGGGGGGAGCCAAGGGGGGCCACACACCACGTGGAGGAGAGAGAGACTACGTTGGTTTTGGAGGGAAACCAATGCTATAAAAGGTGGAGGAGCCTCCTCATTTGGGGCATTATTGATGTTGATGATATTGAGCTAGACTTTTGTCTTCTTGAGCACGCTGGCTGTTTAGCCTGTCTGCAGCACTGTTTAGTGCGATTGAGTGTCTCCGGTCGGAGATCTCGCCCTTAGCCCCGGGGGACTTCGAGTGCCTGCTCGGGCAAGGTTTGTCCTTCAGTATTTTGCGGGAGATTTGGTTGTTGTTTTGTGGAGGAGTTGGACTTCTTTTGGTGACTGCGCAGTCCCTGGGAGAGAGGGCACAGTTCTTGGAGGAGGAGTTCTATTGCGGGGTTTTCTGCAGGAGACTCAGTGAGATTTGGTGTGGAGGTTCAATCTTCATCAGTGGGAGATTTTCCGGGGAGTTTATGGCCCTATTTCAGCATATATCATTTGGCTTCTGCGCTGGGCTTGGAGAGACAACGTTTTTCCTTGAGGAGGGTTCCGGAGGTGATTTTTGGAGGCTGACCATTTTCTACATGGTTTCTGGGTTTTGTCCGGGGTGGTGAGTTCAGGTGTTCTGCCGATTTTCAGCTCATTCCAGCAAGGGGATCAGCCCCTAGTTCCAGTTCATTCCAGCAACAGCAGTTTCCGGCAGTTTCTTCCAGCAGCTGGGACGCAGTTTCTGTAGCAGCCATTTCCTGTTTTCTGAGAGGGTTCTTCACTTGCCTTGTGCAAGGATAGGTGCTATTATTCTGATTATCCATTGTATCCATTTATATTCTCAGATTAATAAAATGGCTTAGCATTCCCGGCATTTTATGTGTATTTGCTTTATGTTCTATTTCCGGCATTTTTCTATATTGTTGTATGCTTGTATTGTTGTCTATTTCCCATTCGGGATATTAATGTGCCCCACACCCAAGAACGTGACGAAGCTGAGAGGCTTTCTGGGTATTTGTACCTATTACAGGAGATTTGTGAGGGGATTCTCACAGCTTGCAACACCTCTTACATATCTGACAAAGAGGGGAGATTTTGAGTGGACACAAATAGCAGAGGCATTTGAGCGGCTCAAGAGGGTCATGAGCAACTATCCAGTTTTAGCCTTGCCGGCTTTCACATGGCCCATTGTGTTGGAGTGTGATGCCTCCGGTGAAGGGGTTGGAGTCGTTTCGACACAAGGAGGCCATCCCATTTCATTTTAGAGAAGGATGTTGTTGCCTCATCAGAGGTATTCGTTGTATGACAAGGAGATGTTGGTAATGATGCATGCACTGGTCAAATTCAGGCAGTATCCAGTGGGCAACCGGTTCAAGGTGAAGACGGATAACAATAGTCTCTGGTTCTTCCTTGAGTAGCAGTCACTGGAGGAGAGGCACCAGAAGTGGGTGAGTAAGCTTCAGGCTTACGATTTTGAGATTGAGTATGTGAAGGGAAAACACAATGTGGTAGTTGATGCCCTTGTTGGAAATACTGAGAGGGGGTGAATCAGTATTTCTTTTCAATTGTTAATTTTACCAGTTAGATCACCTATATTTAGAACACAAAATGAACAATGATGGAATAGATACTTTTATTAATTTCTTCTTTACAATAAGTAAAGTACAATAATGATACAAGGCTCCAACCCTAGATGAAGACTCCAATCTTCTAGGTTCCAACCTATATTCTGCCAAGCACCAACTTGGTCTTTCCAAGGCTCCAACCTTGTCAATTTGAGGCACCAAACTCTAGGACTCCAACCCTATCTCTGGTACAGGCTCCAACCTGGATTCTTAAGGACTTCTATCCTCTAGGGCTCCAACCCTATCTTCTAAGGCACCGACCTTGTCTCTATGAGGTTCCAACCTCTTGGGCTCCATCCCTCAGTTTCACTTCGTCAAAATATATTTGGT
This sequence comes from Pinus albicaulis, assembly GCA_034641835.2. NCBI lineage: Eukaryota > Viridiplantae > Streptophyta > Pinopsida > Pinales > Pinaceae > Pinus > Pinus albicaulis. The sequence goes on from CM076571.1 coordinate 784,594,090, forward strand.
TATTCTTCACAGCTCCAAATATCGTCATGAACGAGCCCTGTCAATCTTCAACAATGTCTTCACTTGGTCTCAATGTCACATCATCAATGACGACCTTTTCTTCTTAGAAGGTGTCACCACTACTCTTTATTGTACCCAAAAAATTTCTCCAAGTCACCTCATGATGTCATCAATGATGGATCATAATAACAATATCTCCAAGTTCAGTTTCAAAGAGTCTTCACAAGATGCTCCAAGATGCCGTCAAAGTGCTCCAAACAGATCTTCAAAACAACGTTCCTTCAAGAGTACTTCAAACCCAAAGCCCAATCAATAAATTCACAATGTATTTAATTGATCCAAGTGTAATCTTCAGGTCTTCAATCTGTTGTCCCAAGAATTCTTCAAGGGTGTCTTCAATAACCCTTGCCCAAGTAAGATATCTCTCCAAAATTCCTTCAAGGAATGGTCTTGAATGTTTCCAAAGTGTCTCCACAGTCACTGGACTATCACAGGTCAATAAACTCAGACCCAAGATTCAATCTACCCATGAGAAATGATACTTCACACAAGTCTAAGTCACTGCACCTTCACATAAGGTGAAATCACCATAGGTAACTGTCTGAGCTTTTATGCCATTACAGGTTTGAGACACTATCCACAAAACTGAGCAGATCTGAGCCTAAACTAGGCCTCCTCCATAGCAATGTTCACTGGTCCGAGTTTGCATATAAATCTGCAATCCTGTTACATTATCACAGTCAAATGACAGTCCACTATTGACCCTTCAATTCTGAGTTATGTGGTAAGTTCTGTCACTATTCCGAGCTTCAAATCTATTCTGTCACAATGATCCAACCTGTCCACAGTCTAGGTCTCCAAGTTGTTCAAAGGATATAAGCTGCTAGACTTTGCAATGGTCACTTTACAATCCTCCACTAGACTTTGCAAAGTCTGAGGTCTGTAGCAGTTGATCCCTCGTTCGAGACTGCAACAAGGAGGTCCAAATTATGGTTTCTGCATTCAACTGATCAAGCCATAGAAAATACCAGTGCTGTAGTTTGGTCTGCAATCCAAAATTCTGTCTTCCAGCACACTTCTTATCACAAGTCTTGAAGGAATAGATAACCATCACAGATTTTTGACCCAAACAAATTCTATTCCTCAGCCTCCAAGTCACTCTTGCGGTTATACTGTGAGTTTTTTTCACCAAATTTTATTGTTAAAACTGAGTCGTCGAGGTTTATATTTATAGTAGTTTACCATGTTTGAAAGAAATGACACATCCTTCTAAGAGGGGAGACCGACATGTGTAACTAAGCATAGGTCGGCTGGGGAGAAAATTATATTTTTCTATCTTAAAAATTCATTATCTCACAAACTATTTGGAGTTTTGGGGCATGTAAGGGCTCATTAGAAAGGGAAAATTATGCCCTAAAAGATGGTACAAGATTCAAATTGAGAAGTTGCCTCTAGGGTAGTGAAAATTATTTTTTAATGAGACTGACCTTGAAATTTAGTGCAGAAAATATTTAGGACAGAACGAGTGTTTGGGACAGCATGTGGTTATTGATGGCTTCTCCATTTTTTGCACCAATAATATTATTATGAGTGTCATCATTCAAGTATCCAACAAAGTCATCATGATGGAGAATCCATAATTTGCCATTTGGAGAGCTTCAAAGAGTTTTCCAACCACCATCTAGATCATTAAATGAGATCTTCCAACAATGTCATCATATGCCATCAAGTGTTCTTCAAGTCCTTCATGTCATGTCCCTAATCATTGTCCATGTCATCAAATGGTCCTCCATGTCATCATATAGTTTCCAACCATGTCATCAAGACCTTCGTCGAATGACATCATCAAGTGTAGTCTTCTAGGTTACCAAACAAGGTACATGATTGACACTTGGCACCTTAAGAATATTTGCCATCTTGACATCATGCTGGTTCTAGGCTTCTTTATCAAGAGTAAGCACATGACATCATGTTGGTTCCAGGCTTCTTTATCAAGAGTAAGCACATCATCATTAATGGCATCCTTATTGACCAAGAGAGACTTGTCATCATGAGCAAGGACCTCTTCATACGAGGTCTGCATGATATCACTGCAAAGGTTTGCCCTTAAGGTTTTTAGGTCTTTACAAGAATATTGATCCTTGTATTGACATCAATGACAACCTTATAACAACAACCCTTTCACAGAGAGCAACAACATTGTCTTTGATGGATGTCAGGCAAGATTGGACGGCTCAACTGTTGGTTGAGTATTCCAAGGATAGACAGGCTTGTGAGACTCTAGATGGCGCACACAGGGATGACCGATTCCGAGTGATGGATGATGTGATCTACTATAAGGATTGGATTTATTTGGTCCTAGGATCTCAGTTGAAGGAGAGGATAATGCAGGCAACACATGATTCTCCACTAGCAGGGCATTTCCTCAAGACGTATCGCACTTTCAAAGAGAGATTCTCTTGCATGGGTCTCGAAGGAGATGTTCTGAGGCATATGAGGGAGTGCGTAGATTGCCAAAGGAACAAGGTAGAGCTTTCTTATCCAGCCGGATTACTACAATCTCTTCCCATTCCGGAGAGGAAGTGGGAGAGCATGTCTATGTACTTCGTCACTAGTCTACCAGTTGCGCAAGGGAGAGACTGCATTTATGTAGTGGTTGATATACTGACCAAGTTTGCCCACTTCTTTGCTATTTCATTGAGGTATTTAGCCTCCCAGGTGGCTGAGTTGTTCTTTCGGGAGGTCTTCCAGTTGCATGGCCTTCCCAAGTCCATAGTGAGTGACAGGGACAACAGGTTCATGGGGGATTTTTGGTAGGAGTTGTTCTGTTTGGTGGGGACTGAGCTTATGTTATGAAACCATCTCACAAAATAGAAGAAAAGATAGATCAACGACTTATAAATAAGCCTCTTCGAGCGGGCAACCTCCTTTACATTATATAAATGAATAATTCTTGGATGATACAAATGACAAAACCTCTTTTCTATATATAGGAGTCCAAAGGGTGACAATAGAATCCTAACCGACATAACAAAAACAATGTAAGGGCACAATAATAACAATAGTGGGCTTCTATGGGGCACAATAATAACAAAATTGGGACTACATGGGCACAACATTAACAATAAAGGGGCTACACTAACAATAATAAGGGGCCACACTATTATTATAGGGGCCTAACATGCCCCTCTCCTTCAAAAAAGTGTTGTCCTCAACACTTGATTATTTTTGACGCTTCTATATAAAATTTGCATCCTCCCATGTGGAATCTTCAGCTGTTAAGTTCTTTCACTTGATGAGATACTCTGAAATCGATCGATTTCGTAGCTATCAAGTTCTTTTTTTTGTGACTGCTTCAGGTTTCAATATTATTTTTCCTTCCTTGTCTAGTTCTAGCAATATTGTTTGAACTGAGACTTGCTTTATCTGTAGTATCCATGTTATCGGATCCTTGCCATCAAAATTCCTCATATTGATCTTTGGAATATGGTGGGTCTTAAATCCAACATTAGAGTCTATAAAATCATGACTAACTTTTATTTTGTTCTAATCATAAGTTTCATCTACTACCTTTTTTCCATTAGGAATAATTTCTTGTAGCAACCTTTTCCAACCTTCCTTCAAACCTTCCATGTCTGTTTTTAGATCATTCTTCATGTCTTCCATGTTGCCTTTCAGTTTTTCTTCTATAGCATCGATCTTAGCTTCCATGCCATCCATATTAGCTTCCATGCCATCCATCTTAGCTTCCATGCCATTCTTAAAACCATTCATCTTAGCTTCCACGCCTTTCTTCAAACCATCCATATTAGCTTCCACATCGTTTTTCAAATCATCCATCTTAGCTTCCATTTCGTTTTTTGTTACTCTTTGTGAGAACGAAATTTGTTGCACTTGGTCTTGTAATTTTGATATATCATGTTGCACTTTTTCCTCTTCATGAGTCATAGTAGAACCTTCTGAGGGCTTAATGGGTGTTGAATTCTTTTTAAGGGGCATTTTAGAACCCAACACTGATATCTATGCTTCAATATGCCCTTGGAATCACTTCAAACTGATTTTTCAAACAAGACTTACGCAATTTAAAAAAAAAAATACACACCTTTTTCTTGCTTTTGAGGAGATATTGAAACTGATGTCTCTCTGTAATTTCGAATCCCCCAAGATTTTATCTTCAGTCCTTTATTAGCCCTCTAAATCTTCTTTCCAATGCCACAGGTCTAACCTGATTTGGATTCTTCAAGGAAAAGTTATGCCAAATCTCCCACAATGACCTAATTATGGACTGGTTCAGTAGAGTGATTGTACAGCGTGCCATGTGTCACTGTTTCCTCCTTCTGCTTTGAAATTGATACATAGGAAACTATAGTTTGTGTACTTTTTGCCACTTTTTACAGAATTCCAATCCGATGCTCAGAGAGAGATATGACGATTTCCCAAGGTCACCTCTTTGAGATGAAATTCCGGAGCCTACAAAAACCCTAACATCCACAGATCATATCTCCGAAAATATTGCAAACCAAGATCTGAAATTTTTCCACGACGTTTCTCCATATTTCAACACAAATGGTTTTTTTTTATAGCTTCTGAACATTCGTAAAAAAAAGTCATATTGAAAATGTCACAATGTCATGTTTGAAGCAGCGAAACCCTATAATACAAAGCTCTGATACCAAATGCTATGAAACCAACTCACAAAATAGAAGAAAAGATAGATCAACGACTTAGAAATAAGCTTCTTCAAGGGGAAAACCTCCTTTACATTACATAAATGAACAATTCTTGGATGATACAAATGACAAATCCTCCTTTCTATATATAGGAGTCCAAGGGGTGACAATATAATCCTTGCAGACATAACTATAACAATGTAAGGGCACAATAATAACAATAGTGGGCTTCTATGGGGCACAATAATAACAAAATTGGGACTACATGGGCACAACAATAACAATAAGGGGGCTACACTAACAATAATAAGGTGCTACACTATTATTATAAGGACCTAACAACTTACACCCAGCACTAGCTACCATCCCCAAATTGATGGGCAGACGAAGATTGTGAACGAATGGTTGGAGGGGTACCTACTGTAAGTCATCAGTATTTTCATTATCTTTGGATGACTATAGAATGGTTATAGTTTTTTGAAAACAATATTCCTTGAATATCTTGAGTTTCAGAAATCTCATTGCCTTCATTATCCTTATAAAACATTTTTCACTATTCCTAAGTTTGCCATCTCAAAGTCACCCTGTTGCTCATAAAAGACTCATTATGGGCTTATACCTCTCATTTTCATCCTTCTTTCCTACCTAAAACCTCGTTTCCCATGTTCCCCAAGTTCCTCAAGCATTGATGGTCTCAAAACTATCTCTGTAAGCTCTTTAGATAAGTCAAGTACATTGGATTTTGGATCTTCAATACAACATGATTATGATAAGCATTTTTCTGGCTTCCCAAAATCCTTGGATGTTACAGGCACTGCTTTTCCTTTGCTAGAATCCGGCTCAGATGTAATACAATGTCCAGACATGGTTATTCAAGAAAGACCTAAAATTCCCAAGGAGGATTATCTTCTCAGTTCAGAACTTGCAAGTGAGAAAAATGGGACAAAGTTTAGCACTTTTGTAGAGGTGTTGAAAGATTTATCAGCAAAAAGGACTGATGATGTAGCCTGTCTACTCCTGCATAAAAACAATTTACAACAAGGGAAAGGGGAAAAACTTGGTCTTGTAGATGACAAGGGCTATAAACTTGATAGTCCATTTGAGTGCCAAAGTAGTGATTACTTGTAGGAAAATAACATGGAGGAAGCACACAAGGCCAAACATGAAGAAAGTCTATTAGAAAATATTGATGGAATATGAAAAAAGGGTAAGGTGAATTGGATAGAAATGAATGAACTTGAAAGGGCTATAGAGAAATTAGAAGACAACACTGATGATTGCTATAAAGAACTGCAGGCACTTAGAGATTTGAAAAAGGTGGCCAGAGAGGGTGGAAAAGATGAGTTGAATTTTATGGTGGAAACTACAGAAGATTTTGAAGATGCTACTATATGTAATAATTAAGTCCCAAAGTTGTCAAAGTGAACATGTCAAGCCTAAATGAGCAAAAGAAAAGCCAACTCAATGACTTCAGTGACCTGCAAGCAAAAAGTATCAAAGAGTATCAGTGAGAAAAGGATGAAGACTTTAAAACATAAGAAAGTGGGTTTTTCAAAATTAAATCAAATTCCACTTGTCTATAAAAGCTCATCAAACACTTCAAAGGAGTCATCGTTGCCTTTCCAAAAGTAAGAGCCATTTAGCAAAGGAAAAATTTGTGAAATTTTGAGCGAATTTGGTCAAAATTCCTTGGCGCTGCACCTTCAGCACTTGGCGCTGCGTGTTTGCCTTGGCGCTGCCTGCCTGGGAGTAGGCGCTATGCCCTTGCCTGATTTCCTCAATGCATTTTCTAAAGGCGCTGCACGTCTGGAGCTCGGCACTACGCGCTTACCACTGGCGCTGCGCGCCTAGCTATAGAAGACTGTGAAGTGATCCATCAGTCCAAATCACTTCAAATCGCTTTTAAATCTTTGACAAAGTTCTCCAAAGCACTGTTATGGTAAGTGAATACCATAACCCATTTTTAAGCTATTTTGGTCATCATTAAATCAATAGAAATGAAACCCTAAAAGAAACCCTAAATTTTAGCTTGAGATCACTGTTTTACCCTTGTTTCATCTTCCTAAACAAAACATCAGTCACAGAAAGGGTAATTGCATTGATTTAGGGTTTACATTCATACAGTTTTCCCTTTCACTCATTCCCTTCATTTGTTCAAACTTCCATTTCATTCCCTTCCCCTCATTTCATTTCACTTCCACCTTAGGGTTTCCAAATCAGAATTTGAAGATGTTAGAGGAAGAAGACAGTGGCAGTGGTGTTGAGGCACAAATGCCAAGGAGACATGATCATAAGGGAGGCAAAATAAACAGGTTTGAACCCCTTAATACAAGGGAACTCATGGCCTCTCCTCTCACTATTTCTTGCTTTAAGCATGTGGGCTGCTTTGAGTTTTGTGAAAAAGTGTAGCAAGTCCAAAATCACCCGGAGTTAACAAGATTGTTCATCATCAATCTACATGACAATCAAGTCAATCTTGCCGAGGTCACCTTTGAGATGTCTATCAATGCCATTGCAGCTGCTACAGGGATCCCTGGTGTGGGAGAAAGGTGGTTCAAACCTAGGTATAAATATCGTAACAAGTCCATCTGCCCTTTTTCTCATCTTCTTGATAGATATGCATCCATGATGAAGATAATAATGAAGTATTTTCCTATGCGAAGATGTGAAAGACCTAACATATTGACTATTTTCCTTGACTTCCATCCAATCTTCCATAGACGAAGAAAATTCTTTAGCAACAACATTTATCTGATTACTTGCCCCAAACATTCCATTATTCATAATTCATTTAACAATGGGACAAGTAACCTCCTCATGAAGAGCATCACAAGCTCTACAATAAGGCGGAGCTTCATCAACCAGATTAGTAGATTCAAGCATATTAGGAGGTCGTTGCTCACTAGGTTGACCTTTTTTCTGCCAAGTATTATTACCTCAATTATTATTATGATTCCCAGGTTAGGAATTTTGCGCTTGATCTATTTCTATTTGGACCAATCTAGACTGCAAAGTGCTTATTTTCTTTGCATGGTCAGAGATTAATTTCGCTTGGTTAAGCTCCATGCTTTCAAGCTTTTGCATTAATTTTTTCATAGGGTCATCATCAAATTCTTGAGCCTCTTTACCTTTAGGCCCTTTCAATTTAGTTGCAACCCTATCAAAACTAGGAATTTCAGACTTCCCTGATGCCCTTTTGTCCTTTTCAATCTCTTCTACTAAAGATTGGCCAGCCTTATAATTAGTAGTCTTAGCACGTCTTAGCTCATATGAAGTATCAGAATTAAAAGCATCAATGTACAAATTCAGAAGAGATCCAACAGGAGGCCTATGATTTTGAGATATTTCCTTAAGAATACCATTAAATCTCTTGTTAAATTCTTCAATCATTTCATTTTATTTCTTTTTTATGGTACTGATATCTTTCACCAAATGCCTATCTTCCCTTTTATCTTCGAACTTATCTTTAAAAGCATTTAGAATTGATTCAAAGAAATCGAATGAATTATTAGGCTTTTCAGTAAACCATTCCATAGCATCTTGCTCAAAAGTAAGAATAAAAAGCTTCATCTTTACATCCTCAAAATCGTTATTTATAGCCCCCCATTTATTCCACCAACGAGCGAAAGTGAACAAGTGAGCTTTGACACTAATCGCGTTATTTCCCTGAAAAGTAGGTAACTTGTCCATGGTACGTTCATGGAAATCATTGGGATAACCTTGAACGTTAGCAAAGTTACATGGGGCAAAGATATTCATGATATCTTGCCGAATAGGATCACAGAAAAGAAAATCGATATCAGAGAGAGCTTCCTGCTCGAGATTAACAAGAAATGTACGAGAAGAGAGCCTGTGTAATCGGACTCTGAGAACCTTTTCAAGATCTGGAGTAGGATTAACCAAGCTACTTGGATGTCTTCTAGTACAAATTCCTGTAGAAAATGAAGAAAATGGAGTCGCCATTGGGATAGGGATCTAACTCAAATACCTGAGATGAAAAAATGAAGAAGGAAAGAGATATGAATGTCGTAAAGCCAAAGTCCAATAAATTGGTCCTCGGCAACGGTGCCAAAAAATGTTGTCGCACAAAATGTCTAGGGACCGGGACAACGACTCAGATGGAGGGTTGTCACCCTAATCCCCGATCTCTCTATTTAAGTTGTCTCCTTGCAGACTAAGGGGGTAGACCTTATAGAAATAGAATGAAAGAGAACTAGTTGGAAACCAACTAGTTCAGGAGACATAGTCAAATGACCAAGTACTTGTTTAAGATTTAACAAGATTTAACAGATTCGATTAGATTAAGAGTTTTAAACTAGTGACTTATGGAGTCAATTATCCCGTTGTAAAATTATGATCAAGTAGCTAATAGATCACTGATGCTAGAAAGAACAACTATCCTGTTATGTGAACGCACGAGATGAGAGCAAAAACGCCTAAACCACAACCACAATATTCAATTCTTCAATTAAATGCTCAATTTACCAAACTGAAAGATAAGCCTTTTTCAACAATGTGATTTGAGTTTCGATTAAACATAAGCTCATAATACCAATGCAATTATAGCTCAAGGAGAACAAACCATTTTCATAAACCTTCAATATCATGAATTTGAGATATTCAATCTGGGAAAGAAAGACATGCAAGTTATCATTACCTGAGCTCTCAAACTTGTCCAGGAAATTAATATCAATTCAATTAATTAAACCACAGTTATAGAGCTAATTAAACGACAATCAATCCCAATAGATATTAAGCATGAAAAATTTTCAACCCGGATGCAAGACTTAACCACTTTAAATTTTGAAAGATATAATCATGAGAAAACCATTGAATTCAAATGCTAAACACTTCAAACAATTCTGAATTAAAATGATCTTCTTAATAATTCCAATCCAAAAATTTAAATTTATCTTATAGTCAAACTTGAGATATGTAAATTAAAATTTCACCATTGACTATAGAACAATTTAGATTTGCCCAAGACCACTCCCAAGTATAAAATAAGGGAAACAAAAAAGAAAATTAAAAAATTTCCTAATGCTAAAAGTTAAAGAATTTTTTTATTTTTTCAATATATATATATATATTAGTTAAAAATTAAATAAAGTTTTGAATTTTTGAATTTTTTTTAACTTTTTCACAAATTTTTTTAGTAAATGTAAATTACAAAGTAAAAAATTAAATAAATTTAAAACTCCTAAAAAAATGAAAAGTTTAAAAACTGAAATGTTAGAAAAAAAAAAACTTATGTTAGATTTTTAATTTTTAATTTTGTAGTTTTAAAAGTCAAAAGTTAAAACTAAAAAAAATCGAAATCTAAAGTTAAAAAAAAAATTAGAAGTCAAAGTTAAAAAAAAAATTATGATATACGTTAAGCATTAGGTTTGTGCAGGTCAAAAAAAGGGAAAAGTCGCAGCGTGAGGAAGAAGAGGCAGCCGACAGGGAAAGACTGCTGGTCGAGGAAGGGAGCTGCTAGCAGGTCGAGGAAAGCGAGAGGAATGCAGGAACTGGATAGCGTGAGCAAGGTTTGTGAGGGGGCTAGAGGAAGGGGCAACATGTAGGGAGATGAAGGTAGGGATCGAAGGTTGGAGTTGCACGAGGGAATGGGCTGCGGGAGATGAAGCACGATGGGGTAGCCGACAGGTGATGAGCATCGAATGAGGGAGAGGATGTCTTAGGGGTGAGAATGACGGCAGAGATGGCAGCAGCGTGAGGGAATGAGAAGATGGCGGCGATCGCGTTCGATGGAGAGGGTAGGACATGCAGATAGATGGTGATTGCAGAGACAACGAATGGAGTTGCGGGTTTAAGGATGAGGGAAAGTAGCGGATAGCAAATGCAGGGAAGAATGAGGGCAGCGTGGAAATCCAGGCAACGAAAAATTGCAGGCACACACCAATTTCAAAATTCTCCTTTTACCCAGTAGAATCAAAGATTTTTTTAAATTTTGATAAAAAATGAGTGCACCTGCAATTATATAAAACTTGAGGCACAATGATGCCCGGATCTACAACCAAATTTGATCTGGAGACCAAATCTTACCCTCCAGGGCCTAGATTTGGCTCTGATCTGAAGATTTTTTTGAAAATCTCCCAGTATAACCTGCATAAAACCAGAAAACAGAAACCTAGAAACCCAATATACGCACACAAAAAAAATAAAAAAACCCCAAAACTCCGGTGAGTGAAACAATTAACGATACTTACAAATCTACAATGCTATTTTACAGATCTATTAGATCAAATCCCTCCATGACCAGATTTAACCATTTTTGCACAGTTTAGAAACAAGAATTTAAAAGAGAGGCACAAGCCTAAGAAAACCCTGCAAAAAATATTCCGTAAGGTAACTTCAGAAATTAAGAGACAATGAGCTTTTTCAAATCTTTTGAAATCTGAGAGTCGGTTGATCTAGTTGAAGATTTCCCCAAACGCCCAAATCCTGAACAATGACCTCTGCACACTCAGATGTGAATTTTAGATTAATAGTGATTTAAAAAAATAACCATAAGATCATCCAGAAACATAGATACCTGATATTTCTATCAAATCAAAATGAAATTTAAGAAAACCCAGAAATTTGCATAAGATACATGTATGCAAATCAATCCACAAAGGCTATCAACCATCAAATGCCAATAAACGTAGCAGAGTTTTAGAAACAATATCACCGCATAGATCTAGAAAAGGAACCCCAAAGTCTTTCTATTTTATTGATCAACAAAAGTTACAAGAGCTTCTCAGAGCAAGTGCATGATTCAAAGATCGGATGCAAATGATGAACAAATACCCCTAATTTATAGATTAAAATCTCCAACGGCTAGTTCACTTGATCCCCGTCAAAGTAATCTTGATCGTCGAAAAGGATTTGATTATCTTTTAATCTCGTCTGTCAATATTATAATTTTTTGAGGAATTTCGAATTTTTCAATTAATTCATTTTTAATTAACTCAAAAATAATATTTTTGAGTTAATTACCTCAAAAAATTGACTTTGATTTAACTGCCAAGGCCCAAGGGTTCAAAATTTCTCAAAATTTTCAATATTCCCTTGGCTTAGGACCTTTAAAAATTTATTTTTTATAGATCCAAGAATTTAGCCTTTGAAGAATTTAAATTTACCTATGACATAAAATTAATTAAATTTCTGGCTTAGGATTTTTAATTTAATTTGGCCAGAAAATTTAATTAATTGACTCATGAGGGGATTAATTATTTTTTCCAACCCTTTAATACTTTAACCATGGTGTCTAACTGTGAGGGACCATGCACCAAAATATTTTACATCAAGGTATTGCAATTTGACACATGAAAGAGAAAAACTCATTTGGAATAGACCCTGAAATAGCTACCCAATTCTGCGACTCAAAACATGATCTAGTAGACCAAGTAATTTGTAATAAAATAATTTAGCCAATTAGCTAGGAATTATCCCAAATTACTTTTACAAAGACTCGCTAGAAAACACTAGGTCTCACTTAGTATCTTGACGACAAAATACACCCTAAATTTGGGGTGAGGCTCGAGGGGAAAACTCTATCGATCATTCGTGTCGAGAAACACAAATGAATTTGTGAGACAAAAAACCTCCTAGGATAGAAATCGTCACCAAAATACTAGGCTTACCTAGGTTGTTACATAAATGATGGTCTTACTAAGATCATTTACATTATAAAAATGTAGGATGGGTTTACATCATTTGAAAAATTGTCGACTGGTGATGAAATCTGAATGGCGTGAACACCTCAAACATTATAAATCCCATTTGCAAAAATGGGGGCGTACTGTTATGGGGTCGTTGACATAGAGTGGTCAACAAGCCGCATTCATCATATCTCCCACTTGGGTCCACATAGGGTTAGCCTCCCCATTCCCTTGCCCCCACCTTGGGTTAGGCTTGAAACGATGCCCCAGAGGTTCAAGCAACTGAGAAGAAAAGTAAAAGCATAAATGGACATATTCAACAAGGAAATGTACCACAAAATGCAAAATATGGTCGGGACAAACATAATTAGCACGTGGGAAAAATTCAATGCATGAGCTCTACCCCACACCCGTGGCCATCATCCTGGTTCCATAGGCCTTATATGAGCCTCCTTTATCATTCAAGGACCCATGATTGTCCCAACCCCTGGGGGGCATTGAACCACCCTACAAAAATGGAGGTAATCACTTGTATATCTTACACATCATGCTCTTATCCTTGAGCCCCTAGCAGTTAATCAAAGAAAAATCATAAAAGGAAAAAGGCATATAAATAAGGGCAGAAAAATCGAGGTCGGGGTACCTCATGTTCCATGATTGCTCCCTCCTACACATTACATACCCAAGTGTGGGCTTCCCTTTCTTTAGCTACCCTTGTCCCCCGACATGTGGCCCAGGATTTTCCCTATCATTCCTTATTCAATTTCACCTTTTTATCACATGCCACCACCATTTGAAAGATGTATCTTAGACATACTCTCCCTCTAAAGGTAGAAACCACCTAATAAAGTACTTGGCTGACTCCCTTTGGAGCTTGGAGACATTAGCACATGCCAAAACCCACTATGGAAGGGCATGCCATAATTAAGTGTCCACTTGTTGTCCATGGTTTCTAAGCTCCTTTACTCGATTACTTTAATGAATTGTTGTGATGGGAGGCTATGGGACGCATTGGATCTTAAGCAAGATTGGAGATGGTGTCCATTTTGGGTTTGGTCTCCCTATACGAGGTCCTAACCCTCCATAGGGCTACATTGGTACATATAAGGTGTGTGTAGAGAGCCATGGGCTTCTAGAGCAGTAGACAACACTCAATGGACCTCCATAGATTTCTTGAGATCCACCTTTTGGACGAGGAAGATTTATCTGGTACACTATGCCCAGCTGGCCCCACAGGTGTACTACACACTTGCCAGGTTTCCCACGACTTGTACGATGACATGGAGGCATTCATTCCCTCATCTAAGCCCTTACAGATGGTCTACAAGCCTCTTCGACTCATATGGAGACCCATGAGGTCATTGGTGTGCCCCCACACTCACAGAGATCACCACAGGTTTATTGTTTGAAGAACAAGGGGCTACCCCCTTGTCCATCACTTTTGAGGATCCTATTCATCATTATGGCACTTTAGGACCTCATCAGTGCTCTTGGAGGTACCTACGACATGCATAGATTATTATTTGACCTCTTGAGAGGCTTATTATTTTATTGGTGAACTAGTTTGGTGGGGCTTGTCACCAAAAGTTAGTTAATTTGCACATTGTTTTATTTTTAGGAGCTAATGCAGGCCCATTAGGTAATTCAAACTCCTAATGAGTGTTGATTTGGGGTAGCATTGGATGTGCTCTAAGTCTCAAATTTTGTGGAGAGGCTTAGGCACATGCATTCCAGATAACCCATAAATCGTTTGGGGAAATTCCACCCGGAGACAGTGTTATTTGATAAATTAATTATTTTTTATGGGACCCTAAGTCTAAACTTAAGAAATTAAAATAATTAATGGGTATTAATCTAAACTGTGGTTGTAACTTCTAGAAGAAGACGAGGATCAAGTCAGAATGATCTTAGCCATTGATTAGCTTCTAATATGGACTGTTGAATATCAACAAGAAGATTATTTAAGAAAGCTTGAAGGTCATTTGGAAAACACACACGTGCAGATACTCAATTGCCCAAGCAAATACATTTTCTCAGTGGCTCAAGTTCGGTAAGAGAAATTGATTCAGAGGGAGAGTTGCAGATGGAGAGGAGAGAGAGGGTATCAGCATCAGTCAAGAGTGCAAGGGCAAGTGATGCAGTGCAGAGAACGGACAACGCAGAGCAGCGACGCAGAATTGCGCAGTCCTCACATAGTGCTAACGCAGGAGGGCCAGCAGGGCCTCTCAAAGATCAGATTCTCACCAGAAATTTGTGAGAAAATTTTCTCCATTGTTATCACAGAGATTTCTCTTCATTACTGTTGATTGTTATTTGTACAAGAAACTTTTGATGAAGAATAATAAAGAAACCCTCATCTGCTGCACCGGTTTTCCCACATTGTGTTTTTGTGGGGACAATTGTCCAAAAATAATTGTCATTATTGTGCTTGTATTTCTTTATATCTTGTCTCAGTATTTTAATTGTGAAGGCTGCAATAGAATTTATTTCAATATTTACTGAAGTAATTTTTGTAAATAACTTGTTACTAGATGATAAGTAGAAGAAATAATATCAGTCACTGCAGTTGGATTTCGATTTAGAAATTTTCACATGGTATCAAAGCTTGATTGGGCAGGGGTACAGAAGAATCTGCGTTGAAGGGAAGCTATGTTGCTGCACTAGCAGCAAATCGAACCCCAGAGGAGTTGCGCAGTTTTTCTGCAGAGGCTGCCAAAGAAAACAAATAGCACGATGGAAGATCATGACATTTCCGAGTTATCTTCCAGATTGGAAGAAGAATTTGCTTGTTTGTCGACTTCTGCATCATTTGATGATTGGTACATCGATAGCGGGGCTTCAGCTCATATGACTGGAGTAAGGGAATATTTCTTGAGCTATCAAGAAGAACGAATGAACTTCAGATTACTATGGGAAACAAAACGAAGTGTACCCCAGTATGGAGAGGGACCATAGCATTTCAGACTGAAGCAAGAGTTAGCCTTCGAGCCACGAATGTGCTACATGTTCCATGATTGGGAATGAATTTACTTTCAGTGTCCCAGTTTCAAGAAAAGGGATATGATGTGTACTTCATTGGAAGGAAAGTATACGTCAAGCATCCAAGCTGGAAGAAAAAGGCTCATATTGGAACTCGAAGAAAAAAACTATACAGGTTGCAACTCGAGTCTCCAATGGAACTGGTAGGCAGCGATCTCCATACTGAAAAGGACTTGAATGAGCTATGGCACAGACGAATGGGCCATCTACACCATGGATCTCTTAGGATACTTAGAGAAACTGTCATGGGAGTTCCAGTCTTAAGTACCAAGAATGATGACATATGCAGAGGATGCGTACTTGGAAAGTACGCTAAAGTGGCATACTCCAAAAGCAACAATAGGGAGGAAGGTGTATTGGAGCTAATACACTCAGATATCTGCGATACAATGTCTACTAGAGCTCGTAGTGGTGGAAAATATTTTGTCACCTTCATTGATGACCACTTGAGGAAAACTTGGATCTACTTCTTAAAGGCCAAGGATGAGGTCTTTGATTGGTTCAGAGAATTCAAAACTCTGGTTGAAAACCTGACAAGGAAGAAGATAAAAGTATTGCGCTCAGATAATGGTGGAGAATATACTGAAAAGGACTTCACAGACTTCTATGCAAGAGAGGGCATCAAAAGAGAATGAACGAATCCACATAATCTAGAGCAGAATGGAGTTGCAGAGCGGAAGAACAGAACTATTGTTGGGGCAGCAAAAGCAATGTTGTATGACCAAGATCTTGTTGAATTTTGGTAATATCAAATGTGCTCTGAGTCTCAAATTTTGTGGAGAGGCTTAGACGCATGCATTACAAATAACCCAGAAATCATTTTGGGAAATTCCACCCAGAAACAATTTTATAAGGAAAATTAATTATTTTTAATGAGGACCCTAATTCTAACTTAGGAAATTAAAATAATTAATCAATATTAATGTAAACAGTGGGTGAATCTTCTAGAAAAAGAAGATCAAGACAAAATGTTATCTTAGTCATTGATTGGAGATCTAATCTTGGTCATTGAAGTCTCAACGAGAAGACTATAAAGGAATACTTGAGGGTCATATGTAAAGTACACCGAGGCAGATACTTAGTTGCCCAAGAAGATTGATTTTCTCATTGGCTGAAGTTCGGCACGAGAAATAGATTCAGAGGGAGAGTTGCAGGGTGGAGAGAGAGAGGGATCAGCAAGGGCTGAGGATACAGAATTCAACAGAGAGAAGCAGTGTGGAGGCAGGACTACACAGAGCCAGTGATGCAATAGCAGTGACAACATAGGAGTTGTGATGTTGGAACTGCATAGCCACTGTGCAAAGGCTGACGCAGTGAGACGCAGAGGGATGTAGAGGCTCTCCTGGGCCGGAAACTCACTGGAAAGCAAGTGAGGAATTCAATTGTAAATTCCTCATAGTATTTCTCTTATGTTCTGCTGGTCATTTTCTGTACGAGAGATTTTTTGCTGAAGAATAATAAAGAAATGCTCATCTGTTACACCGGTTTTCCCGCATTGGTTTTTTCCAGGTACAATTGTCCAAAAATAATTGTGTCATTGATGTGCTTGTATTTCCTTATGTTTTTCTCAGCAATTTGTTTTTTTTTTTTTTTTTTTTTTGCATAGTGGTTCACGTTCCTATGTGCCCGCACACATGTACTAGCTACATCCACGGTCTTAATGAATCAAAGTAAATCCTCCCGAAGGGATCTACTATTGGCCTAACACTGAGGCCTAACCCCGCGGGCGTCTAGGATATTTGATCCTGTGCCCTCTCAATCTGGGAGTACTTCCAAGCGGGGACTCAACCAATTGAGCTAGCCCTTGGGGCTTAAAACATTCTCAGCAATTGTATTTATTTCAATATTTACTGAAGCAATTTCTGTAAATACTTGTTGAATAATAAGTAGGAGAAATAATATCAAATACTACAGTAGAATTTCCTTTCAAAAATTTTCACATGGTTTCAGAGCTAGATCGGGCAAGGGAACAAAGGAATGTGCATTGAGGGGAAGCCATGGTGCTGTATATTAACAACAAATCGAACCCCAAAAGGGTGACGTAGTTTTCTGCAGGGATGCCAAAGAAGGAAAAAGCACGATGGGAGATCATGACATCTCAGAATTATCTTCCAGGTTGGAAGAAGAATTTTCTTGTTTATCTACTTCAACATTAGCTGATGATTGGTACATTGATAGCGGGGCTTCAACACATATGACAAGGGTTCGAGAATATTTCTCGAGTTATCAAGAAGAAAGGATGAACTTCCAGATTACTATGGGAAACAAAACAAAGTGTACCCCAGTGGGAAGAGGGACCATAGCATTTCAAACAGAAGCAGGAGATAATCTTTGGGCCACAAATGTGCTGCATGTGCCAGGATTGGGAATGAATCTACTTTCAGTGTCCCAGTTACAGGACAAGGGATATGATGTGTACTTCATTGGAAGAAAAGTATATGTTAAACATCCAAGCTGGAAGAAGAAGGCTCAAATTGGAACTCGAAGCAACAAGCTTTACAGGTTGCAACTCGAATCTTCGATGGCACTGGTAGGCAACGATCTCAGTGGAGAAAAAGATCTGAATGAATTGTGGCACAGACGAATGGGGAATCTTCACCACGGACCTCTGAGAATGCTCAGAGAAACTGTTCAAGGGTTCCAGTCCTGAGTACCACACATGATGACGTGTGCAGAGGATGTGCACTAGGGAAGTATGCGAAAGCATTATATTCTAGTAGCAAAAAGAGGGCTTCAAGTGTATTAGGGCTAATAGACTCAAATATCTGCAGACCAATGTCTACCAGAGCTCTTAGTGGTGGCGAATACCTCATCACCTATCCTGATGACCACTTTAGGAAAACTTGAATCTACGTCTTGAAGACCAAGGATGAGGTCTTTGATCGGTTCAAAGAATTTAAACCTCTGGTTGAGAATGTTGAGATTTTGTGTATTTGGGATAACATCAGTTGTGCTCTAGCTCCCAAATTTTGTGGAGGGACTAGAGTACACTTGATATACAAGACCCTGAAAAGGATTTGGGAAATTTCATCTGGTTTAGGAGATACTAAATTAATTAATTATTTTAATGTATTTCCTAAGTTAAAACTTAGGGAACTTAAATAATTAAATTTAATTTAATTAAACATGTGATGAAATTGTCTTAATTCACATGGATCAAACTTTCTTTTAATCTTAGCCATTGATTCAAGATCTGATCATGGTCATTGGTTTCCCAACGAGAAAAGTATAAAGTAAAGGCTTGGGGTCATTTGAAAGACACACAAAGGCAGAGCATTGAAGCTAAGTTGAGATTTTAGGGCGGATTTGCTAAGAAATCTCAGAAGTGCTTCAGTTGCAGAGAGGGGAATTTCGACCAAGGGGATGATTTGATCCCAGGGTCTACAATCAGCAAGAGGCAGAGATCAGCTCAAAGAGGCATCGCAGAGGAGGAGGGTAGCAGTAGGAGGGCAGCGATTTGTGCTACGCAGGTGCTGCACAGTCCCTCAAAGACAGCGTGATTTGCTGCAGGAAATCCTCAGGGGTTACGCAGAGACCCTAAGGGGTAGCGTAGGGACTGCGTCACCCAATCTGGGGCAACGCAGCCCTTTCCGGAGCAACGCTAGGGTTTCTAGACCCTAATTTTGGCTGAGTTTTGTAAATCCCATTTGAGGGTGTGGATCAGTCATTATTTTGGCCCTAGATCAGCTAGTGAGCGGTAGATCTATTATTTCTCTGTCAGGTTTTCCAGATTTGGAACCTAGGCTTGTTGTATATAAAAAATTCTTAATAATAAAACCCTCCAGCAGCCAGACCCGCATTGGGTTTTTCTGGGAACTATCTGTCCAGAAATAACTGTGTCACTTTGGCTATGTGTGCATGAACTTGTTCTAGATCTGAATTGGTGGAGATCTGTTATGTGTTTTGCTTCGATTTTAACTTGATTTTATTCAGTTAATAACTTGTCTAAGTAGGAGGAGCATAACCATATTAACAGTAAATAATTTTTGCATAAAGTGTAAAGATTAAGAAATTTCCACATGGTATCAGAGCAATTGCAGATCTAAGAGGGTCACCAACAAAAATATGAAGGTTCTAACTGCAGGAAGCAGCTAGAAAAGCAGTAGAAACACAGATCTGAAGGGACAACGTAGTTTTCAGAGGCAGATTCATGCAGAGAGAAGGATGACGCTGTCTAACGCTGTCTCCTAGTAAGCCCACACAATTATTGCGCAGATGCAACTTAGAAACAACGCTAGATTAGTCTGAAGCCTGCTAGTGTGATATAGATCTGAATCTGTCAAATCCAGAAAATACTAAAGAGAAGCTGCAGAAATTTAGAAGGTGTTGGTGGGGTTAAATTTCTGAAGTTTTAAGATTTTTAGCCTAAGCACAAGTGACAAAGAGCGGGAGGATATCAGCTTCTCAGAGAATTTCTAGCCAAAAGAAACTTGCAGTTTGATCAGAGGATCAAAGAGAGCTGAACCATAATTGATTTGGCAGATTTCCAACGAGAGAAATCAGTTATCAGAGGGAGCATAAGGTGCCTGTTTCACCAAGGGCCTCAGATCCATTCCTCTAGCAAAGAGAGAAGGAAGTTCCAACATATTCTGAGCAGATGGCTCCTCATGGACTGCGTGATCAGGACAGGTGGGATGGCATCTCAAAATTTTCAGTTTGGAAGGTAAGGATCCTGATAGTCCTTGAGGCATACAATCTTAGAGACCATGCAAAGCAAACTTTGGCCACACCGATAGATCCAGATCTCCTATGGAAGCATAAGGAAGCTGCTGGACATGCCAAGCGGCTGATTATGGATGGAATTAAGGACCACATTGTACCACACTTAGATGAGAAGAAGACAACTAATGAGATGTGGAAGGCCTTAATCTCCCTATATGAGGGAAAATCTGTCCAAAGAAAGATGCTGTTGGAGACACAGATGAGGTCATTCATGATGACCAAGAGAGAAGACAGGAGCATTTCCTCTTCAGACTGCAGTCAATCAGAGATCAGTTGACTACAACTGGTGCTAAGGTGGAAGATGATGTGATGGTTAGGATTGCCCTCAATGCAGTCACGGATGAGTGGGAAACCTTTGTCCAAAGTATCTTAGGCAGAGCAGACCTCCCAGATTGGGACAGTTTGTGGTCAGTTCTGCGTCAAGAACTCTGCAGATTTACCAAGAAGAAGTATAGCTCTAGATCGAGCAAAGTGAAGAAGGAAGACGAGGAAGATGCAGCCTTGGCATCGAAGAAGTAGCCAAAGAAGAAGAAGGATCTCTCAAAGATCAAGTGTTTCCAGTGTGGTGAAATGGGACATTTTGCCAGCAATTGTCCTTAGAAGAAAAAGGACAAGGAAGCCTCTTCTTCCAAAGCTGCTGTGGCGGATGATGGGTCAGAAGACGCTGCAACCATGAGCACTCATTAACCATGAAAGTGGGGTGACATGGATATGTAGAGGAGCTAAATAGAAGTAGGGCGGGATCCTTGAGCAGCTCATCTCTTGGATCACATGCGAGCTACGACAGCCTTAAGACAGTAGCGGGACAAGTGGAGCAGAGGGTGCATAGATCACAAATGAAGCAGAGGTAGATCTGAAGACTGGGAGGATCAGCGCAGAGCAGAGCAGCAACAGCACAAATGCTGATGTGACTTCAGCAGTGCAAAGTAGAGCTGCTTACACAGTGTAGAGCTGTAGCAGTGCAAAATGCTTCAGAGGGACAGCACAGTACAGCAGCAGTGTGAGAGATTTCAACACAAGGGGCTGATGTGACTTCAATAGTGCAGAGGGAGTCTGCTTACGCAATGCAGAGTTGTAGCTATGCATCATCCTTCAGATGCCAGCACAGATCTGTAGCCTATGGAGCTTCAGTGATGAGGATGCAGCCCATCTGACTTGTCTGTCAAAGATTGGGCAGAAGATTCAGTTGTTTCTCTCAACAAATGAAGTTGCAGTGCAATAGATCAGCAGTGGCAATGCTATGAGCAGCACAGATGCAACAAATTGAGAGGGAGCTACAGTATAGAGGTTACAGTGGCAGTGGCAGAGTCATGGGCAACAATATAGAATGGCAGCAGCAGTGCAGAGTTGAGTGGCAGCAGACCAAGCTTCAGCAACACAGAACTAGTACTCAAAGTCTTGTAATGCATAGTGTGATGTATTGCTAGAGCACACCCTTAATGCTAAGAGGGAGTGTTGAGATTTTGTGTATTTGGGGTAGCATCAGTTGTGCTCTAGCTCCCAAATTTTGTGGAGGGACTAGAGTACAATTGATCTACAAGACCCAGAAAAGGATTTGAGAAATTTCATCTGGTTTAGGAGATATTAAATTAATTAATTATTTTAATGTATTTCCTAAGTTAAAACTTAGGGAACTTAAATAATTAAAGTGAATTTAATTAAACATGTGATGAAATTGCCTTAAGTCAAACGGAACAAGCTTTCTTTTAATCTTAGCCATTGATTCAAGATTTGATCATGGCCGTTGGTTTCCTAACGAGAAAAGTATAAAGGAAAGGATTGGGGCCATTTGAAAGACACACAGAGGCAAAGCACTGAAGCTAAGCTGAGATTCTAGGGCCGGTTTGCTAAGAAATCGCAGAAGTGTTTCAGCTGCAGAGAGGGGAATTTAGACCAAGGGGATGATCTAATCGCAGGGTCTAGAATCAGCAAGAGGCAGAGATCAGCTCAGAGAGGCAGCACAGAGAAGGAGGAGGGCAGCAATTTGTGCTACGCAAGTGCTGCGCAGTCCCTCAAGGACAATGTGATTTGCTGCAGGAAACCTTCAGGGGTTACGCAGAGACCCTAAGGGGCAGCATAGGGACTGCGTCACCCAGTCTGGGGTAACGCAGCCCTTTCTAAAGTAGCGCTGAGGGTCAGAGGGGATTTAGAGGCTGATGCAGAGGCTTCAGGGGTAGCGCTGAGGTTTCTAGGCCCTAATTTTGGCTGAGTTCTGTACCGATTTTCCCGCATTAGGTTTTTCTAGGGACTATTTGTCCAAAAATAACTGTGTCACTTTGTGTACGTGTGCATGAACTTGTTCTAGATCTGAATTGGTGGAGATCTATTATATGTTTTGCTTCGATTTTAACTTGAATTTATTCAGTTAATAACTTGTCTAAGTAGGAGGAGCATAACCAAATTAACAGTGAATAATTTCTACATAAAGTGTAAAGATTCAAAAATTTCCACAGAGAACCTAACAAGGAAGAAGATAAATTTTTTGCACTCAGATAATGGTGGAGAGTACACAAAAAAGGACTTCATAGATTTATGCGCAAGAGAGGGCATCAAGAGAGAGTGGAAAACTCCGTATAATCCGAAACATAATGGGGTTGCAAAGCAGAAGAATAGGACCATTGTTGGGGCGACGAAAGCCATGTTGTATGATCAGGATATGCCTAAATTCTTATGGGCTCAAGTATGCAACACAGTTGTATATATCCAGAATAGGAATCTGCATAGGGATTTAGGCAAGACAATGCTCGAGAGTGTCTTCACAGGAAGGAAGCCAAAAGTGTATCATTTCTGGATATTTGGAAGTGTGGCATACTATCACATTCCATATGAAAAGCGGAGCAAACTAGATCAAACTGCTAAGAAGGGGTATGTCGTAGGATACAACGAAACCTCAAAGGCATACAAGATCTACATTCCTGGGAGCAGGAAGCTTGTAGTTAGATGGGAAACAAAATTCATGGAAGACAGAGCTTTCAGGAAATCCCAAGAGATGTCTCCTGAAGAGAAGTCAGAAGATGTTCCTCTTGTCCAGCAGCAAGGGGGAGAACCAACAGGTGGACAGAAATCTGGATCGAGCACAGTAACCAGCACTAGTCTTTCCTCATGTGGGGAAAATCTAGATAGTTCACAACAAATGAGACAACAGGAAGAAGAACTAGTTAAGCCACCCACCACCAGTGGCAAAATCAACAGAGAGGTACGGAAAACGCTGAGAGACGCAAAAGAGTTTATAGGAGCTCCAGGAACCGAGAAGTGGCAGCATAAGCAACCTGACAAATACCAAGCCTTGGTAGCAAATGTTGAAGAACCCTCTAGATTTCCGAAGGTCGTACAACATCAGGTCTAGGTGGATTCCATGGTAGACGAGTATAGCTCTATCATCACTAATGATGTCTGGGAAATTGTGCCTAGACCAGTAAACATATTAGTTGTACGTTTGAGATGGATCTACAAGATCAGGTATGCTGCAGATGGCGACATAGAGAAATACAAGACCAGGTTCATGGCTAAGGGATATGCCCAGAAGGAAGGAATCGATTATGAGGAGACCTTCGCCCCTGTTGCCAGATACACCTCAATCAAATCTATCATATCCTTAGTTGTGCAGATGGGATGGGAAATTCACCAAATGGATGTCAAGACACCGTTCTTGAATGTGGTGATCGAAGAAGAGGTGTACGTTGAGCAGCCGAAGGCTTTGAGACTCGTGAGAAGAAGTCTCATGTATGTAGACTGAAGAAAGCTCTATATGGGCTCAAGCAAACACCCAGAGCATGGTACGGTCGGATTGAAGAGTATTTGCAGTAGCTCAGATTTGTCAAGAGTGACACTGATCCCAATCTCTACTATTTTATGGTAGAGAATGAGCCATTGATTTTGGTATTGTATGTGGATGATCTATTCCTTACAGGATCATCTAGGTTTGTAAAGCACTACAAAAAGAACCTAGAAATTGAATTCGACATGAAGGACTTGGGGTTGATGCATTACTTTCTAGGGTTGGAGGTTTGGCAGAAGAATGGAGAAATCTTCCTAGGACAAGGTAGATATGCCTCAGAAATCCTGAAGAGATTCAGGATGCAGGATAGCAGGGCCATGGCAATGCCCATGATTACCAACTGGAAGAAGATAGATGCACTAGGAGACAAGGAAGTGGACCCCACCTTGTACAGGCAACTCATTGGGTCACTTATGTATTTGGTCAACACCAGACTAAACATTTTCTTCGCTGTCAACACCTTCAGTCAATTCATGGTAGAACCAAAGAGGGTGCACTGGCCAACAGCAAGGCACATTCTCAAATATGTGCGAGGAACAGTCAGATACGGATTGAAATATACCCGTGGAGATAATGTTAGGTTGAGTGGGTTCACAGACGCAGATTGGGCTGGCAATTAAGTAGATCGGAAGAGTACCTCTGGGTATTGCTTCAACATCGGATCAGGAATGGCCTCCTGGTGTAGTAGGAAGCAAAAATCCGTAGCACTGAGCTCAACAGAGTTAGAATACATGGACGCAAGCACAACTACTTGCGAGGCCATATGGCTCAGAAAACTGTTAGTGAACCTACTCAAAAAGAAGATGGAAGTAACTAGTATTAATTGTGATAATCAGAGTTGCATTAAACTCTCTGAGAATCCAGTATTTCATGATCGGTCAAAGCATATTGACATCAGGTGCCTTTTGATCAGAGACTGTTTTTAGAGAGGAGCAATATAGTTACAGTACGTTCTCACAGGGAATCAAGTGGCAGACATACTCACCAAAGCTCTAGGAAGGGCCAAGTTTGTTCACTTCAGAGAGCAAATGGGTATGATAGAGAATTTGTTTCAGTAGCAAAAACAGGTGATATCTTAGCCACAGATACAACATTTGAGAGAGAGAGTTGCAGTGTTGGTGGCAACAGGGTTAGCAACAGTACAGTGCAGTGATTGATGGGTAGCATGTCAGACATCATTAGCGCAGAGGGAGATGCTTAAGGGTCAGAGTAGTATGCAGCAGAGCATATCTGTTAGAGCACTTTCCTCGCTAAGAGGGAGTGTTGATTTTTGGTAGCATCGGATGTATTCTAAGTCTCAAATTTTGTGGAGAGGCTTAGACACATGCATTACAAATAACCCAGAAATTGCTTTGGGAAATTCCACCCAAAAACAATTTTATAAGGAAAATTAATTATTTTTAATGAGGACCCTAAGTCTAACTGAGGAAATTAAAATAATTAATCAATATTATTGTAAACTGTGGGTGAATCTTCTAGAAAAAGCAGATCAAGTCAAAATGTAATCTTAGCCGTTGATTAGAGATCTAATCTTGGTCGTTGAAGTCTCAACGAGAAGACTAAAGAAAGACTTGAGGTCATTTGTAAAATACAGCAAGGCAGATACTCAGTGGCCCAAGAAGATCGATTTTCTCACTCACTGATGTTCAGCACGAGAAATAGATTCAGAGGGAGAGTTGCAAAGTGAAGAGAGAGAGGAATCGGCAAGGGCTGAGGATACATAATTCGACAGAGAGAAGCAGTGCATAGAAAGGATTGCGCAAAGGCAGTGACAGCGCAGGAGCTATGACGCTGGAACTGTGTAGCCACTACGCAAAGGTTGACACAGTGAAACACAGAGACTCTCCGGGGTCGGAAACTCGTTGGAAAGCAAGGAATTCAATTGTAAATTCCTCATAGTATTTCTCTTCATTTTTGCTAGTCATTTTCTGTACGAGATCAGATTTTTTGCTGAAGAATAATAAAGAAACCCTCATCTGTTGCACCAGTTTTCCCACATTGATTTTTTTAGGGGACAATTATCCAAAAATAATTGCGTCATTGATGTGTTTGTATTTCCTTTTGTTTTTCTCATCATTTTATTTGTGATAACTACAGTTGTATTTATTTCAATGTTTATTGAAACAATTTCTGTAAATAACTTGTTGTTGAATAATAAGTATGAGAAATAATATCAAATACTGCAATGGAATTTAGTTTCAAAATTTTTCACAGATCTGCCTAAGTTATTATGGGCAGAAGCATGCAACACAACAATATATATCCAGAATAGGACTCCTCATATAGCTTTGGGAAAGAGAACACCCGAGAGTGTCTTCAGAGGAAAGAAGTCGGAAGTGAGTCATTTCAGGATATTCGAAAGTGCGGTGTATTGTCACATATGAGAAGCAGAGAAAATTAGATCAGACTGCAGAAAAGGGGTTTCTCGTAGGATACAGTGAGACCTCAAAGGCATACAAAATCTACATTCCAAGCAGCAGAAAGATTGTGGTCAAACAGGATGTAAAGTTCAAGGAAGACGGAGCTTTCAGAAAATCCCGAGAGATGCCTTCTGAAGAACAATGTAAGGATGTTCCTCTAGTATAGCAGCAACAGGGCGAAGAACCGACAGTGGACAGACATCTGGATCAAGCACTATAACCAGCACCAATATTTCCTCAGGTGAGGAAAATCCGGATAGTTCACAGCAGATGGGATAGCAGGAAGAGGAACTAATTGAGCCACCCACCATGAGTGGAAAAAATAGCAGAGAAGTACGCTAGACGCTAAGGGACGTAGAGGAGTTTGTTGAAGCTCCTAGAACAGAGAAAAGGTAGCATACACAACCTGACAGATACCAAAGCCTTGGTAGCACAGGTTGAAGAACCCTCTAGCTTTCAGGAGGTCGTACATCATCAAGTTTGGGTGGATGCAATGGTATAAGAGTAAAATTCTATCATGACAAATGATGTCTGGGAAGTTGTACCTAGACCAAAGAACAAATCAGTTGTAGGTTCAAGGTGGATTTACAAGATCAAGTATGGTGCAGATGACAACATAGAGAAAAACAAGGCTAGGTTCATGGCCAAGGGATATGCACAGAAGGAGGGAATTGACTATGAAGAGACCTTCACCCCTATAGTCATATACACCTCCATCAGATTTGTTGTGTCCTTAGTAGTGCAGATGAGATGGGAAATTCACCAAATGGATGTCAAGACAATGTTCTTGAATGGGGTGATAGAAGAAGAGATGTACATAGCACAACCTGAGGATTTCGAAATCCATCAGAAGAAATCTCAAACAGATGATCCAAGGACAGGAAAGAGTTGGACTAACCAGTGATCCAAGGAAAAGACTAGTGATCCAACAAGCAGGAATTATCCCACCAGAGACCTCTTTAGGATGTATGCAGACTGAAGAAAGCCCTATATGGGCTCAAACAAGCACCTAGAGGGTGGTATGGTCAGATTGACACTTACTTGCAGTAGTTCGGATTTTTCAAGAGTGATGCAGATCCTAGTCTCTACTATTTGATGGTAGAGAATGAGCCACTAGTTCTGGTACTATAGGTAGATGATCTATTCCTTACAGGATCATCTAGGTTTATAAAGGACTACAAGAAGAACTTGGAAGCAAAACTCGACATGAAGGATTTGGGGTTGATACATTATTTTCTAGGGTTGGAGGTATGGCAGAAGAATGGATAGATCTTCCTAGGACAAGGAAGATATGCCACAAAAATTCTGAAGAGGTTCAAGATGCAAGATTGCCAGCCCATGATAACCAACTGGAAGAAGATTTTGAGTTTTTTGAGTGTTGGCGTAGCATCGAATGTGCTTTAGCTCCCAAAATTTGTGGAGGGACTAGAGTACATGAGATCTCCAAGACCCAGAAAGAGATTTGGGAAATTCCATCTAGTTTGGGAGATAATTAATTAATTAATATTTTTAATTAAGGACCCTAAGTCTAACTTTGGAAAATTAAAATATTAAAGGTAATTAATTAAAACATGTGATGGAAATGACTCAAGTCACACGGATCAAACTTTCTTTTAATCTTAGCCATCGATTCAAGATTAGATCATGGTCGTTGGTTTCCCAACAAGAAATTATAAAGGAAAGGCTTGGGGTCAGTTGGAGAACACACACACGAAGGTAGAACACTGAGACTAAGATGGAATTCTAGGGCGGGTTTGCTAAGAATTTCCGTATGAATCTACCATGAAGAAGGGGTAGTATTGGCTAAGGGGATGATCTAATCCTAGAGACAAGAGTCATCAAGAGGCGAAGAAGCAACAGCCAGAGCAGCTGCTAAGCATCATCTATGCAGCACGAAGGGTTTCAGCCGCTACGCAGGCCCAGAAAGGGCAGCAGGGGGCCATCAAGGGTTACACAGGTCCAGCTAGGATAGCATAAGGACTGTGTCACCCAGTCTGCGGTTACGTAGCCCTCTCCTAAGTAGCGCAAAGGCATCATAAGGCTAGCAGGGCTGACGCAGATGGCTTCAGAGCAGCGCTGGGGTTTCTAGAGGTAGAAAGGGGCTGAGTTCTATAAATCCCGTTTGAGGGTGTGAATCAGTCCAGTTTTCCGTCTCCAAAACAAAGATATCGCTGCAGGTCTTATATTCCTTTGTCAGGTTATCCAGTAAGGTGCCCAGATTTGTTGTACTTATAATCTACTTAATAATATAAACCCTCTAGCAGCTAGAAGACCGATTTTCCCGCATTGGGTTTTTCCGGGGATAGTTGTCCAGAAAATCTTGTGTGTCACTTTGTTTATGTCCATGTATTCTATTTATATCTGTATCAATGAGTACTGTTAATGTGTTTACTTCAATATTAATACTAAAATTTCAGATTAATAACTTGATTATGTGGGAGAAGTATAATCAGATTTAACAGTAGGGTTTTTGCATAAGTAATATTCATAAATTTTCACATGGTATTAGAGCGATTGCAGATCTAGCAAGATCACCAGCAGAAGACTGAAGAATCTGCGTTGTAGAAAGCAGCAACAGCCGCAGAAAGACAGACCAGAAGGGACATCACAACAGCAGAGGGGAGCAAGGCCACGCAGAGACCAGAGTGATGTTGTCCCTATGCAAGCCCACGTACTTGCTGCACAGAGGCTGCGCAAAGGTTGTACTAATACTGTTTGCCCACGCAAAAGCCAACTAGGGTGACGCAGTCCTAAAGTTGTTGTTGATCCATAGTGACGGAAGTAGTGTTGTAAAGATTCAGTAGTTGCTGGTGGGGTTAAATTTCTGAAGGTGCAGAAATTAGCCTGAGCACTAGTCTACAAAGAACAGGAGGAGAACAACTTCTCAGAGTATTTCCAGCCAAAGAAATATGCAGATCGATTAGAGGATCGAAGAGAGCTGATTCGTTGTGTTTGGCAGATTTCCAAGGAGGAAATCAGTTGTCAAAGGGAGCAAGGGGTGCCTTTCTTGCAAAAGACCCTAGATCCGAGTCTCTAGCATAGAGAAGAGGATGTGTTCCGACAGATTTGCCGAGCATATGGCACGTCACGGACTACGTGATCAAGATAGGTTGGATGGCCTGTCCAACTTTACAGTTTGGTAGGCCAGAATCCTGGTAGTCATGGAGGCATACAGTCTGAGGGATCATGCAGAAAACGTCCTGGCCATGCCGACCGATGCATATCTCCTGAAGAAGCATGAAGAAGTTGCAGCACATGCCAAGTGCTTCATAATGGAAGTGGTTAAGGATCATGTAGTACCACGCATAGCTGAAAAGAAAATGGCTAATGAGCATGTGGAAAGCCTTAACCGCACTATATGAGGGAAGATCCGTCCATAGGAGAATGCTTCTAGAGAATTAGATGAGGTTATTCATGATGGCCAAGGGAGGAGATCGAACCCTTCATTTTCAAATTACAGGGGATTAGGGATTAGTTGACTGCCATGGGAGCGAAAGTGGAGGATGATGTGATGGTGAGGATTGCACTCAATGCGGTCACAGAGGACTAGGAAAATTTTGTCCGAAGTATCTTGGGTAGAGCAGACCTTCCCAACTAGGACAGCATGTGGCGATCCTTCGTCAAGAAGAACTTCGTCGTTTCACCAAGAGACAGTATAGCACTGGGTCAAGTAAAGTGAAGAAGGAAGAAGAAGAAGATGCAGCCCTGGCATCAAAGAGGCAGTAAGGGAGGAAGAAGCGTGATCTATCTAAGATCAAGTGTTTCCAGTGCAACAAACTAGGACATTTCGCCAGCAATTGTCCTCAGAAGAAGCAGGACAAGGAAGCTTCCACCTCCAAGGCTGTTGTAGCGGACGATGCCTCCGAAGATGACATAGCCATGAGCGCTCATGAACAAAGAAAGTGGGGCGACATGGATTTGTAGAGCTGCTACAGAGTGGTGGCAGGATCCTTGAGTAGCTCAGCTTTTGGATCACATCCGTGCTACGAGAGACTTAAGACAGTAGCAGGACAAGTGGAGCAGTGGGTGCAGAAAATCGCAGATGTAGCAGAGGAGTTGGATGCTGAGAGGGAACAACGCAGTGCAGATGCAGTAGCAGCATAGTAGCGTAGCGCAGAGAGGCTGATGTGACTTCAGCAACACAGTGAAGGATGACTTACGCAAAGCAGAGATGCACTAGTGTAGAGGCTTCAGGAGGATAGCGCAGCGCAGCAGGACCGTAGGGGACTTCAACGCAGAGGCTGATGTGACTTCAACAGCACTGAGGAGGACTGCTTATGCAATGCAGAGCTGTAGCTATGCAACACCTCCAGATGTTAACACAGAGCAGCTGCCTATGGAGCTTCAGTGATGAGGATGCAACCCAACTGTCTTGTCTGTCAAAGATTGGGCAGGAGTTTCAGTTGTTTCTCTCAGCAATTGAAGATGCAGTGCAACAGTTGGCAGCATGATGCAACAAATTGAGAGGGAGATGCAGTATAGATGTGGCAATGGCGATGGCAGCGTCATGGGCAGCAGTACAGAATGGTAGCAGCAGCACATTGATGAAGGGCAGCAGGTCCAGCATCAGCGCAGAGACCCACACCAGAGATTAGTGCAGAGCTTCGGGGTGAAGTAGTGTTGTACTAGAGCACATTCCTCGCTAAGAGGGAGTGTTGAGTTTTTTGAGTGTTGGGGTAGCATCAGATGTGCTCTAGCTCCCAAAATTTGTGGAGGGACTAGAATACATGAGATCTCCAAGACCCGGAAAGGGATTTGGGAAATTCCATCCAATTTGGGAGATAATTAATTAATTAATATTTTTAATTAAGGACCCTAAGTCTAACTTAGGAAAATTAAAATATTAAAGGTAATTAATTAAAACATGTGATGGAAATGACTCAAGTCACACGGATCAAGCTTTCTTTTAATCTTAGCCATCGATTCAAGATTAGAACATGGTCGTTGGTTTCCAAACGAGAAAGTATAAAGGAAAGGCTTGGGGTCAGTTGGAGAACACACACACGGAGGCAGAGCACTGAGACTAAGTTGGAATTCTAGGGTAGGTTCGCTAAGAATTTCCAGAAGTGTTTTAGCTGCGGCGAGGGGTAGTATTGGCTAATGGGATGGTCTGATCCTAGAGGCGTAGCGCAGAGGGTTTCAACTGCTACGCAGGCCCAGAAAGGGCAGCGCAAAGGCAGCAGGGGGCCATCAGGGGTTACGCAGGTCTAGCGAGGACAATGTAAAGACTGCATCACCTAGTCTGGGGTTATGCAGCCCTCTCCTGAGCAGCACAGGGGCATTAGAAGGTTAGCAGCGCTGACGCAGATGGCTTCAGAGCAGCTTTGGGGTTTCTAGAGCTAGAAAGGGGCTGAGTTCTATAAATCCCATTTGAGGGTGTGAATCAGTCCAGTTTTCCATCTCCAGAACAAAGGTATCAGTACATATCTTATATTTCTCTGTAGGTTTAACCAGTAAGGTGCCCAAATTTGTTGTACTTAGAATTTACTTAATAATATAAACCCTCCAGCAGCTAGAAGAATGGTTTTCCCGCATTGGGTTTTTCCGAGGATGGTTGTCCAGAAAATCTTGTGTGTCACTTTGTCTATGTGCATGTATTCTGTTTAGATCTGTATCAGTGAGTACTGTTAATGTGTTTATTTCGATATGAATACTAAAATTTCAAATTAATAACTTTATTAAGTAGGAGAAGTATAACCAAATTTAACAGTAGGGTTTCTGCATAAGTAATATTCAGAAATTTTCACAGAAGATAGATGCATTGGGAGACAAGGAAGTGGACCCCACCTTGTACAGGAAACTCAATGGGTCACTTATGTATTTGGTCAAGATCAGGCCAGATATCTTTTTTGTTGTCAACACCCTCAGTTAGTTCATGGTAGAACCGAAAAGGGTACACTTGAAAGCAGCTAGGCACATTCTCAGATATGTGTGGGGAACAATCAGATATGGGTTGAAATACACCCCAGGAGATGATGTCAAATTGAGCAGATTCACAAATGTAGATTGGGCAGGGAGTTCAGTATATCGGAAAAGTACCACCAGGTATTGCTTCAGTATCGGATCAGAAATGACCTCCTAGTGCAGTAGGAAGCAAAAATCCATAGCACTGAGCTCAATAAAAGCATAATATATGGCAACACAACTACGTGTGAAGCTATATGTCTTAGAAAACTGATAGCGAATTTATTCAGAAGAACAATGGAAGTGACTAGTATCTTCTGTAATATTCCTAATTAGCAGCGCTAATTGGAATATTTGATTTTTGTATAGTTTTGCCGACTATAGTTTATTAATAAATAAAAGTGAGAAAGGGGGTCTAACTCACTTAAATAAAATAAAGTGTTTCCCTAGTAGGTGCAACGTTATAACTTAAGGGGGAGCCTTGGGGGTCCACACCACGTATGAGGGGAGGCTCACGTAGCCTCTAAGAGCTTCTGCACAGTCTTATGGGGAGCACGTGGGAGAGAGAGGGACCACTTTAGGGTTTTTGAGGAGGGCCAGCGTTATAAAAGGTGGGAGAGCCATCTCATTTGGCATTCTTGTTGTTGATGATATTTGAGCTAGACTTTTGTCTTCTTGAGCACGCTAGCTGTTTAGCTTGTCTGCAGCACTGTTAGTGCGTTGAGTGTCTCCGGTCGGAGATCTCGCCCTTAGCCCCGGGGGACTTCGAGTGCCTGCTCGGGCAAGGTTTTTCCTTTAGTCTTTTACGGGAGATTTGGTTGTTTGTTTTGCGGAGGAGCTGGGCTTCTTTTGGTGACTGCGCAGTCCCTGGGAGAGAGGACGCAGTTCTTGTTGGGGGTGTTCCGGTGCGGGGTTTTCTGCAGGAGTTTTAGTGAGATCCGGTGTGGAGGCTCAGTCTTTACCAGTTGGAGATTTGCCGGGGAGTTTGTGGCTCTGTTTCAACATCTATCATTTGGCATCTGTGCTGGGCCTGGAGGGACGGCGTAATTCCTTGAGGAGGGTTTCCTTGGTGATTTTCGGAGGTGGTCCATTTTTGTTATGGTTTCTGGGTTTGGTCCGGGTTGGCGAGTACAGGTGATTTGCAGATTTTCAGCCCATTCCGGCAAGGGGATCAGCCCCTAGTTTCAGTTCACTCCCGCAGCAGCAGCAGTTTACGGCAATTTCCTAGCAGCTGGGACGCAGTTTCTTGTGGCAGCCATTTCCTATCTTTCTGAGAGAGTTCTTCACTTGCCTTGAGCAAGAATAGGTGCTATCATTCTGATTATCCATTGTATTTCATTATATTCTCAGATTAATAAAATGGCTTAGCATTCCCGGCATTTTTATGAGTATTTGCTTTATGTTCTATTTCTGGCATTTCCATATTGTCGTATGCTTGTATTGCTGTCTATTTCCCTTTCGGGATACTACAGTGGTATCAGAGCATAGATTTGGCTCAGCCTTTGGAGCTAGCAGTCTATGAGACCGAGGGATAGACCCCACATCTGTTACAGAGGTAAGAGATACAGAGACATTGAGCGTAGGTTGGAGAACACCTACGGAGAGGGGGACTATGTTCGAGTGGTGGACACAAATCAGGAGCAGCCTGTGACAGATACAGAGTAGGAGCAGCCTGTGGTGGATGCAGAGCAGCAGGATCCTATGGCAGACGAGGAGGATGCGAGGAGATATACGGATACGCTCCTCCAAACAATGCAGGATCTGTCGAGACAGATGGAGACGGTGGGACAGAGACTCACTGCGTTGAAGGTTAGGCAGCGTGAAACCCCAAGGGGTTTCAGATTGGTGAGGGATCAGGCACATCCCACCATATGCCAGAGCGTGAGGCTATCCCCATTATGGCATTGCGTGCACCCACGCGATCCACTATGCCCACGTTCCTAGCGGAGGACACAGGGGTAGGGGCACAGCAGGAGCCAGAGCCTGAGCCTGGCCAGATGGGCGCCTATATTGCAGAGTATCGGGCATACGGGCCGGAGATCAGAGATCTTATCTCATTCAGAGACTTTGTTCAGCTCCAGCGTGACAGTAGACCCCGTGATCATCACAGAGGGCACAGGCATCGTCATGATGACCACCGCGCAGCTAGCAGATTTCATTTGCCCACGTTTGATGGCTCATCAAACAGTTCAGCAAAGTCTTGGGTAGAAAAGCTGGACATCTATTTCCAGCTTAATCAGGTGTCGCAGTCAGAGGCCATTAAGGTGGCAACATTACATTTGGATGGTGAGGCCCAGGACTGGTGGTTTCATGGGATGACGACACTCGGGCATTCTACAATGACGACATATGCCGAGTTTACCAGGAGGGTGATAGAGCGTTTTGACCGGAGGGATCCGGAGCAGCACTTTGTTGAGCTGACGAAGCTCAAGCAGACTGGGAGTCCAGAGACTTACATTTCGGATTTCTTAAGGGTTTCAGTGATGGTGCCAGATCTATCCGCAGCTCGGATGATCTACATGTTTGTGGAGGGATTAGCTGAGCCACTTCGCGGCCTAGTCAGGTCGACTAGACCGGCTACACTTCAGGATGCCATCAGCAAGACCCGAGATTTACAGGATGTCTTGCCCAGGACTCGGACACCTTACCCCCAGAGACAGGCTTTCCAGCCTAAGGGGAAGGACACGAGGACTCCGCCTCACAAGGGGAATCCTGGACGGGTGCAAGTTGATGATGAGGCCAGGAGGGAGCTGAAGAAGAAGCGGTTGTGCTTCACTTGCCAGGAGCCATGGGCACCGAGACATAGATGTGCTACAGGGAAAGCACATTTCATTGAGGTCTTCTCCAAGAGCAGCAGGGAAGAGGATGAGGAGGATGATGTGGAGGCAGGAGATAGTTGTGCAGTGCAGGGTACCTTACCACCTCCACCACCAGCAGCAGGTGGTGCGTCATTTGCACCTACTGGAGGAGCTCTAGCAGCATTGCGGGGAGTTCCCAAGTACTTGACGCTGCGCGTACGAGGGACAGTGCGTGGCCAGCGAGTCTCAGTCTTGGTTGACAGTGGGGCAACCCACAATTTCATCGATGCACAGATGGTTGAGCGGAGAGGTATACAAACTGAGAGTTTTGATGGATTTTCAGTTTTGGTCCCAGGAGATCAGACCATGGTGTGTGCTCGATATGTTCCCGAGTTATCAGTGACAATGGGCACCTATACATTGACAGATCATTTTTTTGTGGTCGATATTCCGGACACCAACATGATACTGGGTGTTCAGTGGCTTATTACTCTAGGGAAGGTCACGACAGATTGGAAGGCCCTAGAGATGGAGTGGGATGATCCCAAGACAAGGAGGCATGAGAAGATACGGGGACAGCACACAAACCCGCCTCAGACTGTTTCGGCACATCGGATGGAGGCAACCTTCCGTAAGGGAGACATAGAGTGGGCAGTAGAGCTGCGGGCTTCGGAGGCAGCGACTACAGGACAGGCAGTGCATCCAGAGGTACAGACCATCCTTGACAGGTATGCCATAGTATTTGGGGATATTCCACCAGGGCAGCCACCGGATCGGGGGTTTGAGCATACCATTGAGCTGGAGCAGGGTATACAGGCAGTGATCACCACACCTTATAGGCATCCCAAGGCCTATCGCGATGAGATTGAGCGAGCTATTCAGGAGTTTCTGGCCCTTGGGCACATTCGGCCGAGCACAAGTCCTTTTGCTTCTTCCGTGGTGTTGGTGAAGAAAAAGGACGACACATTGCGAATGTGCATTAATTACAGGGCTCTGAACAAGAAGACCCTGAAGAACAGGTACCCCATTCCCAGGATTGATGAGTTGATGGACGAGTTGAGAGGAGCACGGTTCTTCTCAAAGATTTATTTGAGATCTGGGTACCATCAGATTCGCGTGAGGGAACAGGACATTCCCAAGACCGCTTTCAGGTGTCATTATGGGCACTTTGAGTTTCTGGTTATGCCTTTTGGGCTGACCAATGCACCAGCCACCTTTCAGTCGTGCATGAATCATATCTTCCGCAGTCATCTGAGGAAGTTTGTGTTGGTCTTCTTCGATGACATACTCATATACAGCAGGACTTGGGAGGAGCATCTCCAACATATTGAGACAGTATTGCGCATCTTGGAGGAGCAGCAGTTCTATGCCAAGCTCTCTAAATGTGAGTTTGGATTGACGGAGATGTTGTACTTGGGACATATTATAGGAGTGGACGGGGTGAGAGTCCACGAGGAGAAGATCAGGGCCATCAGAGATTGGCCAGAGCCGAGGAACGTGACGGAGCTTCAGGGATTTATTGGCATTTGCACTTACTACAGGAAGTTCGTCAAGGGTTTCTCACAGCTCACTGCACCCCTCACAGATTTGACAAAGAAGGGGGAATTCAGTTGGTCAGACACAGCACAGCGGGCCTTTGAAAGGTTCAAGGAGGTGATGAGTAGCTGCCCCGTGCTTGCATTGCCGGATTTCACGCAGCCATTCGTCCTGGAGTGTGATGCGTCAGGAGAGGGGATTGGTGCGGTATTGATGCAGGGTGGTCATCCTATAGCTTTTGAGAGCCGGAAGCTCCTTCCGCATGAGAGGTTGTATTCCATATACGACAAGTAGATGTTGGCCATCATGCATGCATTGGCCAAGTACTGGCAGTATTTAGTGGGCAGCAGATTCAGGGTGAGATCCGATCACAACAGCCTCAGGTTCTTTCTGGAGCAGAAGCAGTTGCAGGAGAGGCAGTAGAAGTGGATCAGTAAGATCCAAGCCTATGACTTTGACATTGAGTACGTCAAAGGCAGGAATAACGTGGTAGCTGATGCCCTTTCACGTAGATCGGCCACGTTATCTCTTATGAGCTTGGACGCAGATTGGAGGGCTCGACTATTGGTGGAGTACTCCAAGGACAGGTTTGCATGTGAGGTGTTGGATGGACAGGTAGCAGATGATAGGTACAGGGTGGTTGATGAGATTATCTATTACAGGGACAGGATCTTCTTGACTGAGGGGTCTCAGCTTAAGAAGAAGATACTCCATGCTTCACACGACTCACCATTGGCCGGCCATCAGGGGTTTACCAAAACCTACAGGGCCATTAGGGAGAGGTTCTCATGGAAGGGCCTCAAGGAGGACGTACTCCAGCATGTCAGGGAGTGCGATGTTTGTCAGAGGAACAAGGGAGAGATGAGCCATCCCGCAGGATTGTTGCAGCCTCTTCCCATTCCAGAGGGGAAATGGGAGAGCATATCGATGGACTTCATCACAGGGTTGCCCATGGTACAGGGCAAGGATTGTATCTTCGTAGTCGTTGATCGACTGACGAAGTATGCTCACTTTTTCGCCATACCCGCACACTACACAGCGGCATAGGTGGCAGAGCTGTTCTTCAGGGAGATTTTCAGGTTGCACGGTCTTCCTAAGACCATTATCAGTGACAGGGACAGCTGCTTCATGGGCGGATTCTGGCAGGAGCTTTTCCGGCTAGTGGGGACAGAATTGACACCAAGCACTAGTTATCACCCACAGACGGATGGGCAGACAGAGATAGTTAACAAGTCGCTGGAGGGCTACTTGCGTAACTATGTCAGTGGGCAGCAGCGAGCATGGCTGAAGTGGCTGCATTTGGGAGAGTATTGCTACAACACGACACATCACATGTCCATTGGTATGTCACCGTTTTATGCTTTGTATGGGTATCATCCTTTATCTTTTGCGGATGTGATGTTTGGTGTTAGCAGGGCTCCGAGAGCCAAGATTTGGATCCAAAAGAGTCAGGACATCCTCCGAGCTCTCAAGGACAACATGGCCATAGCACAGAATCAGCAGAAGCTGTATGCTGATAGGGGTCGGGTGGAGAGACAGTTTGAGGTAGGAGATCTGGTCTACCTACGATTACAGCCATACCGACAGTCGACATTAAAGCAGAAGGGGGCCGAGAAGCTCAAGCCCCGCTTTTATGGACCATACAGGGTGATACGCAGGATTGGACAGGTTGCATATGAGTTAGAGTTGCCCCAAGGCAGCAAGATTCATAACATTTTTCACGTATCATGCCTGAAGAAGGCATTGGGCCAGCAGGTGACAGTCACGGATGAGCTACCACCCACGGATGATGAGGGGCATCTGGTGTTGCAGCCAGAGGCTATTATTGATACCGGGGAGAGGCAGCTGTAGAGCAGGACGGTCCGGGAATTCTTGGAGAGGTGGAAGAATTTGCCGGATGAGGATGCCACTTGGGAGAATGAGAAGATTTTGCAGCATCCATCACTTCAGTTGCTTGAGGACAAGCAACATTTTGCCGGGGGAGACTGTAATATTCCTAATTAGCACCGCTAATTGGAATATTTGATTTTTGTATAGTTTTGCTGACTATAGTTTATTAATAAATAAAAGTGAGAAAGGGGGTCTAACTCACTTAAATAAAATAAAGTGTTTCCCTAGTAGGTGCAACATTATAACTTAAGGGGGAGCCTTGGGGGTCCACACCACGTATGAGGGGAGGCTCACG
This sequence comes from Pinus albicaulis, assembly GCA_034641835.2. Lineage (NCBI taxonomy): Eukaryota > Viridiplantae > Streptophyta > Pinopsida > Pinales > Pinaceae > Pinus > Pinus albicaulis. Next base: position 784,632,788 of record CM076571.1, read on the forward strand.
TAGCCTCTAGGAGCTTCTACACAGTCTTATGAGGAGCACGTGGGAGAGAGAGGGACCACGTTAGGTTTTTTTAGGAGGGCCAGCGTTATAAAAGGTGGGAGAGCCATCTCCTTTGGCATTCTTGTTGCTGATGATATTTGAGCTAGACTTTTGTCTTCTTGAGCACGCTGGCTGTTTAGCTTGTCTGCAGCACTGTTTAGTGCGTTGAGTGTCTCCGGTCGGAGATCTCGCCCTTAGCCCCGGGGGACTTCGAGTGCCTGCTCGGGCAAGGTTTTTCCTTCAGTCTTTTACGGGAGATTTGGTTGTGTGTTTTGCGGAGGAACTGGGCTTCTTTTGGTGACTACGCAGTCCCTGGGAGAGAGGACGCAGTTCTTGTTGGAGGTGTTCCGGTGCGGGGTTTTCTGCAGGAGTTTCAGTGAGATCCGGTGTGGAGGCTCAGTCTTTACCAGTTGGAGATTTTTCGGGGAGTTTGTGGCTCTGTTTCAGCATCTATCATTTGGAATCTGCGCTGGGCCTGGAGGGACAGCGTAATTCCTTGAGGAGGGTTTCCTTGGTGATTTTTGGAGGTGGTCCATTTTTGTTATGGTTTCTGGGTTTGGTCCAGGTTGGCGAGTATAGGTGATTTGCAGATTTTCAGCCCATTTCGGCAAGGGGATCAGCCCCTAGTTTCAGTTCATTTCCGCAGCAGCAGCAGTTTACGGCAGTTTCCTAGCAGCTGGGACGCAGTTTCTTGTAGCAGCCATTTCCTATCTTTCTGAGAGAGTTCTTCACTTGCCTTGAGCAAGAATAGGTGCTATCATTTTGATTATCCATTGTATTTCATTATATTCTCAGATTAATAAAATGGCTTAGCATTCCCGGCATTTTTATGAGTATTTGCTTTATGTTCTATTTCTGGCATTTCCATATTGTCGTATGCTTGTATTGCTGTCTATTTCCCTTTCGGGATATTACATCTTCTGTGATAATCAGAGTTGTATTAAACTCTCGGAGAATCTAGTATTTCATGATCGGTCAAAGCACATCGACATCAAGTGTCATTTTATTAGAGACTGTGTTCAACATGTGGCAGTACAGTTGCAGTACGTCCCCACAGGAAATAATGTGGCAGACATACTCAACAAAGCTCTAGGAACGACCAAGTTTGTTCACTTCAGAGAGCAGATGGGTATGGTAGAGAATTCGTTTCAGTAGGGGTTGTCTCAGCCACAGATGCAACATTTGAGAGGGAGTTGTACCACGAATGCAGTATTGACAGTGGCAGTGTCAGCATCAGTACAATTGCAGCAACAACGCAGTAGTTGGTGGACAGCATGTCAGACATACATCAATAGCGCAGAGGGAGATGCTTCAGAGTCAGAGCAACTAGCAGCAAAGTGTATTGCTAGAGCACATTCCTCGCTAAGAGGGAGTCTTGATTTTGGGTAGCATCGAATGTGCTCTAAGTCTCAAATTTTGTGGAAAGGCTTAGACACATGCATTCTAGATAACCCAGAAACCGTTTGGGGAAATTCCACCCGGAGACTATTTTATTTGATAAATTAATTATTTTTAATGGGACCCTAAGTCTAAACATAGGAAATTAAAATAATTAATGGGTATTAATCTAAACTAGGGGTGTAACTTCTAGAAGAAGACGAGGATCAAGTCAGAATGGTCTTATCCATTGATTAGCTTCTAATATAGGTCATTGAATGTCAACAAGAAGATTATTTAAGAAAGCTTGGGGGTCATTTGGAAAACACACCAGTGCAGATACTCAGTTGCCCTAGAAAATCGATTTTCTAAGTGGTTGAAGTTCAGCAAGAGAAATCAATTCAGAGGGAGAGTTGTAGGTGGAGAGGAGAGAGAGGGTATTAGCATCAGTCATGAGTGCAAGGGCAGGTGACACATTGCAGAGAAGGGACAACGCAAAAGCAACAAAGGGACAACGCAGAGCAGTGATGCAGAACTGCGCACTCGTCGCGCAATGGTGACACAGGAGGGTCAGCAGGGCCTCAGACATCAGATTCTCATCAAAAATTTGTGAGAAATTTTTCTCCAGTGTTATCACAGAGATTTATCTTCATTACTGTTGATTGTTATTTGTACAAGAAACTTTTGCTGAAGAATAATAAAGAAACCCTCATCTGTTGCACCAGTTTTCCCACATTGGGTTTTTCCGGCGACAGTTGTTCAAAAATAATTGTCTCATTATTGTGCTTGTATTTCTTTATATCTTGTGTCGGTATTTTAATTGTGAAGGCTGCAGTAGAATTTATTTTGATATTGACTAAAGTAATTTTTGTAGATAACTTGTTACTGGAATGATAAGTAGAAGAAATAATATCAATCACTGCAATTGGATTTCGATCTAGAAATTTTCACAATGAGTGTATAAATAGGAGTTGGATGGATTCATTTTGGATCATCACTTGGATTTGGATCATTATCTCCTTAGAGAACTTCACACTTTTTCCTTGGTGGATATTTTTGGATAATTCATGAATTTTGATGTATGGATTGGTTTTTACTTGTCTTGGAGATTCTTATATTGCAAATATGTTGCTGGTTGGATATATTCTCTTACATGTAAGTGAAATTTTAACGTTATTTTCTTTCATTTTGTTGCATACATTGGTTATGAGATTTTCTCTATTTTAGGGCTAATTGTTGCATGCATTTAGGACATCAATGTGGAATTATGTTTCTATTTAGCTTATATCTACATATGGGCCATGTTTGATGAATGAATTGTCATGGAGATCGAGTTATCTCAATAAGCCTCTCCAATTTGCAACGAAGTATAAACGCTTTTAAGGTCACTTTTCTTCTCTTTCCCTTAACATTGGACAAAGTTGAATTTGAGAGCCTCCTTGAACAAGAAACAAAGTTCATCTTCATAATTCTCCTTGACTCCATATCCCCAAGAGGAATTAGGCACTAATCCATCAAAGGGTGGTCATTCAAACCATATTCTTTCACCTTTTCCTCCCTCTTCTAGGTCTAGCTATGCTGGGCCACCTAGGGCATCAATTTACTAACAAACTAACCCTAGAAAAATTTTGATTTGCTAGGACCTACTAGACTTGTGTGTCCTCAAGGTCTCCTCCGAATTTGAAGAGATTCCAATGGTGGGATTGCGAGATATCCAAGCCCTAGGTCTAAGATCAAATTTTCCCTAGTGTTCCCAAAGGCTAGTACCTCATAGGATCAGTTTGACATGTTTAGGTCAAAATTCTTGTTTGATCCTTTCCCCTTGCCTTGGTCAAGTTAAGAGCATCATCGGTTGCTAGACTCCATCCCCTTAACTTGGGCTGTGCCCACTTGGCCCCATGTGATCCCATTTCTTATCAAAGACAATTCATCAAGGGCAACTCAAGAGTCCAAGTTCTATAAGGATTTTAGGGATTGAGATGTTGAATAATGTATCTAGATTCGGTCTTCATTATTAATGTATTTGTCAAAATAATTTATTATTATTATTATTATTATTAAATGACTTATTAAAGCATGGGTTTCATGCTTGGGTCATATTTAGATTAAGGTCCCAATTGTGGACTTCTAGGTTAATTGTTATAGATTTAAATTGATCTGATTTTTGGGCTTTTAAATCATGTAACATTAGGTTGTCAAAAGACTCCTCCATCATATCATCTTCTTCAAGGTTATCATCCCATGTCTTCAGCAAAAATCCACTGCAAAGAAAACCCTCAAGTCATTAAGTCATCTAAACAGCCTCCTAAACTTGGCCTCAAAATTGTCTTCAAGTCGGCTCAATTTAAGACACAACACTTCATACTGAAAGGTCGACTTATTTTATGAAGAAACCACTATAAATACCAGGCTATGATTTCACATTTTCCATAGTGAATTCGGATCATTTTGAAATTTCAGATACAATCACAGAGATATAGTTTAGACTTCTCTCAAATTTTCGGATCACTATTGCAGTTTGGATATATCCAAGAAGAATATATTATTACAGTTCAAATATGGTGCTATTCTGGAACTCGGTGCTATTCTTTGTTTTGATACTCGGTGATGTGATATGACATGATGCTATCTCCATGCTGTCTGCATAATGTTGTCTCCATGATGACATGATGTTGTATTGATACTCAGTGCTATGATGATGCTAGACTTGGTGCTATGATGATGCCATACTTGTGCTACAAAACTTGGAGCTACTACAAAGGTATCACAATGAAGATGGATCTCAGGGTTATGTCAAGAAGAAGAAGGATGAAGTTTTAGTGCAAGCAAGGGAGATCTCGGTGTGTGGATATCTCGGTGCTAACATAGTGAAGGGATGACTTGATGGAGGAAGGCTATGGTATAAGAGTCTTGGTTGTCTCATCTTGAACCTATTGGAGGAAGATTTTTGACTGGGTTTTCCCACAAGAGTGGGGTTTTTCCCTGGCATCGTGCCTATATCTTGTGTCCTATTCTATTTGTTTGGCATTAGTCTTGATGATAAGAAAGGATAAAACAAAGATCACATAATAATAACAAGAAACATCACAAGATAATGTCATGATAAGAGAAACTACTTAACTTCCATTTCTCTAACATGGTTTCAAAGCTATTGTCATGATCAAAGGAAGTTTTGATAATCAGTGAAATCAAATCAGAGGGATTCAAAGGCATCTTGATGAAATAACTTCAAAAAGGGTTCCATATGTATCAACAAAGAGGCTCGTTATATCTCTAAAGGAATTTCAAATAGCTCATAGATTATCTCTTATGACAACAGTGAGGAGAATAAGTAGTATTTACCGTAATGATGATTCGGTTCAAGATAGGGATATAACTACAGTGATAAGGCTCGAAGCAATCCCTACTACAGTTAATATCTTCAGGTCAACTACAATCTTGGTGCAATCATGATTTTGGTGAAACAACAGTGATAAGGGTGTGGTTTCAATCTCATAAAAAAATGACATTACAATTCAAAAATATCACAATAAAGGTGCCATCACAGTTCGGTGAGAAGGATGCCACTTCAGTTTGGTGGTATCACATTGACTTGAGTCATAATGCTACAACAGTCATAATGCGGTGGTAACTACAATAGTCATAGTGCTCTCCCTCAATAATATCTCACAGTCAAAGATCAATATCACAATAACTTCATATTATAGTGGACTAGTCTTGGTAAAATTTACAATAATGCCTATCATAGCCTCGATGCCCAAGGACAAAGCCATCTCCACATAAGAATCCGAAATTTTAAGGGAATCAAGTAAGTATTACTTCAAGTCGAATCAAAGGTATGTAGCTAAAAAAGGTACGTATATTTCAGTTTCTAGATTTATATTTAATCTTGCATATAGCTAGTTTAAATTGCGACCCTTAAATAGCACACATGATCCTTAGGATTTACAAAATAATAATATAATTGTCTTGTTGCCAAATTAAATTGACCCTAGATATCTTAGAATGCCATCCTTCATGGTTATATAAAAGATCTAACTTGAGAAATTAAGTTATGCTCTTGGTATCACTGTTTTGCTTGAAAGTATGTATTGCAGACCACAATTTACTCTTCAAGGAGAGGACTTGCTAAAATATCAAGGAGTATGGAGGAAGGAATCACAAGTAGGTTTGTCAAGAAATAGAGGTGTGTCTTAAATTATAAAGCTTTTTATTCCCTTTGACAAATCCAATCTACTCTACTAACATTTGTTGTGTTTAGCTTTTTTGAATCTTAAAAGATTCTTGTTTGGGGTGATTCATCATCTGATGAATCTACCACTTTATACATCTCTAAATTGTCTACATAAAAGCAACCCTAAGAGGTTCTCTGAAAAACCCTAACCTAAGGGTATGCTTATAATGTGTGAAACCCTAAAACTATTTAGGGATATTAATGAAGAAATTGTTGTACTAATTGATATATTGATAATGTCGTGTTCAAGATTTTGATAAGATCATAGAAGCTCTAACTTATGAGGGTTGAAATGATGTTGTTCGAAATATTAAACCTTTGAAGTCTTGATATAATAATGGTTTGCTTTGACAATGAACCAAAACCCTAGGTTTTGGTTAGGTCTACAAGCAAAATCCTTTCCATGAAAAGTCCTAGGAATGAAACCTTAGGTATATGTTTCTTTGATTGAATTCCTAGCTTAGTCTAGGTCAATGTATGTCTGATAGATTAAAAATTGTCTAAATATATGATGTGCTTATGCATGATGGTAATCTCCTAGATATATGAGTTGACTAAATTTCCAATGGTCATAAGTCCTAGGGTTTGGAGACAAGCCCTAGTCAAAGTTTGATGTTCTAGGATGATGTTTGAAAAGTCTAGGGTTTTACATCTAAGCCCTAGTAATGATTAAATTCTCAAGTATGTGTATTCATCTGAATCGATATAATGTTGCTGAGAATTTATAGATAAAAAATATAGGGTTTATATCAAACCCTAGTCGAAGCTATTCATGATATGTTTTGATGATCTCAGGTTTGCAACTAACTCTAGTGGAAGTTGGTCATTTTAATGACTAAGTTGTGGTTGACTTTGATTGATTCTAGGATCCTTGTGGAAAGTCTAATATAAATTCTGAAAGATATTAGATACTTTTTCTTTTGACTTACTTCTAGGGATCGCTATATGACAGAACTAATCTTCTGTCATCTTGATTGAATTGCGGATATGATTAGGGTTTGTAACAAACCTGGGATAGAAGTTGAAGTAATGGAGTATAGTCTCTTGATTGATTATATAAAGTCTAAATGCTTCTAGTACTATAAATTTTTTGCTTTGACTAACTTTATGCTTCTACAAAATTGGTTGTACTTGCTATCTAAGCTATGCAGGTACATCATATTGGTGAAGAAGTCCGTAAGAGAAGTTGATATGATCAACATGATGAGAGGAATGGAAGCCATGAAGGATTCTCCAACATCGAAGAAAGAAGTTAAATCTCCCTACATTAAGAGGGAGTTTGGATAGAAGAACTCTCCCTAGTTAAGATGGAGTATACAACATAAGTCTTGGTTGGAGAATATATACTGGAAGAAATATTGCTACATGTGAAGTAGGGAAAGGAATCTTCTCTCAGGTATTCAACTAATAGTCCTACTGAAATTAGTTGAAGAACAACATTGAAACCCCGAAGGTTTGCTTTGATTATATACTTGAACGTGTATTGTTGATTGGGGTTGTGAATCTCTCGAAGGTTTTGATAGCATGTTGGTTACCAACTAGTTAGATTGGGAGATATTGGTTATCCTTGATCTACTGGATCAAGTGTGTTGAGGCTTTGCGAGTGAAGCATTACCTAGGAGGACATCAGGCCAACACTTTGTATTGATGCCTAGGTCTCGAAGTAGGGAGGGTGGCATTGGTCGTAGAGCTCTGACCTCGGATACACACCTAGATCCCTAGGTTGGTGGTTAGTAAGTAAGCTTGATGGTATCTAGAGAGACTGAAAGATTTAGTCCATCTTAGTCCCACTTGAATAGATTTTCCTAGTCAGGAATCTAGTCCGTGGCATTACGGTGCCTAAATTGTAGAGTGACCAAATGGATAGATTTCCCTAGTCAGGAATCTACTCCATGGCATTGCGGTGCCTAAACTTCTTCATAGATAAAGTGAGATCTTCCATGTACTTCTTTTATATATGAATACCTCCCAAATTAAGAGGGAGTGTTGAAGAATGTAACTAGGTTCGGTCTTCATTATTAATGTATTTGTCAAAAGAATTTATTATTATTATGAAATGACTTATTAAAGCATGGGTTTCATGCTTGGGTCATATTTAGATTATTGTCCCAATTGTGGACTACTAGGTTAGTTGTTACAGATTTAAATTGATCCAAATTTTGGGATTTTAAATCATGTAACATTAGGTTGTCAAAAGGCTCCTCCGTCAAGTCATCTTCAAGGTTATCATCCTCTGTCTTCAGCAAAAATCCACTGCAAAGACAACCCTCAGTTCATTGATACAAGTCATCTAAACAACCTCCTAAAGTCGGCCTAAAAATTGTCTTCAAGTCGGCTCAATTTAAGACAACACTTCATACTGACAGGTCGACTTATTTTATGAAGAAACCACTATAAATACTAGGATATAATTTCACATTTTCCATAGTGAATTCGGGTCACTCTGAAATTTCAGATACAATTCGGACTTCTCTGAAATTTTCGGATCACTATTGTAGTTCGAATATCTTCAAGAAGAATATATTATTATAGTTCGGATATGGTGCTTTTATGGAACTCGATGCTATTCTCTTTTTTGATACTCGGTGATGTGATATGACATGATGCTATCTCCGTGATGTTATCTCCATGAATACATGATGTGATATCACATGATGCTGTATTGATACTCGTTGCTATGATGATTCTAAACTCGGTGCTATGATGATGCCATACTTGTGCTACAGAACTTGGAGTTACTACAAAGGTGATCACAATGAAGATGGATCTCAGGGCTATCTCAGGAAGAAGAAGGATGAAGTTTTAGTGCAAGCAAGGGAGATCTCGGTGAAAGGATGACTTGATGGAGGAAGCCTATGGTCTAAGAGTCTCGGTTGTCTCATCTTCAATGGTCTAAGAGTCTTGGTTGTCTCATCTTCAACCTATTTAAGGAAGATTTTTGACTGGTTTTTCCTCAAAGAGTGGGGAAAAACCTCTAATCCTTCAAACATGCTCTGATACCATTTGAAAATTTACAATTCTAATTGCAGCAACTGGAAATTTATTCTTCTAACTATTAATTAATTATGTAGTTTATTTGTTATGGCAAATAAAGAATAAATCATAGTGCAATTTTTCACCATTAAAACTAAGAAAAATAAAATCACTGGAAACTGAGAAATGCTAGCCCACATACATAAAAATGACGTTATTTTGGATAATTGTCCCCAGAAAAACCCAATGTGAGAAAACCGGTGCAATAGTTGAGGGTTTTATTATTATGGAGCAGCAAAAATTTTGAGTACAATAAAATGAACACCAAACTGGCGATTCTCTCTAAGAGAATACTGGCAAAAATATATGACGAAATTTTACCCTCCTCCACAAGCAATCCCAACTCAATCTGACAACTCAAAGTGAGTCGTTCATGTGAAAATTCTATAATGTATAATTCTATTGCAGGTACTTATTATATTTCTTCTATTGTATTCTCAATCACAATTATTTAATATTTAACTGTGTTAAATACCGAAATAAAATATGTTGCAGACTTCATGATCAATAAACAACATAAAAGAAATAGCACAAGTAATCACACATAAACATCATTATTTTTGGACAATTGTCCCCGGAAAAACCTATGCGGGAAAACCGGTGCAACAAATTTGAGGGTTTCTTTATTATGCAGAAATTTTGAGTACAAATGTGTGATTGTAAATATAAATAAATGACTTGAAGAAATCTAATGAGAGTAGGCTTAGTGAGACAAATATCACATCACCACAAAATTCCGGCACTGACCTGCACCCACACTGAGCTGCTCTGCGTGATTTTTGCGCAGTGACTGCGTCCCTCACGCTATCACTGCGTCACTATTGCTGTTGCTTGTTGTGGTTGCCTCTGTGCTGACTGTTGCCTGAGACTAGAGTGATTTCCCCTTCGAGCAATGACCTCCGGAAAATGGACAAACCCTTAGCTGCCTCCACCAACAGAAATCGAAACTCCCTTTGCTGCTCTGCGCTGGCCCAACATAACTGCTGCTTGGCCCTCTCTACATTGCTGCTATGGCTCCTCTCTCTCTTCTCTTCCTTTACTCTTTCTCCTTCAGAAATTCTCCCACGTGGAGATTTCACCTTCCCCTCTCTGCAATCAAGAATCACTTCGACTCTTCCTTCGGCTGAAGAAATCGATCTCTTGATTCTTTCTCCATCTAATGTATTTTCCATAGGTCCCTCACCATCCTTCTTATAATCATTCGTTGACTTTTCAACGGGCCGGATTAAATCTTAATCAAGGGCTAGGATTAACTTGGTGATCCAGGTGGATATTGGTGGCCACCCGCCTATTCCACTTGGGGCCCCACCATTGCCTCTTTCAATTTTTCAGTTTCAGTACAATTTACTATTTTTAGCAGTTTTTCGGGTCCTGAATTTCCGGAGCCGTTTTGAGGCCCTAAACGACATTTTTTGGGCATCGCGCCTTCGGAACGAATATTTGTGGCAAAAGTTGTAGTCCTCGGATAGATCTTTCTAAATATGTACCATGTGCGTCAAACGAAGATAGTATGCCAAAGTTACATCCCTGGGAAGTTGAAACATCAATTTACCCAAACGGAGCCCATAGTTTTGGCGTTTCATCTTCTAGGGTTAGGTTTTTGGATGTTTAGAGTTCTCCATTGTTTCTCAATAATAAATAGGCCCTCGAACCTCATTGTAACTCAGTTCAGAGGCCTGTAGCCGCCACATCTCTTCTCAAAGATAGCTACCAGCGCCCTAGCTAGTTTTATTTCCATTCTGCCTGTAAGCAAATTTCAGTTCTTTGATATTAATGAAATGAAGTGTTGTTTCCGCTACATCTCTGTATTTATGGTTATATGTTTATTTTGTTGCGTTCCTGCATAAATCCGGATCAGTGGTATCAAAGGGGTCTGCTTTTTCTCGATCCTTCTTTGCATGTCCCCAATGAGGTTGGGGTATAAGGAGCTAGGGCTTGATCTGGTGGAACCTTTGCAAGATCAGCCTCGCAAACCTTGACGGACGCCCATGGGGGACGAAAAGAAAGATGAGGGAGCAGGAGATCCTATCAAAATATTGCTCGAGGAGGCCCTCGAAAAACAAAGGAACGCGATGATGGATAGCTTTGCTCAAATCCTTCAACGGCTGCCCACCGGCGGCGCATCTGCATCCAGTAGCCACTCTGGAGTTGCGACTCCCTTTAAGGTACAAGTAAATTTTGACATTCCCATATTTGAGGGTCAAATAGACGCAAATGCCGTAGATAGATGGTTGAATCTATTAGAAGGATATTTCTTTGTTCATGACTTTTCAGACCGGGAGAAGATTATTTTTGCACTCCTCAAAGCTACCCCCCATGTTAAGGACTGGTGGGAAACCTACTGTGAGAACAAGGACCAGACAGATCCCTCTCTGTTCTCGGCTGTACCAACTTGGAATTCTTTCCGAGACGCCGTCAAGGAACAGTACTATCCCGTAGGGAGCTATGAGGACAAGTACATACAATGGACCACACTGCGACAACAAAGGGATCAAGATGTGCACGAGCTGACGAATCTGTTCCATACCCTGCGCACAAAGTTGGGTATCAAAGATTCAGAGAAACATTTGGTGCTAAAGTATCGCAGCTGTCTGCACAGATACATTCAGGAGGAAATGGAGTTCCTCGGCATCTCCTCGCTTGGTACGGCATACCGGTATGCTGCCAAGATTGAGCAGAAATTCAAGCAGAAGAAGCGAGACTTTGGATCTGCGAATCAAAAGCAAGGGAAAGGTGCTTCCAAACCGCAGAACAAAGGGCCGAGCCAAGGCATGGCGGCTAAAGACAACTCATCGAAGCCACAAGAAAAGAACAGCACCGCAAAGCCAAAGAGGGACATGGGAAAGTGGTGTGAGTTCCATAAGAGCTCCACTCACAACACAAGTGAGTGTCGGGCCAAGCAGTCGCTAGTGGCCGAGATGAGGGCTTCTGAGTCAAATGCATGCTCCGACTCCGAATCAGAACCTGAAAAGGGGAATGAAAAAGGGAAACATATTATTGATGCGGAGCCCAACGCCACTGTTGCCACTACAAAGATCTAGAAGGAGGAACCGGAAGATCCAGAGGAGGAGGAACGTCTCTTCCACTCCCAGATGTGGGTAAAGGGCTCCCCTGTACAGTTCATTGTCGACAATGGAAGCCAAAAGAACCTCATTTCAGCAGACGCCGTGAAGCGGTTGGGCTTGCCGACCACAGCTCACCCACATCCATACACCATTGGGTGGCTTCACCAAGGACGAGATCTCCGCGTCAGCCAGCAGTGCCGCCTTCCCTATAGCATCAAGCCCTTCACGGATGAGGTATTATGTGACGTTGCTCCTATTGATGTTTTTGATGTATTATTAGGACAACCATACTTGTGGAAGCGTCATGCTATGTATAAGTCTCGACCTCGTGCTGTTATTGTTACTTTGGGAAATAAGTTGTACAAGATACCACAGGTACCACCTCCTGCCGCTATCTCTTTTGTTACTGCAAAACAATTCAATAAGCTCATTTCCCAAACCAGGAAATTCATTTTCCTAATGATCTGCCCCCAGGGCAAGAAGAAGACTGTGGCCACGACCTCCAGATAGGGCTCCTCTGCACGACAACAACAAATGGATAAGGTTGTGGAGGAGTACGGGGACATCTTCACCTCACCCACAGGGGTTCCTCTGCACTGTCAGGTCAAGCACCCGATTGATCTGACCCTAGGTGCGCCGCTACCCAATGGACCGATCTATCGGCGCTCTGTTTTGGAGAATGATGAAATCAAGAGGCAGATTCAGGAGCTGTTGCAGAAAGGTCACATCAGACCAAGTTCATCGCCCTGTGGGAGCCCGATCGTGTTGGTACAGAAGAAGGATGGGACGTGGAGACTCTGTATTGACTATCGGGCGCTGAACAAGATCACTGTCCGGAATAGGTACCCAATCCCACGGATTGATGACCTTATGGACCAACTCAAAGGTGCAAAATATTTCAGCAAGATCGACCTAAAGTCTGGGTATCACCAGGTACCAATTGAACCCTCCGATGTGTGGAAGACTGCCTTCAAAGCCAAGGAAGGCCTTTTCGAATGGCTGGTCATGCCTTCCGGGTTGACAAATGCTCCTGCAACCTTCATGAGGATGATGGATGACATCTTGTGGCCATTCACCAACTCATTTGTAGTGGTGTACTTGGATGACATTCTGATCTTCAGCCAGACTTGGGAAGAGCACCTTCACCACATCCGACAAGTCCTCCAAACACTACGGCAACACAAGTTGTGTGCCAATTTGGAGAAGTGCACGTTTGGCATGACCCATGTTCAATATCTGGGATACATTATTGATGAAAGGGGGGTGCATGTGGATCCAGCCAAGATCCAAGTCATTCGGGATTGGCCAGCCCCGACTACTATAACAGAGCTTCGCGGCTTTCTGGGTCTTGCTAATTTCTACCGTAGTTTCGTGTTGGGATTCTCTCATATCACTTGGCCCTTGAGTCGAAGTCACCAAGGGAGGACGAGCAAAATTTCTGTTGGTCGGAATCTCAACAGAAGGCGTTCGTAGAATTGAAACATCGCCTCTGTTCTGCCCCAGTGCTCACATTACCAGACTTGCAACAACCATTTGAGATCGAGACAGATGCCTCTGACTATGCTATTGGGATAGTTCTTACTCAACGGGGGAATCCAGTGGCATATCACAATGAGACATTGTCCGACACAGTTCGAAAGTATCCCACTTATGACAAAGAAATGTATTCCATTGTGCAAGCCTGTCGACAATGGAAGCATTACATTTTGGGGGAAGAAACAATCATCCACACAGACCACCGGCCCCTGCAGTTCATACAGACACAAGGGAAGTTGCAGAATGATCGCCATCAGAAGTGGTCCACATATCTG
>CM076571.1:784646446-784808144 GCA_034641835.2 Pinus albicaulis
CAACAGTTTCATTTGAATATCAAGTACAAGGAGGGTAGCACCAATAATGTTGCAGACTGCCTCAGCCGACCACCGATCGTGGCCCTCACCACCGTGCTCAACTCTTGTGGGCATGAGACTTCTGATTGGCCGCTTCTCTATGAGAGTGACCTAGAATTCGGCCACACTTACAAGGCACTCTTGGGGGGTACACAAGTTCCAAATTTTCACCTCCAAGATGCACTTTTATGTCACCTGGGACACCTTTGTGTTCCTTCAAGTGAGCGTGCCAAGATGATATGGGAAGCACACTACAGTCGAGTCGCTGGGCATTTCGGGGTCGAGAAAACAGTAGCAATCCTGTAGAAGTATTTCTATTGGCCGAACCTTCGAAAGGATGTCGAGAAGCACATCAGATCCTGCACTGCTTGTGCCATTGCCAAACCGACCATCAAGAAGCAAGGCCTATATACTCCTCTACCTACCCCTAGTCGGCCTTGGGAATCCATCTCCATGGATTACATGTCGGGCCTGCCTTCTACTAAGCAGGGAAATGACTGTGTTTTTGTGGTCGTCGACAGATTCTCGAAGATGGCCATTATGGCGGCCTGCAAGAAGAATATCACAGCAGAAGCCACTGCTAAACTCTTCTTTGAACGAGTGTGGTTGCACTTTGGGATCCCACAGTCTATCATATCAGATCGGGATAGCAGGTTCCTCAGCACATTTTGGTCCAGCCTCTGGTCGATGTTGGATACCAAGCTCACCAAGTCCACTGCTTTCCATCCCCAAACAGATGGCCAGACAGAGGTCGTCAACAGAATGATTGTACACATTCTGCGCATGTACAATTCAAAGCATCCACGCACATGGGACGAGAGCCTCCCATATGTACAACATAGTTATAATCGGGCTCTCCACAGTTCAATCGACCATAGCCCCTTTCAGGTGGGCTTGGGATTCCAGCCACTATGTCCTATTGACGTAGCCATACCATTTGCAGCTGCTCAAGCCGATTCAGCTCATGTCCAGTCTGAAGTTGACAAAGCAGGTAGTTTCATCGAGCGCATTCAACACATCCGCCAACAAGTTCATGATATATTGGACAGAGCCAATGCCAAGTACAAGCAACGCCATGATCAACACTAGGTGCCACACAACTTCCAGGTGGGCGACAAAGTATGGCTACATTTGCAGAAGGAGCGCCTCACTGGACCCCACCGCAAGCTTTTCCCACTTCGATACGGGCCATACACCATCACCAAGGCTGTAGGGAACAATGCCTTCAAGCTCAGTATTCCACCATTCCTTGGTCTGCACCCAATCTTCAATGTGGATCGCCTTCGTCCTTACTTCCCACCTCTACTGGACACCTCAGACATTGCAGAACAACTCACACCAACAGAGTTAAACCCAGACTGCATGGAACAGGCCACCACAGATTGTATCAGGGACATGAAAATAAAGAGCACTCGCCAACAAAACATCCAACTGTATCGGGTTGTCAAAGCTGGCCAACTCCTTCACCAAGGCAAGTGGTTCACCAGGGACCAAGTTCAGCAGAAGTTTCTTCATCTCATGGAAGAACTCAACGCAATGGGGACCATTGCTTCTTAAGGGGGGAGGAATGATCCAGGTGGATATTGATGGCCACCCGTCTATTCCACTTGGGGCCCCACCATTGCCTCTTTCAGTTTTTCAGTTTCGGCATAACTTACTATTTTTAGCAGTTTTTCAGGTCTTGAACTTCCGGAGCCGTTTTGAAGCCCTAAACGATGTTTTTTGGGCATCACGCCTTTGGAATGGATATTCGTGGCAAAAGTTGTAGTCCTCGGATAGATCTTTCTAATGATGTACCATGTTCGTCAAATGGAGATAGTATGCCAAAGTTACGTCCCTGGGAAGTTGAAACACCAATTTACCCAAACGGGGCCCATAGTTTTGGCGCTTCATCTCCTAGGGTTAGGTTTTTGGATGTTTAAAGTTCTCCATTGTTTCTCAATAATAAATAGGCCCTCGAGCCTCATTGTAACTCAGTTCAGAGGCCTGTAGCCGCCACATCTCTTCTCAGAGATAGCTACCAACGCCTTAGCTAGTTTTATTTCCATTTTGCCTGTAAGCAAATTTCAGTTCTTTGATATTAATGAAATGAAGTGTTGTTTCCGCTGCATCTCTGTATTTATGGTTATATGTTTATTCTATTGCACTCCTGCATAAATCCAGATCACTTGGAGGTGATCCATGACTTTATCTAGAAGATTGACTCTTATTTTAATTAATACCCTTTAATTAATCGGTTTCCCTAAGTTTAGACTTAGGAAAACATTAAAAAACGATTAATTAATTTAATTAAATCATCTCTAAGTGGAATTTTCCAAAATCCTTTCTGGGTATTATGGAATACATGTGTCTTAGCCATATACAAAGTTACAAGGCTAGAGCACATCCGATGCTACCATAAATCAACACTCCCTCTTAGCGAGGAAAGTGCTCTAGCACTACAACTCTAAGTGTTGCTCTGACTTCTATAACATCTCCTATCGTGCTGTTGATGCTGCCTATCAACACTGCACAAAAGATGTTGCAATTGTATTGCTGCTGACTCTGCATGCTGCTGCCAACTACCACTGTACTGTAACTCCCTCTTTCAACTGCGCTGAAGATCCATTGACTACTGAAATAGATTTTCACTCATACCCAATTGTCGTCTGAACTGAGTGAACTTAATCCTCCGCAGAGCCTTAGTGAGTATGTCTGTTGTATGTTCACCTATGGGAATGTATTGGAGTTGTACTGCCCCACGCTGAACACAGTCTCGGATAAAATGATTCTTGATGTCAATGTGTTTGGACCGATCATGAAATACTGGATTTTTAGAGAGTTTGATACAACTCTTATTGTCACAGTAAACTCAAGTCGGCTCCATCTTGCTCCTGAATAGACTCACAAGGAGTTTTTGAAGCCATATGGCTTTGCATGTAGCTGTACTAGATACCATGTACTTTGCTTCAGTTGTGCTCAATGCTACTGACTTCTGTTTCCTGCTGCACTAGGACACCATTCCTAAGCCAACACTGAAACAATACCCAGAGGTACTTTTCCTTTCCACTGAACTTCCTTCCCAATCTGCGTCTGTGAATCCACTGAGTCTGACATCCTCTCCTCGGCCATACTTTATACCAAATCTGGTTGTTCCTCATACATATATCAAAACGTGCCTTGTTGCTGCCCAGTGCACTCTTTTGGGTTCCACCATGAACTGTCTAAGAGTGTTGACAGCAAAGAAAATGTCTAGTCTGGTGTTAACTAGATGCATCAATGACCCGATAAGCTGTTTGTATAAGGTGGGGTCCACTTCTGCATCTTCTGATGTGTCTATCTTCTTCCAATTAGTGATCATGGGTGTGGCCATGGGCTTGCAATCCTGCATTCTGGACCTCTTCAGAATTTCCAAGGCATACCTTTGCTGCCCCATGAAGATATCTCCATCCTTCTGATAGACTTCCGATCCTAGGAAGTAGTGCATCAACCCCAAATCCTTCATGTCGAATTCAACTTCTAGATTCTGTTTGCAATCCTTGATGAGCCTAGATGATCCAGTGAGAAACAGATCATCTACATATAGTACAAGTATCAGTGGCTCATCCTCTACCAGCAAATAGTAAGGATTGGGATCCGCGTCACTCTTGACAAACCCCATCTTTTGCAAATAGCTATCTATTCAACCATACCAAGCTCTCGGGGCCTGCTTAAGCCCGTACAAGGCTTTCTTCAATTTGCATACATGAGACTTCTGTTCATGAATCTCAAAACCCTCTGGTTGTTCGATATATACCTCTTCCTCAATTTCTCCATTCAAGAACGTTGTCTTGACATCCATTTGATGAATCTCCCATCCCATCTGTGCTGCTAAGGATACAACAGTCCGGATGGAGGTATATCTGGAAATTGGTGCGAAGGTCTCTTCATAGTCAATGCCTTCCTTCTAAGCATACCCTTTTGCCATGAAACTTGCCTTATATTTTTCTACGCTACCATCTACAGCGTATTTGATCTTGTGGATCCATCGTGATCCAACAACTGATCTGCTTTGAGATCTGGGCACCACTTCCCAGACATCATTTGTCATGATAGAACATACTCTTCTATCATGGCATCTACCCATACCTGGTGTTGAACAAATTCCTAGAAGCTGGAATGTTCCTCTACCTGGGCAACCAAAGCCTAGTACCTATCAAGAGGTCTGCGCTGTCTCTTCCCATTCCTGGGAGTCCCAATAAAGTTTTCTGCATCTCTCAGTATCTGCTGAGCTTCTTTGCTGATCCAACCACTGGTGGAAGGCTGCTCTCTCAACTCTTCCTCTTGATCTAGCTGTTCCTCAGACTGAGTATCTTCCTAATCCTCTTCTGTGAAAACGTTAGTACCTGTACTTGGTACCAAATTTTGTCTTTCTGTCTATTCTTCTTAGTGCCTCTGTTGTTCTTGAACCAAGGGAATTTCTGTAGTCTAATCCTCTACCGGCATATCACACGATTTCTGAAAAGCTCTATCTTCCATGAACTTAACATCGCATCTTATCACAACCTTTCTACTGCCAGGAATATAGATCCTATATGCCTTGGAGGTTTCACTGTATCCTACAAGATACCCCTTTTCTGCAGTTTAATCAAGCTTGCTTCTCTTCTCGCTTGGTATATGACAATATGCCATGCTACCAAATATTCGAAGATGCCCTACCTCCGGTTTCTTCCCTGTGAAAACCTCTTCAAGAGTCTTCTTCCTCAATGCCCTATGAGGAGTCCTATTCTGGCTATACACTGTCGTGTTGCAGGCTTCAGCCCATAAATATCTGGGCAAATCGAGGTCAAATAACATGGCCTTGGTTGCTCCTACAATTGTCCTGTTTTTCCGTTCTGCCACACCATTCTGTTCGAGATTGTATGGCGCAGTCCACTCTCTCCTGATGCCCTCCTTTGCACAGAAATCTGTGAAGTCTTCATCTATGTATTCTCCACCATTATCTAAACGCAATGTCTTGATTTTCTTCCCCATCATATTTTCAACAAGAGCCTTGAATTCTTTGAACTTTTCAAAGACTTCATCTTTTGTCTTGACTCTTAAGGAAGTAAATCCAAGTTTTCCTGGAGTGGTCATCGATGAATGTGAAAAAATAATTGCCACCCTTGAGAGAATTAGTGGACATCGGTACACAGATGTCTGGGGGTATCAGTTCTAATATGCTTGCTGCTCGGTTTTCACTTCTGGGAAAGGATGCCTTAGCATACTTCCCAAGTACACATCCTCGGCATACATCATCATGCTCTGTGTTGATAACAGATGCCCCATCAACTGTTTCTCTGAGCATCTTCAATGCACCATGGTGCAAGTGCCCCATTCTTCTATGCCAAAGTTTGTTCAACCCTTTCTTGTCGTCAAGACTAGTACTGATTAGTGCTATCAGAGATTCAAGCTGCAACCTGTATAGTTTGTTGCTTCTAACTCCGGTCTGCCTTGTTTGCTTCCAACTTGGGTGCTTGACACATCCCTTATTTCCAATAAAGTGTATGTCATACCCTTTGTCCTGCAACTAGGATACTAAGATTAAATTCATCCCAAGCCCCGACACATGTAGTATATCTGTAACCTTGACACTGATTCTGTCTTCCGTCTGAAACACTATGGCTCCTCTCCCAACTGGAGTGCATTTCGTGCTATTCCCCATAGTGATTTGGAAGTTCATTTGTTCTTCCTTATAGCTCTAGAAATATTCTCGTGCTCCAGTCATATGAGTTGAAGCTCCACTATCAATATACCAGATTCCTGCAAATGTTGAACTTGACAAGCATGCACCATCCTCTTTTAACCTAGAGGATAAAACATCTAAGTCTGCCATACTTATCTGTGCTTTCTTTTCTCTGTGTTGAGTCCCCTTTGAAGCTTTTGGATTGCGCAGTCCTCTTTCTGACCCTGCTTCCTTTGGATTTGACTGCTCCGATACCATGTGAAAATTCTATATTGTAGAATTCTACTGCAGCTACTTATTATATTTCTTCTATTGTATTCTCAATCACAATTATTTAATATTTAACTGTGTTAAATACCAAAATAAAATATGCTATAGACTCCACGATGAATAAACAACATAAAAGAAATAGCACAAGTAATCACACATAAACACCGTTATTTTTAGACAATTGTCCCCAGAAAAACCTAGTGCGGGAAAACCGGTGCAACAGATCTGAGGGTTTATTTATTATGTAGAAATTTTGAGTACACATATGTGATTGTAAATATCAATCAATCACCTGAAGAAATCTGATGAGAGTAGGCTTAATGAGACAAATCTCACATCACCAAGAAGTTCCGACACTGACCTGCACCCACACTGAGCTGCTCTGCATGATTTCTGTGCAGTGACTGCATCCCTCACTGCGTCATTGCTGCTGCTGCTGCTTGTGGTTGCCTCTGTGCTAACTATTGCCTGAGACTAGAGTGATTTCCCCTTCCAGAAATGACCTTCAGAAACTGGAAAAACCCTCAGCTGCCTCCACCAACAGAAATTGAAACTCCCTCTATTGCTCTTCGTTGGACCAGCGTAACTGCTGCTTGGCCCTCTCTACATTGTTGCTATGGCTCCTCTCTCTCTTCTCTTCCTTTACTCTTTCTCTTTCAGAAATTCTCCCTCTCGGAGATTTCACCTTCCCCTCTCTGCAATCGAGAATCACTTCGACTCTTCCTTCGGCTGAAGAAATCGATCTCTTGATTCTTTCTCTGTCTGATGTATTATCCATAGACCCCTCACCCTCCTTCTTATAATCCTTCGTTGACCTTTCAACGGCCCAGATTAAATCTTAATCAAGGGCTAGTATTAACTTGGAGGTGATCCATGACTTTATCTAGAAGATTCACACTTAGTTTAATTAATACCCTTTAATTAATCGGTTTCCCTAAGTTTAGACTTAGGAAAACATTAAAAAATGATTAATTAATTTAATTAAACCATCACTAAGTGGAATTTTCCAAAATCCTTTTTGGGTATTATGGAATACATGTGTCTTAGCCCATATACAAAGTTACAAGACTAGAGCACATCTGATGCTACCATAAATCAATAGTCCAAGCCCCCTGCGTAGGCTTTTGCGTCACCCTTGCATAGCCTGTGACTCACATTGCACAGATCTTTTGCTACTCAAGTCGTTCTTCCTTTCGTTGCTTTGGAAACGATCCCCATAGCCTCTTGGAAAAATTCCCATCCTCTGGCAATTGAATCCACCTCTAGTTCAACTAAATCAAACTTCCCTCTTGAGGCTCTACGCAACCTCTTGGAGAAATAAGACGGCCTCCTCTCTTGACTCTTCTAGAAATGGAAACTCCTCTGGAAATCTGCTACTCTACCCTCTTCCACCTACTACTTGATCACTGGCTCGATCTCACTATTTAATCACCTGCTACTAGAAAATCGAACAACCTTGATCATTGAGTATCTGTATTGGTGTATTCTCCATCTACCCATCGACCTCTTCTTATAATCTCCAATTGAGACTTCAACGACCACGATTAAATCTTAGTCGATGGTTGAGATCATCTCTACGTCAATCCGTGTGAGTTTCTAGAGAATTCTCACCTTTCTCAATTAATTCCTATTAATTAACAAGTTTTCGTAAGTTAAACTTAAGAAAAATATAAATGATGGTCAATTAATTTAGTTGAGCTATCTCTAGGTGGAATTTCCAGAAACGATTTCTAGGTTTTGGAGAACTCTTTTTTTTTTGCCTCTCCACAAAGTTTGAGACTAGAAAACCATCTGATGCTACAAAAACTAACATGAATTGACGGAAAAAATAAATTTAAAAGCAATATTTTGCAAAATCTGTATTCGGGATATTACACAATGAATGATTATATGTGAATTTTATTGCTGTAGATATATTCTAGAGAAAGAAAAGTGTCCAGATTTGTTTTTAAGACACCGGTCTTAGGATTATCACGTAATCAGCATTTGCAAGGAGAGAACATCCCATTTATGAATTCCTTTAAGAGCAAAATAGGAGTGGATCAGCAAGTCTAAAATTATAGTAACCCAAACAACAAAGCACTAAAGTAGTTACAAGTGTTTTAACATGATACAGTGGACTGTTGCTGAAACTAAGTGCTGAAACCGTGTATAGCAGCAGTGAATAATCAAGATTTTCAGCAATAACATGTGTCAAATATGTGTGAACGTTGAAGGTTAATTCATAGCTACATTCCATGCACAAATTTATTCACATATCATATGTCCAGCAATAACATGTATCAAATATGTGTGAACGTTGAAGGTTAATTTATAGCTATATTCCATGCACATATTTATTCACATATCATATTTTGTATCAAAAGAAATTGACCAAGTGTTAAAAACCTGATCCACGGATTTTGAAACAAAAAGAGCTGAAAAATGCTTGGCCGTTTCGCTTAAAGACCAATTCATTCCATCACGAAGGGAATTTATTTGTTGTATTAAGATGTTAGAAAGAGAGATATAACAAAACTTAATCCAAGTATGAAGATTTGGACCAAGTTGTTGAGTATCCTCAACAAAGTAAGAGTGAAAAAAAACTCAAAGGACCATTATGCCATTACCAAATTGACCATGCATTCTGATTTTTTTGAAAGGAAACCTTTAAATTAGTGAGTTTTTATTATTTTTAGAGGATATAGTTGCAGATATCCATGTAAAAAAATAGCAAGAAAATTATTAGATTCGCATCTCTATACCATCCCCAAACCCCCCAGGGTGCTCCACAACATGCCCAAGAGGTGAGTGCTCCACTATTTTGATTGTCTATCTTTCCAAATATCATTGTAAGAGAACAAGCAAGGGTGCTCCATTACAAGAGTCAGATATCATGCTACCACTAAACACTAGCTCAATCCCCCTACGGTGCTCCAAAATGTGACAAAAAAGAGAGCACTCTAGAAAAAGGGTTGTCTAATGTGCTGAACATCATCATGAAAGTATAATGGACATGAAAAATACTAAGTATAATGTCTTCATCACTCATGTCAATATGAGGGGTAACATCCAGCCCTGGTAAAATATTGCAATACTGGCATTACATGTAACAAGAAAATATTCCTCTCAAATGCAATATTGCAATTGCCAAGAGAACCAAAGAGTAAAATAACTTCTTCCTTTCGGACACATGCATATCAAGTAATAATCTTATAGAGAAAACAGATTTGGGGTAACTAGGAATGATATAATGATCAGTCATAATCTCTCAGTTTTCATTAAAGCTGCAACGATGATTATTATGAGAACAAGGTCATCAAAGAAATAGTACTGTAGTAACAATTTCTTGCACTGTCTCATTGGCATTGACTGTGAACAGTGTTTTTAGACTTGAAAACTTTGCAGGAAAGAATGTCCTAGTTATCTCCTAATGCTTTTACATAAATGCATTCTATTTGAAGGTGTTTTATGGGTATGCACGAGATGTTTTATAAGATGAAGTTGTTTCTTCATATACAAAATTGCTTATGGTCACATGGAAAGTCTTTGGTGGTTTTTGCTTAAGGTGTTCAAAAAAATGGGGCAGTTCTTTTTAATTTTTATTGTTATGGGTAATTCATGCTTCTAAATTCAAAATTCATCTTTTCCTTTTACTATCGAGAATTTCCGTTCACTATTTTTCATGATGCTTCCTTGCTTCTGCAGTCAAACGGAAGCAATTTTTTATTTTTCATACTTTGAAGGAAAAATATCGTATTGGGAAGGGATGCATTTGTGTATGAAGTTGCAAATCTGAATTTAATGTTGGCTGGTACAGTCTATCTTGATTATGGCGAAGCCGGATTGAGCAAGGGTGCGCTTGCTGGAATTTTGATAGGGACCATTTTGGGCACAGCTGTTGTTTCTTCAATTATTCTGATGATTTTTTTGAAGCGGAGGGCAAAATACACTAAAACTGCTTCCAGAAAGAAATTACTAGGTAGGTTAGCTGCCCCACCTCTCTCATGTGCATGCACATGGATAAAGATGAGTATGTATATAGCGCTGGCACATGTCATGCAAGCCCAGAATTGCAATCAATTTCTAAACTTGTCTCTGCTAGATAAATGTCTAAGTTATATCCCAAGCAACATTGAAGTGATCAGCACATGTAGCTAGCATGTCTTTCTAATTGTTTTCCCTAGACCAAAGGAAAATAATTTGATTTATCTCATACTTTTCCCTTTTTCAGTTATAACTACATACTTTCTCATAAAGTTTGATTGTGGTTTCATCTAATCCATTTTTCATATTCCTAAGTTGAGAAGATGCTATCTAGAATGAAACATTTTCTAACAGACATGTGAAATTTGAATCTAGCCAGTTTGTCTTCCAAGATTTGACGCCAATGTATGGTTATTTATTCCAATAACAGGTAAAAAGCGGGTGAAAGTAGTGGCTGTCAAAGATTTTAAATATAAAGAGATAGCATTGGCTACAAATAATTTCAGTGACTCCATGGAAATTGGACAAGGTGGCTACGGCAGGGTTTACAAGGGCCATTTTGATGGTATGGTAGTAGCTATAAAGCGTGCTCGGGGAGGATCTTTGCAAGGAGAAAGAGAATTCTCCACTGAAATAGAGCTGTTATCTCGATTGCATCATCGGAACCTTGTTTCACTTGTGGGCTACTGTGATGATCATGGCGAGCAGGTACACTCATTGTGCTTCTTGGACTGTTATGTTTGTTTCATTTTATTTGAAAAACGAGTAGAATGCAATATAGAGGAGAATTTTGGTTTGTCTTACAAACCATATTCTACTATGTTATATTTGTAAGTTGTGATGAGAATTGAATGGATTGTATGGTACTTCAATGTGATTTGCAAGAAAAAAAATTCCCACGTTCTATTTGAAAGTCGGGAAAAATCGAATACTTCTTTTCTTATAATGAACAATCGCATGAACAGAACTCATAATATTGTAATGCAAGGATTCCAATTAGTGTTCCATCCATGAATCACAAGGTAGGTCAATGGTTCATGGATCTTGTGCACTCATTATATCGATGATAAAGGGAAATAATGTTTGGCAAATATAATCGTTATCATCATAATTTCATAGACAGATTAGAAACCATTTTATCCCATGCACAAGTACATAAATTATACATGTCATAAGACAAGAAATATGGCCGGTTTGCAATACAAGATACAATTTCAGCAATAATGTGAATACTTTCTATTCTCTAGAAAACCTTAGGAAAATATACTAAAAGCTTTTTGCATGCTTCCAATGAGATATAGACAATTGGTAGATTGATGGACTTCTTGTGGCAGCTAATAAGTTCATGGAAGCCCATTAAGTTTTCTAGGGCCAATCACACGGCAATGGGCATGTATTTATTATCAAGGTTGTTTACTAGGATAATAGGTTTGCATATAGGGGATTTAGGTAAAAGTCTATGAAAGCATGCTGTTATGACTATTTCATGCCATGCTTGGATCTTTCTTCTTTAGTTATGTGGCCAAAGAGAAATATATCATCTATATTTCAGCACGTCTATAGCTAGTTTTGTGCTCCTAGGAGTTATGCCTCCTTCCTTGTTTATGTTGTAGTATTTCCATACCGTTTTTGGTGTCTTACATACACTACTTTTTATATATTGTCAATTAAATATTTATATTTTCTAGAGCTTGCAATAATCTAAAATTTTATACATATTGACCATTATATATTTGTGATGTCTCAAAAATCAATCTCATAATTTACATTATTTACTATTGTAATGACCTAACTCGAGTTATAGGGAACATAGAAATATTAGCATGCATATGATAGCTATATATGCATGTATCACGTGTATTGCACTAGTATATGCACTAATCAATTATGAAAAGTCTCAGTGTGTGGTATTGAGTGAATTATTGAACTATTGAGTAAAATATAACGAATGTATTGTAAGGTAAAAGTTATACCTACCACTATCATAATATAACTAATATATTGTTCGAAAGAAAGTAAAAGCATTGACTTATGCAAATAAAAGATGATATTTTAATAAAATCCAAGATATTCTAAATGATAAATGATGATATTTAATAATAAATCCAAGATATTTTAAGAATCCAAGATATTTATTAAATAATAATATTATTAATATAAATCTAAAATATTCATTTAAAAAATGATATTTTAATAAATATCTTGAAAAGGGATTTGTCTAAGATATTTATTAAAAGATGATATTTTAATAAATATCTTGAAAGGGGATTTGTGTATAAAATGAGAAAAGGGGGAAAATTGTAAATGGGAAAAACTTGGAGGGGGGAATCGGTCAGTGAAGTGGGAAAACTAACCCAGATGCTGTTACAAGATTTCTAACTATGGGAGACAAGAGCAGTGAGTTCTAACATAGTCATAGAGTGATCTTAATTGTTATTGGAGTTTTGAGCACGGAGGCCAAAAAACTTGTCTTCTAGATCTGGGGACAGAGAGATAGACCCCAGATAGGCTGAAAAGAAAATGGCAGTTTGGTAATGAGAATTGACGCTATGATAGGTCAGAGACATCTTCAAACACGGTTCCAGGTAAGTATTAAATAGTGAATTTATATATTTTGCTCCAAAAATTCTACTTTGGATTGTGTAGTATCAATTTTATTAATGATTATTAATTCAGAAACTTAGGACTTTACACATGGTATCAAAGTAAGTTAAAACCTTTGGGACCTTACAGGCCCTACATAAGAGGAATTTGGGAGGAGCTATGCTTGTGTGTGCACAGGTGTCAACGCTGGCTATGTGTCCAACCATATTTACCACCAATTTTCCATTTTGCGATTGCGGTCAAAATCCTGAATATTGACAATCCCTTGACGTAAAGAGAAAATAACAGATGAGACGCCGCAGAATTCAAGGATAAATCCATGGATAGTATATCGTAAATCTTGTTAACTCATACGGACGACAAGCTTCAAAATTGAATTGATATTTTCATATGAGCTGTCGAAACTCATGCGGATGGCATGCTTCGATTTCAACACATTTAATTGATTAATTAAAACAATTTTCCTTCATTCAGTCTATAAACCAGAAACCGTTGCGTGTAGTATTCGAATAAATCACGACTGGAACTCTAAGAATTGGTAATTTTCATACCCTACCTAGTTTAAATTCTGGACTTTCTTGCATAAAACCCCACGAATTACCTGTTCGGGGTTTCAAAAATTTGAAGCTAATTTGTATTGCTGGATGTACGGTTTAAATATCGAAAAAACTCAGAATGGCCAGTCTACTGTGTCAACTGATTAGTATAAGGAAAGTTGTATTCTTTTAAATATTTTTTTATAACTCGGTCGTTTTAGCCGATCAAAGCGACTGTGTATATCTCAAAACTGAAAGGCAGTCCCGGTGCTAAAAAAAAAAAATATATATATATATATATATATATATATATATATAGTCCAAATAATTAAAATGGATCAAACAAACTGTAGGCTTGATTGGGTTTCCATCTGATCGATGGCCAATTAATTGTTTTTGCTTTGAGATGTTGGACTGAGGCCATTCTGGCTAACATGTCTTCCTTTGGTATTCGAAACACGTGTAGTTGTAAAAAGTTGAAAGATCATTGTTTTTGACAGTGAAGCCATTTGGCTAATAAAATGCAGGTTGAAATATGCCAGTTTTACTAATCCTAAATTCTAATCTATCTATTCACTGTGTAATATGGAGCAGTGAAATAAAGGGAATAATGCTCCTTTTAAACAGAAACTCCCCATTTTTTTGGTAACATCCTGGGATGTGTTTCTTCAAGGATTCCCATTTAATCAAATTAAGACTCACTGTTAGCTCAGCTCGGACCGGGGCATAGAAACCCAGAAATTAGTACCAGGGCATGCATAAACCCATTGATCGGTTTGTGCCTGGGGGACTTTACATATGGAAATCAACCGCGTCCCTTTGCATTTATCGACTGGATAAGAATGGTATTCTCTCGTGTCACAAACAAGAACTCCATAATTGCTGTAAGCTGTCTTGAGAATTTTCTGGCCATTACACGATTTTAGCTGAAAGAATTTAACGCATCTCTGAATACAAGAAGGAAATTTACGGTGGAGCATTTAACTAACTTCTCGCCAGCGGAATGGCAAGTTTTTTTTGTGTCGGTGAAATTCAAAGCAGTGTGAGTGTGGAGGATTTAGGATTCTAAAGTGAAAATTTGGACGGCATGGGGGAGGGTCCCGTCTTCTGTGGCTACAAAATTTGCATTTTTTCCTCCAAATCCTTCGTCTTACAAGATAAGTAGAGACGAAGTTAGCGGACTTTTAAAAATGTCGGATGTTCCTCATAGGGAAAATGTTGATGTACGAAGCTTCCTTCGAGAAGAGGGCAAGAGATAGTGGCCATGTACTTGCGGAATCCTATGGCTACGATGACCCTTTTGTATAGCGTAGTCTACCGAGACTGCGTTTTCACCCAGAATTGGGCAATGATTTTCAGAAGATCTGGTAAAGATTTGCTCAGAATCTTGTTTATAGTTGTTAAACTTTAGTATTTTGAGTGCTCTAAGAGTTTTTGATAGTGCTAAATCCATTTCCACTATCAAAAATGGATTCCAAACACTCCAAGGACCTGATTTTCTGAATTTTAGTTGATTGGATTCTGACAGTTTTCTGCCATTCGGGCTAAATCGCGACCTCGATAGACAACTCCTTTTTTATTCTCACGGAAATGCGGCAGATTTGGGGCAGATGTACGATCTTTTTGTCGAACTTAGCGTTCATCTCCGCGTGAACTCGCTGGGGTCTGTACTCGAATACCTTGTCCTTTGAGTTTTTATTTTTTTGACAAAGTAGTCCTTGCAGAATAATCGCTTACTCGGTTTCCGTTTCTCTTATTTGATATTTTAAGCTAATTACTTTTTTAAGTTTGATTGGTATAGACTTTCTGCACCTAATTATTTCATTTCCATTTTGACATTGTAAATGTTTTACACGTTCCGTGGAAATGGATTAGTTTAGTTTTTTCTATATCAATTATGTTGTATATTGAATGTCGATGGCTTCTCTCAGATTTATCTGTTTGTTGTTTCATGTTAAGAGTAATATATGTTGGTATAGTTCTAACGTTAATTTCTAAGTTCTAGATGTGGTTCTGCTCTTCCCAGTGTATTTTAGAATAGGGATGGAGCTTAAGGGCCACTTGTCAATGTCTGATAAAGTAATTCGATCTAATTTCTTAAAATAATAAATTAAATTAAGTTACTGCGATTTTCTGATATTATGTTGGTAGATGTTCTTAGGATCCGAGGAAGAGCTTCTTTGTGCTGATGGATAAGTGTAGAGTTTAGACAAGATTGTTGATCCACCACGAGTTTATCTTGACATGTTTTAGAAATTAGGCAAAAACGGTTTAGCGTTGAATTTACATTTGGACCAACCAATGATTGAACTTGCCACAACTTATCTATAATTAGGAGATGGTGATAATTGAAATAAACTTGTATGCAAAGAAATAGGAGCTGCTTATGAATTCACTGTCGGTGTGCTGCTAGAGAGGAACTTCGAAATGCTCACTAATTCAGATTTATGACATTAAAATGCCTGTGAGAAATTTCACAACTATGGCTTATAATTGAATGATCAATCCCATAAAAATTTCCTATCATACTGTGATTTGTTTATTCTATTCCATTTCTTCAAATTTTGGGTCACTGCTGCCATAGCTGTTGTTTCTTTCTTGACCTCAGCTTTGAGGTCCCAAAGATCTTTTTCAATGAGTCATTTTTTCTTAAACTTTCAGGAGTTTATGAGACAACATGGTGAAGCCATTCTGAGAATTGGAAGGAGTGAAATGCTAAAGAGGAAACTTAGAGAGTGTTTAAGAAGAATAATTGAGACTAATTGATAAAAGATTTAGTGAGAACATGTGGGAGAGAAGGGAGAAGGTGCTTGGCTTTCAATTTTTTAACGAAGTTGAAATTTTTTTTTTATCCTGATAGTTGATGACAATGAACACCTTAATCTTCGACATTACAGGTAGAAATGGCTTCAAGAGAACTTCAGTCCATAGGTTTAAGTGTTAAGGAATACAAAGTTAATCTAGGGGTCAGCTAGACTAGGTTGAAAGTATTAGGATGAATGATAACAATGGGAAATAACTTAGTTTCTAACTATTTCCCAAGATCTTGTGTTGATTCTTGGATATCACCACCTTATTTTCATAATTATAGCAACAATCCTAATATAACCCAAGGTGTATTACTCTGAATCATTCTTGATAATTTACCTAAAGTATTCAGTGTTATGTAATATTCAATGACGAGAAAAGTGGTTTTCAACTTTTGGAAGAAATTGAAGCTTTTAACAATGATAAAATGAAATTTTATATAATTCGATATTCGAAAGCTATGAACCCTAGGATGATAAATCTTATTAGAAGAGATGAGATATTTAATGCTAATCTATGTATCAAAGACATATATCAAGTTCAATCCCACTTGATTCATAATCCATTACTTTTACTTTACATTCCATTCGACAAAGGAGTTGAGATAAATCATGGATATCAGCTGCAAATTTTTCCACAATGAAGTTTAAGATTTTGTATATCGTGCAAGTAAAGTTTGAAGTACATTCAAATTATTATATTAAAATGAACACATTACCATCACTTTAGACATTAAACTTTTTTTGTAACTATTGAACATTAGAATGGAAACTATCCTAATTGTTTTTATACAATTGAAACATTTCATTCTTCAAGTAACGTTGAGCTTTCCATATATATATCTTACTAGCTGATAACTATAACCATTGATGATATGAATTTATGCAAATATCTTTAATACCGTTTTCTTATGTTAATACTTTAATTATTATTCAAGTATATGTGTAGGTGGTTTAAGGAAGAGAGTGAAGGTTTAAAATTTTTATAGTTTAATATACACTAAATTGGACATTTTGATGTTCAACCATTATGTCATTGTTAAGGTAGATAATTAGCCATTTACAACCGTAAGGATTTATCAATGTCCAAAACAAAATAATATGGCAACATAGCATTTTCATGGAAAGGAAAACAATGTGGTTTAGGAAAGAGAAATTAGGGACATTATGACACTATATAAGATGATTTTTGGTAATTATTTAGGCATATATAAAGAATAGTTGGTAGAGTTTCTCCAAAGAAGATAACTCTTGAAGCAAGGAAGAATAGTAATGAAAGCATGACTATGGACATTATGACAAGACCATTAGATATGAAGTTACAACCACATGAAAGGCTAAGCTAGTTTGAGGTAAATTGGTGGATGAAAGAATGCACTAACTATTCAAAAAATGTTGGGAGAAATCATGAGTAATCAAATTGAGAGTAGAAGTATAGTTCAATAAAGGTACACATCAAACGAAGACAAAACGGCTGAAACATATGGATGAAACATATATTAAGATGGTAAGAAACTACCATGTAAGGTAGTAAACACACTATTAGAACAAGACGAAATAGTTACCAAGAGAGTGCAACAGAAAATTTCAAAGTTTGATCTCCATTGTTACCATAATATAATCAATATAATACCTAGGGAAGACGGAAAAAAAAAAAAAATTACAAACTGTTAATGATGATTATAAATGTTATTATCATAATCAGTTTAGAATATTGAGATCGACAAAATAGCACCAAAGGTGAGTGAGTGAAAGTTTCACAAAGCAATATAAGAAGTCAATGACATTAGATTAAAGAGTAAATCTATAATAAAATTGATCAATTATAGGATAATTTATGTGCATGGAAACATCTATAATAGTTTCTCCCTCTAATAGAAGAGTCACATTATAAAATTTTCCTTAAGTGACTATCTATATCCATGGATTATGGACATCATGGAGTATGATTAGGAAATTCTATCCTATGATGCCTTAAAACCTGAAATGGTAAGTAGATTACATTCGATATCCACGTTATTGAATTTATTTATAGGGTCTTACCCAAGTTGAGGAATAGTAACGATATTTCCAAGTGTAATAATTTTATGCATTAAGAGAGAAGAAAAGAAAACCATGATGACTAGAGGTGAGAAAAAAAGGTCAATTTGATAATATGTTCTTTTTCAAGTTGAAGTAGACATGGAATATTAGGAATATCTGGTATAAGGAAGTGAAGGGATGTTTTCTATCAAGAAGAATGTCCTGTAAGGAGTTGTGAACACTCCTAATTTTTTAAGAATAACAAGTGAGAAACTGGGAAAATGTTTAAAGGTAAATATTAAAGATAATAATTGTACACCGTTAGAAAAGAAGATACATTTGGTGATAAGATGAGGCCTAAGGACTAATGAGAAAACGATTAATGTGAGGAATAAGAAGTTGGTATGCCATTGATGAGTTATGTGTTGAATTAAATGAGTCAATGTAATAAAAATGAAAAGACTATGATCATTACAATATCTGAAAAGGCTATGGTCATATGCTAATTTGAAACTTAGGTTACTAATTGATATTGAAACCTTGAAATTAACAGTACAAGTGACCAAAACAAATGCCTCCACATATGTAAGTCACACCATGGATAATATGAAAGGCACCCTCAATTGAGAAGCATGCATAAACATTTGTAAAATCCAACATTGATTTTCTAACACTTTGGTCTATTCGGTAAATTTGAAGAGAAAGAACCCTGCTTCAACAAAGTAAACCAATTATAATGCAAAATTCCTTCAATGAAAATAAACCTCCCACTAAGGGATCTTTAGAGTAGTCAATTAACTCTTCCTCTATCTCCAGCATAACCCTAATGATTAGCCCTGCAAAACCCTACTCCATGGCTTCTAGATTTTTAGGCTGAAGATGAGCTGAAATAACATGATAAAGAAGTTAATGTTATTATTATCTCTTTGGATCCAAATTACAAATCAAAGATAATT
This sequence comes from Pinus albicaulis, assembly GCA_034641835.2. Classification (NCBI taxonomy): domain Eukaryota; kingdom Viridiplantae; phylum Streptophyta; class Pinopsida; order Pinales; family Pinaceae; genus Pinus; species Pinus albicaulis. The sequence goes on from CM076571.1 coordinate 784,665,330, forward strand.
AGACTTAAAAGACAAATAAATAACAAGAATTAAAAGGTTGGCTAGATCCATATGTAGTTTTTTGTTTTAGAGTTCTTAATCACCCTGTATCAAGAAATTAGATCATGCTTCAACTAAGCAGTAAGTGTTTTGTGCTCTTGTTTCAATTCATTTTGTTTCTATATATGCAATCATAAAGATTGGAGCATCCCTCTATTTAGATTTAGAGTCTCAACCTGTGACTTTTATAAGGTTAATCGGTTAATATAGTATAGAAACTAGTAGCTACACCCTTATTTGTATATCCATATTCGATTATTCTATGTGACATTTATAATTGTGGGTTATATTTATAAGCATTTAAAAACTTATTTTGTATAACCTTACCTTATTTTGGATGGATACTTAAGATTGTCATTTTGTATTATTACATGTAAGAATATATTATTTGCTTAAACTTTGTCGGTACATGAATAACAATATGAAGAAAGTTTTGCTTAAACATTGTTGGTACATGGATACTGATATAAATTATGAATTATGTTATGGATACGGTATCTATAATTTTACATATCAACATAAATGATGAGATAGAAATAAAATAATGATTACAATTGACTATTTAAGGTGAAAATGAATTTATAGACCTATTGGATAAACATAACCAGGTATGTGATATGAACTCAAAGATCAATATCGCAGGTAGCAGCATATTTGGAATGTGTAGAAATTGTTATTTGAATAACAATTTGCATTGGATATATTGATAAACATGTTATAATTTGTGGACAAGTGTTTACATCACAGATGGTATTATTACCAAACAGACCGCGTGATGACAAAACTCCAAAAACAATTGAGATTCACTGAGATTCCATGATAGGGTGTTAACACTGGTCCTACTAGGAGAGGTGGAGGTGTTTCCCACCGTTTATCCTCCAAAACTTGGAGTCATGGGAGGACTGTGCGAGTCATTCTCCCCTAGACGTGTGATGATGACTGCCGGATGCCTACTAAGGAATCAGGTTGATATAGTCGACGTTGTAACCCTTGAGGTCTATGAATGGTTAGGTCAGTATAGCTGATGCCATGTCATATTCCAGTAGAGGATGAATAGGATGGGAGCAGAAGAGATTAGGAAGGATAGTATGATTCTAGAATAGCTTGGGAACTCTGTTGGGGCAAGACGTGACTACTAAATTTGTAAACCAATAAATGATCAAAACATAAATGTTAAAGTGTTCTCACACATTAAACGAAAATTCAATTATGGTACACTACCCTTATATGATTATACTAATCACTTAAATAATTAATGATATACGACATAAAACTTAACTTCGGGATGAAGTTTTTTGAAGGAGGGGTGTATGTAATGACTCAACTCGAGTTATAGGGAACATAGAAATATTAGCATGCATATAATAGCTACATATGCATGTATCACGTGTACTGCACTAGTATATGCACTAATCAATTATGAAAAGTCTCAATGTAGGGTAATGAGTGAATTATTGAAGTATTGAGTAAATGCCTAACTCACCAGAATATAATGAATGCACTGTAAGGTAAAAGTTATACCTACCACTATCATAATATAACTAATATATTGTTCAAATGAAAGTAAAAGAATTGACTTATGCAAATAAAAGATGATATTTTAATAAAATCCAAGATATTTACTAAATGATGATATTTAATAATAAACCCAAGATAATTTAGGAATCCAAGATATTTATTAAATAATAATATTTTAATATAAATCTAAGATATTTATTAAAAAAATGATATTTTAATAAATATCTTGGAAAGGGATTTGTCTAAGATATTTATTAAAAGGATATTTTAATAAATATCTTGAAAGGGGATTTGTGTATAAAAAGAGAAGAGGGGAAAAATTCTAAGGGGAGAAACTTAGACGGGGGAATCGGTCAGTGAAGTGGGAAAACTGACTCGAACGCTGTCAGAGGATTTCTAACTGTGGAGACAAGAGTAGTGAGTTCTAACAGAGTCATAGACTGATCTTGATTGTTATTGGAGTTTTGGGCACTAAGGTCAGAAGACTTGTCTTCTGGATCTGGGGACCGGAGAGGTAGACCCCAGATAGGTTGGGAGGAAAATGACGGTTTGATAACAGGAGCTGAAGCCATGGCGGGTCAAGAACATCTTCAAACACGGTTCCAAGTAAATATTAAATAGTGAATTGATATATTCTGCTTCAAAATTTCCAATCTAGATTGTGTAGTATCAATTTTGTTAATGATTGTTAATTCTGAAACTTAGGGCTTTACAACTATATTCAAAATGGTTCCTATTGTTGCAAAATATAGCACCTTAGTGCAAAGCCTCACTGAGTAACCTAGATTGACAACAACAATGGGAGAGTTACCACTGTCGCCATAGCAACCACTCCACTTGTTTCTATGGTTAGAGAGAATCCATAGGCTTCCTTAATAGATATTAGGGTCAAGTGACCAAAACGTACTTAGGCTGAATGCCCCCCAAGGATTCTTCAACAAGATTCAACCAAGGAAAGTATGCAATTATTTGGGTTTTGGGTCATTTAAGGTATAATTTTAAGAGAGAAAGTTGAAAGGTACCTATGACTAAATCTAGACAACTTAATTTGTCCAAAAAAGACATAGATTCCCAAAAAAATGCAATCAAGAAATTACACTTTGTTGTTATAAACTAGGTTTTCAATCAACAAATTTACAAAATGCCAATTTTATATAACAACAATAAGAAAAATCCCTAGAATCGATGTTAAACAAGTGAAGAATCAGGTCTAATTAATGAGTGATCAAGGGAATAAATTAAAACACTTTTTGTGATCGCAAAATATGTAATGTCCCCAATTTTGTGATGGGAGTCACTAAGGAATTTTGCTCAATTTTAGTAATATTAATTAAAAAGGGGCAAATATTATTGGAGGACGATGGGTAGTATCATTTTATTGGAGAATAGCGGCAAATTATTATTTTATTAAAATGGCAGTGTTACCCACCCTGTGGGTAATATGCATAGGAGAAAAAATTTCTCCTAGATGGTCCTCAGCCTGCAGCCACCCGATAGCTCGATATGCTATTTTCTCCACCGCCTAAGCTAGCCATCTGGTCCCTCGCCCATCTGTTATGAATGTGTGTTTGAAGGTGGGCCTCCCGACCCCAAAGGTATGACTTTTCATTGGTTTGATTGAGTAATTTTGTTTACATTGCATGTGTGCTTTGTGGCATGGATTGGTGGGGGGATTCAATGGAAAGAGTGGGACAGGTTTGTGCTCTTGTCTCCTCCACCAGATTTGGTGTTTAGCCTTGTATCCTAGTCTCGTGGGATCTCATTTACTGGCCACTAGCTTTAGGGTTGGAACTACATGGGAAATCTTGATTTTGGTTGTGTGGTCCCGCTTCCCAACACCATATACATCACCCCCTTTCGCTCATTTTTACCCCATTTATCATTTTTCCCATCTGGGTCCACACGAGTCCACTGCGTCCACATAGGGTTAGACTCCCCTTCCCCTTGCCCCCACCTTGGGTTGGGCCTGGGACGATGCCCCAGAGGTTGATGCAGCTAAAAGAAAAGAAAAAGCATAATTTGGCCACTATCAACAGGAAAATGTACCACAAAATTTGGTGGAGAGGCTAAAATATATGTATTCTCCAATACCCAGAAATCGTTTCTGGAAACTCAACCTAGAGATGACTTAATTAGATTTGTTAATCAAATTTTAATATTTCCCAAGTCTAAAATTAGGAAATATGATTAATTAATCAGAATTAATTAAGTCATAGTGTGAATGATGTGTGAAAATTCCCAACCCTGAAATCCCTATTGTAGAAAACTCATATTACTTCTCCTACCTGATAAATTATACAAGTTATTTACTATGTTCTATAAGTAAATACTGAAGCAAATACACTGCAACCTTCACTAAATAAACTGCGGAAATTAAATGCGGAAACAATATCTGAGCAAGAAAATTAGACACACATTACACTGTTTTTTTTGGACGAAGTCCCGAAAAAACTCAATGCGGGAAAATCGGTGCAGCAACTGAGGGTTTGTCTTATTAAGCAGAAGTTCTGAATACAATCTAGGATGCACTTCTGGCCATCCATATAGAGAAAATTACTGACAAAGAATTATTGAGAAAATGTCCTTTCACTAACACTGGAGATCCGACACTGACACAACACTGAATTGGACAACCCCACTCTGGTTGGGGACTGCATCACCTCCTTTTGTTGGTCATTCTGCCGGTTGGATGTTGATCTTCTGCCCCTCCGGTCTCACACCCCAACACTGTAGCACTAGATCTGACTGATCCTCAGCAAAACTTCGATCTCCTCAAGGCTGCAAGCTACCTCTGCATGGCACTGCGCTGCCAAGCATAGCCCCTACACTGCCTCTTCTGCGTCCTCTTCTCTACCTTCTCTGTGATGTATTACCAGCTCAGGAAATGATATTCCAACTAAAACTATCACTGCCCCTCACTGCAATTGAATCAACTCAATCAAATCCTTTGGCTACTCTGCGCTGCTCACTTGAGAAATTCAATCTCTAGACTCACTCGGTGTGTTTTCCAAATGGCCATTGAAGTCCTTATAATCTTCTCATTGGATAACCAATGTCCCAGATTAAAACATAATCAAAGGCTTAGATCATGTTGACTTGATCTTCCTCTTTTTCTAGAAGTTTCACACCCAGTTCTATTAATATACTTTAATTATTTTAATTCTCTAAGTTTAGACTTACGCTCCCATTAAAAATAATTAATTATTGTAATAAAACCCCATCCGGGTGGAATTTCCCAAAACTCTTTCTCGGAATTTTGGAATAGATGTGTCTAAACCTCCCTGCAAAATTTGAGACTTAGAGCACATCTGATGCTACCAGAAATCAACACTCCCTCTTAGCGAGGAATGTGATGTAATAATACTTCTTGCTGAAGCTCTATATTGACTCTGTAACATCTCCCTCTGCACTGCTGATGTCTGACACTGCTGACCACCAACTACTACGTTGTTGCATCTAAGCTGTTGTTGACCCTGCATATTGTTTCCAGCTGCATCTGCACTCAACTTTGATGTTGCTGCTGCAGCAGAAAAACACCCAAAATCATTGAACTAAGTGTTTAGCATGATGCATCTGATATTGAAGATCTGACTGTTGCTAGTCTCTGCACTGCCCCTCTGAAGTTGCTGCGCTCCTGTTGAGTCTGCGTTGTGCCTTGCTACACTGCTGCCAACTGTTGAGATTTTGGGTAGCATCGGATGTGCTCTAGCTCCAAAACTTTGTGGAAGGGCTAGAACACATGAGATCTCAAAGGCCCAGAAATCGTTTGGAGAAATTCCACTCAATGTGAAAGTTATTCAATAAATTAATTATTTTAAAGGAGACCCTAAGTCTAACTTAGGGAAATAAAATAATTAAAGGGAATTAATTTAAACATGTGGGTGAGAATGTTCTAAGTGACACGGATCAAGTCTTTTCTAATCCTAGCCGTTGATTAGAGATTAGATCACGACCGTTGATTTCTCAACGAGAAAAGTATTAAAGGAAGGCTTGGGGTCAGTTGGAGAACATGCACAGAGCAGTAGCACTTGAGCTAAGTCGAAATTCTTAGGCACGGTTTGCTGAGAGTTTTTAAGTGAGCTTGCAGTGCTTGTGAGGGGCAGATCGGTGACGGATTATTCTGATCTGAGGCCAAGAATACAAAGGTAGAGAGGCAAATTCGTACCAGGCAGTGCAAAGACCAGCAGGAGGGACACAGCCCAGCCAGGTTCACGCAGAGGATGACACAAGGCCTTCAGGGTAACGCAAAGGCAGCGTTGAGTCCAAAAGGGTGACGCAGAGGCTGTACAGTGGCTACGTTGGGCAGGAGAAGCTGACGCAGAGGCTGGAGGAGCAGTGCTGGGATTCCAGTGGGCCAGAAAGGGCTTGTATTCAGCGTATTTTAGAGGATTGCTTCCTCGGATCAATCAACCATATTTTCTATCTCCGAGTGATAGGTACGTCTACCGTGAAATTCTTTATTGGGCAAACCATTACTGGTTCCCTTGGTTGTATTCAGATATTCTGCTTAATAAACAAACCCTCTAAGAGTTGTTTCACCGGTTTTCCCGCATTGGGTTTTTCCAGGGACATTTTTCCTAAAAATCTTGTGTGTCCTTTGTCTGAATGTGCTTATTCTTCAGTTTCTTATGTGTATAGTTGTGTAGGCTGCAGTATATTTACTTTGATGTTTTATTGAATAATTCAAAAAAATGACTTGTTAAGTAAATCAAACAAGTAGGATAAGTAAATCAGATTTACTGCAGTAGGGTTTTTGTTTAGTAGATTCAGAAATTTTCACATGGTATGAAAGCATTTATAAATCAGGAGGAGTTGAAGCCATCAACAAATATCGAAGAAATTTTGCTGCAAGAAGGTAGTTGTCCCGAGAGACAGCGTTGATCCAGAAGACAGGCAAGGAAGGGTGACGTAGTCACCTGTGGGGCTCACGTATAACTTGTGTCAGCCAGGATATGTCACGTTGTAGCTGCAGCAGTGGCAGCGCAGTGTTTGCTAGCTAGCGTAGGGGTTTCGAGCCTCCATTTTTCCAGTTGCCGTGGCTGGAAATGCAGATCATTTTCTTCAGTAGCGACTAGTGGGGCATTGTTTTTGTTTATGCAGAACAATGTCTAGCAGGGTGTGACAAAGTAGGGGAAGTAGTCCCTCATTAGACTTTCTAGCCAAAAAGTTTGAGATTCAATCAGTGGAGGGATTGGAGAGGGCTGATTCGACAAAATTGGTGGAGGATTTCCGAGAAGGAAATCACTGGTTAGAGGGAGCATATTCTTTAGAGGGTTCTATCACCAAGAAACTCAGATCCGAGTCTCTTGCTGAGAGCAGCAGCAGAAGAAGGGAGAAGAGTATCTGTTTCGACATTTTTTTATAGCAAAAATGGCTACACAAGGACTGAGGGATCAGGACAGTTTGGATGGAGCATCCAACTTTGTCATCTAGAAGGCTAAGATCCTGGCAGTTCTGAATAATCTCAAACTCTTCGTGACAGATGAGGATGAGTATGCCATGAGTGCTCATGCACCTCTAGAAAAGGGGTGGGGTGACATAGATCTGTATATTGAGCTACAGATGGTGGCGGCAAGATCCTTGAGGTGCCCAAACTCTTGGGTCACCCTCACTGCTGCATCGGTTTTCCCAAGTTGGGTTTTTCCGGGGACAATGGCCCAAAAATAACAGTGTCATTTTTATTTTGTGCGCTAGTATTTTCTCATTTTCCAACGCTATTATTTTCGTAGTATTTTATTTGTGAAGGTTGCAGTGTGATTTATTTGATATTTGTCGTAACAAATAAATTGTTAAAATAATTAATTAGAAATATAATTTCTAGTTGCTGCAATAAAATACTAGACTTGAAATTTTCACATCATTTTCATCATCATCACTTGGATTGGCTTATTAGCTCTTGTGATATTTTCACTATCCCTTTTGGAGGACTAGTTTGGATGATATGGATGAATTTTGATGTTTGGATCTATCTATATTGCCTTGGAGTTTCATTATTGGCATAACTTGATGGTTGGATATACTCTTTTGTACACGCAAGTTTTATTTTCATGCTAATTCTTGTTATTTACTTGGTCACGTGAATGTTTTTGGGATTTTCACTATACAAGTTTGAAATTTACTATTGCTCTATACGAAATTGTGGAATTTTTTTTCTTTTTATGGCATTGCATCATGTCATGGGCCATGTATGAATGGGTGAATGTTCCTAGAGATATTTTATGTTAAATACATCTCGATAAGTCATCATTTATTGCAAATCGAAGTATAAATTTTTGAAGCAGTTGCTCTCATGCCCTAAGGCCATGTGAAGTTGTTCAAACACCTCCTTGATTGGGTAAAACCTTTCCAAACATTAAAACCTCCTTGACTCCATCTCTCCCAAAGGATAGGGCACTAATCGTCCATAGGTGATCACTTTCAAAGCTTCTTCCTTTCACCTCTCCTCTCTTTCTAGGCCTAGCCTTCATAGGTCATCTAGGGCATCACTTATCTCATGTTCTAGCAATCCAAACACTTCGATTTTTGGTGCACAACTGCTTTGAGGTTTTCTCTAGAGGCCACCCAAATTTCAAGCAAATTCGATGGTCGAATCTCGAGATATTGTAAGCCCTAGCTCGAGGATCGTTTCTTGCACTAGGTTTCCCTTGTCTAGTGACCTCATTTGGATCATTGCATTCTATTCCAATAAAATTTGTCCATTGATCCTCTGCTCTTCCAAAATTAGGTTAGTCCCCTTCTTGGGTGACCAATTCCACTTGACCTAATTTTGGGTCCACTTGGTCCTGTGTGGTCCCGCAACTTTATAACTCCAATTCCACAAAGATCACATAAAGACCAAGTCTCCATAAGGATTTCTAGGCTTAGGAAACATATATTCAAGATAAATCCCCAAAACCTAGCCTCAAGAATCATTTTGGCCCTTCCTAGAGAGCCTACCCCCTGTTTTCCAAGCAAGAAAGCCATACAATTGAGTCTCTCTTGTGAATAGGCCTTGGGAACCATCTTTCATCCTTCCATTGACATATTCATCACTGTGATTCCTCATATATCGGGCCTCCTCCCATCGGTGAAATTCTGTATAGAGTAGGGAGCCTTTGCCGAAATGATAGTGGCTTATTGCTCCATTGTTGCCCTTGACCTAGTAGTGGCCCTTCAGGATCCCCTCCTGGGACCCCTGCTGGTTTGAGTGGTAACAAGCGGCAAAAGTAAATTAGTGGAAAATGGCCCCCGCCAAGTAAATAATGTTGAAAAAGAGTCTAGAAGCATGAGGGGAAGTTATAAAAGTAGGATGGACTCATTTTGTGAATTATATTATGACTATTACACTTCACATTACATCTTCTCTTGGAGTTGTTTAGCACAAGAAGAGAAGTGTTGTTTAGCACGAGAGTTGCAGGCGGAATTTCACCCTCATATCAGAGAACTTCAAGTGTCTCCATAATGAGGAAATTTAGGAGGTCCAATTAAGGATTTCCACAAAGATTTATTGCAGGTGTTCACCCAGTTCTGCATACTTCCTAGGCATAGTGGCAGTTTGTGGAGCACAAATTTCTTTAGTTGGAGTGAGTTGGGAGATCCGATGATTTGCAGAGAGATTTTCCACCTTAAGACCGAAATTTTGGCAGTGTTTTGTAGGGCAGGAGTCTTGGCCATTTGGTGGGCTGAATTTCTCCATTTTGGCAGTTCGCAAAGCTCACTAGAGAAAGCTTGCGCAAGGGAAGAGGGAGACTAATTTTAGGAGGAGATTGGATGCAGAAGGTAGTTTCCAGAGGGAATTTTGTGTGGAGTTTTAGTGGCATTTCAGCAGAGGTTTGAGGAGTTTCTGGTGGGTTCTCTCATCACTTAGAATCAACTCATACCTTTTCTGGGTTTTTTTGTCTATTTGGAGAGGAGTATGTGGCTGCATTTTCAGCATGATCTAGACATAATTCAGGCTAGAAATCCACTTTCTTTCATCAGTGCGTTGTACTAGTCAACTGACAATTTGCACCACTTTCTGGGTTTCCTGGAGAGTTGGTTTGGGGCCAATCCCTTTCTGGGTTTTGTTTTCCTTGTTGAGAGAGTGCACCAACGAATTTCTCAAAATTTTCTGAGCACTTTTGAGGGCATATTTCCCATTTCCTATCTCATAGCAACAATAGAAATTTATTAGGTTAGCGTAGAAATTGGGGAGGAGCTTCTACAACACTTGGGCTTCAGTGTTATCACTTGAGTTTTCCTTGATTGCTTGTAGCAAGCCCAGGTTCTACTATTACCATCTATTGTACCCATTATGCTCATATTAATAAAATGGCTCAAAGCTTTGGTTCATATTTCTAGTGTTTAATTCCTGTGCGTGCATGTTTTTGAGATTGCATCTTGTAGTTAGTTCATAGCCCCTATTATTTCTTGTATTTTCCTATTAGGAATATTACAGTGGTATCAGAGCATGATATTGGCCAGTTGTGGGGGAGCTAGTAAGATCATGGAGGGGTAGGCCTGCATGCACTTTGAATGGTGAAACTTTGGACGTTCAAGTAAAGTAAGAAAGATGGAGTAGAGAGAGGATCGGGGAGGAAATCAACAAAAACAATGAGAAACTAAAAGAACTATGGGCCCAGTTGAGTAGCCTTGATGGGATAAACCAAATCCATCTTCATTTCTATGAAAGTGAACCTAGTGATAAGCATGTCATGGGCGTCAATCCATTCACATCACTCATGGGAGATCAACCAAAGCAAGGCATACCGAAAACGGTGGTAAAATTAGCCCTCACCTGCTTTGATGGTTCAACTAGGAGTTATGTTGGGTGGAACTAGACACATATATCTGGCTAAACCACATGAGAGAGGTGGATGCCATTAGATATGCCACTTGGCATTTGGATGGAGATGCCATGAAGTGGTGGTACTGTGGATTGATTCCTTTGAGTCACGCAGGCATTACATGGAGGCTCATAGAGAGATTTGACCGAGAGGACACCAGACCCCCTCAGCGAGAGTGGACAGGACCGAGATAGTTAGAGGGTGAGACTAGGAGGTGCTTCTGCTAGTGGAGACCTGGCTTTCGATATCAGGAGTCTGGGGAGGAGATTGAGCGCGAGGTTGATGGAATGTAGGAGTGTGAGGAGAATGTAGATATTGTTGATTTTTGAATAGCTTGGGAGGTACTCCAAGCCCTAAGGGTCAGGGTTTGGAGGTCGGAGCACCACAATGGGTCATTGTGGGATTGGAACCCAAGGTTGGGGTTTTGCACCCATTGATGTTTGGGCCAAAACCATGGAGCATTTTGGACATGTGATGGATGGAGATGATAAAGGATGGTGAGGAGAATCCAACGCTTAAAGAATCATCAAAATACGAGTTGAACTTAATGAGATATGAATTTTTGAAGTTAATAAATTCATTTTTGGGCATTCAAGTCATGTAGGCTTGAAGGAGGTAAGTCCAAAAGACATGTCTATTGGGTAATTCATGGGGCCCTTGTATTGGTATAAATGCAAAGTGAGAGAAATCATTTTAGCATCATCCCAAGTGCAAAAAATACATAGAACTCTACATCTGAACTTGGTCGCAGGCTTGGAGGAAAAGACATCGAAGCGAAGGGGTTGTTTTAGCATTATTTTTTGTCTCATTACAGGTCTATACCATTGCAGGAGGAAGGTCACATCTTCCAGTGAATTTTTGGGTTGGTTGTGAGTGGACAAACCTCTTTGAAGGCAGCCACAGTCCTGTGCAAGTATTAGGATGAGGGTCGAGGTCTCACTTCACGGAGAAGGAGGGACATAAGCGTAAACAGTGGGCTAGAAACAACCCTTCACCTCAGCGTATGGGAGAAACTCATTAATTAAGGACAACCGCAGTTGTAGGAGAGCTTTGGAAGCATTTGGAGGAGGCTACTAAGGACTATTAGAAGCCCTAACTAGGCAACCAATAGCTACAGCAATACACCAATCCATGGATAAGGTATGTGATGAAGTGTTAAGTTGTTTTTACTGCGACGGTCCATGTGTGGACAGTTTATGTAGCTTGTGGGAGCAATGTGTTAGGGTTATCTTGGGTGTTTAGAAACCATAACTGGGAGAAAATTTCACAGTGAGGTTTAGTGATTGTATTGGGCACTTAGTGGTTGGTGGAGGGCAACAAGAAAGTGACCAAAGTAGCCTTAGATCAGTGTGACAAGAAGGATATTGACAACTGTGAGTTGGGTGAAGGATTGTGCCTAAAGTGTAGCTCTTTCAAGGACTAAATAAGCTACTAAGAAGGTAGATTGGAGCTCAGGTATTGGCTAGCCTAGAAGAGAAGATTGAATCATCTTGTGTTCATTGTAGCAGAAGTGACTTGCAGCAGTGATAGGTGGCAGCCCTCCTAGATTCTTTATGTGTTGTTTCTTGATGGACTAAGGGATAGCTCGAGAGCAGATCAGGAGTGAAGGACCGACAAGACGAGATACGACATAGAGGCTATGATTTTGCACTAGAGCAGCGAGATTGTCATTATATCTTGTATTCTTGTACTTGTGGATAATTGAGGGTCATTGTCCCTTGTGCGAGAGCCCTAGATTGTTTTATTATTCAGTTGGTTTAATATAGCGAAGATTGGGTTGTTGTACATATATGTACAATATTTTGTAACAGAAAAATGTCTATACTTGTGCATGTGTGAGTTAATGCTATTTATATTTCGTTGTGCAAAGTAACTTTGTTGAGATTCTTGGTTTGGTAGTGTTAGAGATTTTAATATTCTATCCCAGACACCAAGGTCATGGAAATTCAACATGGTATTAGAGCGTGTCTAAGCTACTTTGGGAGATAGTGAATCAAGAGTGCACAGTGAAGTACAACTTAAGAGGGAGTTGGTCACATTGTAGGTGAAGGTCTCACTGCAATGTCGAAGTTGCAGGTTGGTCTCTGGTTTAAGGATAGGTTGGTAGGATTGTCCAACTATAGTCCATGGAAGGAAATGATCAAGTTGGTCTTGCAGGTCAACAGGATCTGGGAGTTCGCTGATAAAGCCATCAAGAAGCCAACTGACCCTAATGAGTTGGAAGTGTATGAAGATTTGGATATGAAGGCGAGATTTATCATTCTTGATAGTGTGAAGGATCCCTTAATACCTCATTTGTTCGGGAAGAACACTACACATGAGGTGTGGATGGCCTTTAAAAATTCGTTCCAGAATAAGAACAAGAACTGGGTATTGGTATTGGAGGATAAGTTGAAGTCCACCAAGATGTTGCAGGGTGAAGGAGTGACTTCGTATCTGACAAGGTTGTCTCAGGTCAAAGATGAGCTTGTTGTCGTCAGTGTGACTATTTCAGATTCTGATATGGTTAGGATTGCTTTGAAAGCGTTCATCGAGGAATGGAAGCCCTTCATCAAGGAGATTGTTTCCAAACTGGAATAGGTTGTGGGATGACTTCATTCGGGAAGAATTTTGAGACGAGGATCTTCATCCGAAGAAGAGGGATTCAGATGGTGATGTGGCACTTGCAGAACGAATGAAGGGTAAGCAGAAGAAGGACTTGAGTAAAGTCAAGTGTTTCAACTGTGGCGAGATGGGTCATTTTTCGTCGAGATTTCCAATGAAGAAGAAGACGGTAGATGATGAAAAGAAGAAAGGGAAGAAAGTCGTTGGTGTTTCCAATTCTACTGAGATAGATGCTCTCACTTGGACGTTGGAGGAGGAGGAATTTGCTATGATCTCTCATTTCTCGTAGGGCATCATCAATGAGGATAGTTGGTACGTGGATAATGGTGCGATGAACATATGACAAGGTCACAAGAGGTATTCGAGACTCTAGCTGAATGGGACTCGAAGTTTCAAATGGTGTTGGGCGACAAGAGTTAGTAGGAGATCCAAGGATCGAGAGTTGTGCCATTCAGGATGGAGACAGGACAAGTGATGTGGTTCCAAGATGTACTATTTGTACTAGGACTCAGATATAGCATTGTATTTGTCTCAATGATTGAGAAGAACGGGTTTGAGGTCTTACTCCAAGATGGGAAGGCTAGACTCAAGCCCATAGGCTCTATCTCCACAGGTATTGTGCTTGGAGTTAGAGAGCATGGTCTTTACAGGCTGACAGACAAGCGTATGGATCATGAGAAGAAGAAGCAGAAGGACCAGGTATAGGTTCCAGAGAAGCAACTACAGGTGTAGGCTGAAGTATAGGTACAGGTTCCAGAGATGAAGGTCCAGGTTCTAGAGGCTCACAGGGAGTCGAGTTCTAGAGGGAGTTTGAAGGTTCAGAGGGAGATTTTCTAGCCCAAGAAGAGTGCCTAGTTAGTGGGGAGCAAGGGTTCTTCTACATATGCCAAAAAGGAATCATGGAGGGATTGGAAAGTAATACAAGAAAAGAAGCAGGAAAATTCCAGTGACAACGACACTTCTGAGAGCGGTGTTGTTCATACTATAGGGATTACGGCAGTTGTGAGTGCCAGGAGTTGGGCGAGTGTTGCGAGTAGTGATGATGATGATTTACTACCTAGTCTTGGAAGTACCTCCCTCGCTAAGAGGGAGTGTTGATTTTAATAGCTTGGGAGGTACTCCAAGCCCTAATGTTCAAGGTTTGGAGGTCAGAACTCCACAATGGGTCATTGTGGGCTTGGAACCCAAGGTTGGGGTTTTTCACCCATCGATGTTTGGGACAAAACCATGGAGAATTTTGGACATGTGATGGATGCTAATGATAGAGGATGGCGACGAGAATCCAATGCTTCGAGAATCGTCAAAATCCAAGTTGTCCTTAATGAGATATGAATTTTTTAAGTTAATAAATTAATTTTTGGGCATTCAAGTCATGTAGGCTTGAAGGAGTTAAGTCCAAAAGACATGTCTATTGAGTAATTCGTGGAGCCCTTGCATTGGTATAAATACATGGTGAGATAAATCATTTTAGCATCATCCCAAGTGCAACAAATACATAGAACACAACATTTGAAGTATGGCCACAGGCTTGGAGGACAAGACGTGGGAGCAAAGGGGTTGTTTTAGCATTTTTTTTGTCTCATTACAGGTTCGTACCATTGCAAGAGGAAGTCCACAACTTCAAGTGAATTTCTGGGCTGGTTTTGATGTTGGTTGTCGGTGAACATGCCTCTTTGAAGGCAGCCACAATCCTATATAGGTGTTAGGAGGAGGGTCGAGGTCTCAATTCAAGGAGGAGGGTCGTAAGCCTGAACAGTGGGCTAGAAAGAGCCCTTCACCTCACTGTATAGGAGTAGCTCATTAATTAAGGATAGCCACAGTTGTAGGAGAGCTTTGGAAGCATTTGGAGGAGGCTACTAAGGACTGTTAGTAGCCCTAACCAAGCATCCAATAGCTACAGCAACACACCAGTCCATGAATAAGGTATGTGATGAAGTGTTAAGTTGTTTTTGCATCTAGGTGGATGGTCCATGTGTGGACAGTTTATGCAGCCTATGGGAGCCATGTGTTGGGGTTATCTTGGGTGTTTAGAAACCCTAACTAGTAGCAGATTTCACAGTGAGGTTTAGTGATTGTATTGGGCATTTAGTGGTTGGTGGAGGGCAACAAGAAAGTGACCAAAGTAGCCCTAGATTAGTGTGACAAGAAGGATATTGAGAATTGTGCATTGGGTGAAGGATTGTGCCTAAACTGTAGCTCTTTGATGGGCTAAAGACGCTACTAAGAAGGAAGATTGGAGCTCAGGTATTGGTCAGCCTAGAAGAGCACATTGAATCATCCTGTGTTCATTTTAAGAGAAGTGACTTGCAGCAGTGATAGGTGGCAACCATCCTGGAGTCTCTATGTGTTGTTTCTTGATGGACTAAGGGGCAACTAGAGAGCAGATCGGGAGCGAAGGATCGACAAGACGAGATACGACATTGAGGCTGTGATTGTGCACTAGAGCAGCGAGACTGTAATTGTATCTTGTATTCTTGTACTTGTGGATAATTGAGGACCATTATCCCTTGTGCGGGAGTCCTAGACTGTTGTACTACTTAGTTGGTTTAATATAACAAAGATTGGGTTGTTGTACATATTTATACAATATTCTGTAAAAAAAAATTCCTTATACTTATGCATGTGTGATTTACTGTTGTTGATATTCCGATGTGAAAAGTAGCTTTCTTGAGATTCTTGGTTTGGTAGCGTTAGATATTTCAATATTCTATCCCAGACACCAAGGTCGTGGAAATTCAATAGATATACCTAGCATGATGTTGGAGTCACCCTTGTTGGAGATCCCTTTGCTAGCTCTGGCTGACAACTTAGTCGAGGGAGTAGATCATACACTTAGAGGGCCATCTGTTGATGAGGTGCCACCCATGGATGAGGTGTCATCAATTTATGAGGTAACCAAAGTCATGTCTGATTTGTCTGGTGATTGCAACCCACCGCAGATTGGTAAGGTGCCAGGAGACATATCCATTGACAAAGTGCCAGCAGGCACAGAGTTATCCAGAGTCATGACAAAGTTTGTAGACGGTGACTACCTACAATTTATTGTTGAGGATGTTATGAATGATGAGCTATCTGTGGAGGGGCAGTTAGCAGCTCATGTTGAGTCCATGGTGGAGGAGGATGAGCAACCATCCTTGGAGTCAGTCATTGATGGGTAGAAAACAGGTGAATCGACAACCAACAAAGTTTTCATACTTTCAGACAACAACTGTTTTCAGGCATACATTGATGGGGCTTGCAACAGTGTTGGGATGCCTCCACACATTGGTGAGAGAGAGATCGTGTTATCTAGGCAGAGTACATGGGTTGGCCAGACTAGCGAGGCAAGGCGACACGAGCTGCACAGGGTGTAGCATTTGCAGGATACATGGAATTAGGTGTTCATGCATTCAATTCCTCTCTTGGTGTTGGACGGCAAGAGATATTGAGTTGGTATCCGATGGAGCTAGCTGGGTGCTTAGATACATCCATGGCCACTGTTCAATAGAGGTCGTGAGTTACCAAAGGGGCTCTAGGGTCATATTGTTGTTGGGATCCAGAAGGGATTCTCCATCACATCGTGGAGTCAGTAGGTGATGGTAGTAGCGGTGTGATGAACCCAATGGTTGGGTACACACACCTTTTTATATCCCCTTCAGAATTTCAGACAACACCAGTGATAGGATGGATTGATAGGGTAGCTAGAAGATTTGATGAATTGTCATGGTAGGTTGGTTGTACATGGGATAGTAGGATGCTCAGTGTACTCTGACAAGAGTTGGTCAGAGGAGGTGGCATTGGCAAGCCACTGAACAGTGTCTTGTATGGAGTCGAGGATTTTCCATGGATGTAGGGGAAACCAAGCAACAACATTGTGGGGTCACTGCCACTGGCGCTTAGAGATGTTTGCTAATCAGATTTCTCAAGGAGGATTAGGAGAGGAGGTAAACACATTAGGGGTAGTGGTAGTGAGTTAGGGGAGATGATGATGTAGACAGGATGCAAGTTGATGCCCATTGACTCAATTTTAGACCATGCCATCCAGGGGTGTATAGGGGTATGCATTGATGCGCAATGGTATACAGAGGAGCACATAGGTGCATGGTGGTGTGCAATGGTGTGTAGATTAGCATCGTGGTGTAGGATGAGTGATTCACATCACAGTGCATTTCCTCGTAGTGTGAGAGACACATCGATACAAGAGGGATGTTAGTTTATCTGGGATGATGCGTTAACATGTAAAAGGGTCCAAGGATGGACAAAGATGTACAATTGGGTGAAGTTGTATTTTAGGGGGCACGAGGATACATGGTTATATGAAGTAGTGTGCAAGGTTTCATTTCGAACTAAGGGAGTGCGACTAGTAGGGATATTCCTTGACGAGGATGTCAGGCATGCCATTGGGGTGGACATACCCAGGTTGGGAGAGAAAATCGGTCACGGGACGGTCTGGAAGCGTCCACACAAGTTCTTGATCATACCCATCAGAATCCATACATCTTCCACTCGTTGGCACCACGTGCAGTTGAGGGGATCCTTGTTGTGTCTGATCTAGACCCACAGTGTGGATAGTAGGACTTGGGGGATTTGCTTGAGACGACACTACGAGATTCAGTGCCTCAGGGGCATGATAGATATTCTCCAGTGGAGGAGCAAGGTCGGTGCACGAGTTGTCAGCCATATGCTAGGGGATGAGGTGATCTTCTACAGGGGTGGGATATCGTTCATCATTGAGCCTAGACCTGGGGTGTTGGTCATGGGGGAGACATGTGACACTTTTTCTACGGGGCATGTCGGGATCCTGCATGAGCAAGGGATACCGTCTACAACTGAGGCAATTTTCCAGTGGGTGCGTAAGCCCCAAACATTGTATTGGCACATTATTGAGAGGGCAGATGGCAGACTTAACGGTGATGGTTGGCAGGAGCAGGACGAATCTGCATACATTGAGTCAATTTTAAGTATCAGCTACCCATCTATTGGCTGTATTTAGGGGGTAGCTATTTGGCACATGTGGTTTCCAGGGTTCATTGATACTACGCAGTGGCAAGCACATCGCAGTTTAGCATGCATCAAATTAGTTCATGATATATGGAGTGTATATATTGATTATATGTAGGGACTAGAGACGAAGCACAGATGGATTCCAACAATTGTCAGAGCTATGCCACAAGAGTCTAGTTATAGGATCCAAGGATTCAGTTGGTTGATAGATCACTTTGTCTCATGATGAGCAGAGTCATGGAAGATAGTGATCTAGCTCACTCTTGGGTTGAAACATGGGGATCACAAAGGCCTTCAATGTATGGCGAGGCAAGCTTTCCTTGTTGTTGCAAAGGTTTAGGGTTAACTTTGGATGGGTAGGATTTGGCAACATGGAGATGCTGGGAAGTACGTATTTGTCCCTTATCGGTATTTCACCATCAGGTTCTAGGAGATGAGGATACGGTATGCGCATGATGGGTAGTCAATTATAATCAGAGTGGCGCAGTGTCGGCATGGTGGCATCCTTTTGAGATTAGCATGGTACCCTGGTATCGAGAGATTCGTTTATGATAGGATGGTGCACGAATTTAGGGTAACTTAGTGGCACATTTGGGACCCTAGTACTATTTTCAGTGATGATTTGGGCCAACAGAGAGAGGGAGCGCTTGTTCGAGCATTGCTTGAGGAAAAACAATTTTTGGTGGGGAGGACTGTAATGTTCCAAATTTTGTGAGCATGAGAGTCACTAAGGAATTTTGCATAATTTTAGTAATATTAATTAAAAAGGGGCAAACATTATTGGAGAAAGGTGGCTAGTATTATTTTATTGGAGAAGAGCTGAAAATTATCATTTTATTAAAATGGCGGAAAAAGTAACTTAGTGGAAAATGGGCCCCACCAATAAAATAATATTAAAAAAGAGTCTAGAAGCATGAGGAGAAATTATAAGAGGATGGGATCATTTTGTGGATTATCTTTTGACTATTACACTTCACATTACATCTTATCTTAGAGTTGTTTAGCACAAGAAGAGAAGTGTTGTTTAGCATGGGAGTTCCAAGTGGAATTCCTCCCTCATTTCAAAGAACTTTGAGTGTCTCCTAGTGAGGAAATTTGGGGAATCCAATTTATGATTTCCATATATCTTTATTGCAGGTGTTCACCTAGTTCTGCGCACTTCTTGGGCGCAGTGGAAGTTTGTGGAGCACAAATTTCTTCAGCTGGAGAGAGTCGGGAGATCTGGTGATTTGCAGAGAGATTTCCTACCTCGAGACCAGAATTTTGGTAGTGTTTTGCAGGGTAGAGGTCTTGTCCATTTGGTGGGCCTAATTTCTCCATTTTCGGTGTGCGCAGAGCTCACTAGAGAAACCTTGTGCAGGGGAAGAGGGAAACTAATTTCTGGAGGAGATTGGCTGGAGGAGAAGGTAATTTCCAAAGGGAATTTTGTGTGGAGTTTTAGTGGCATTTCAATGAAGGATTTAGGAATTTCTGGAGCATTATTGCACAACAGTGCGTGTAGCCAACGAGAGGGCCGCTTGCACTATTTGTTGGGCTCTCTCGTCACTCAGAATCAACCCAAAACTTTTCTTGGTTTTTGTGGGTATTTGGAGAGGTGTCTGTGGTGGAATTTTCAGCATGATCCAGATAATATTCAGGCTAGAAATCCACTTTCTTTCATCAACGCGTTTTACTAATTAGCTAGAAATTTGCACCATTTTGTGGGTTTCTTGGATCGTTGGTTTGGGGCCAATCCCATTCTAGGTTTTGTTGGCCTTGTTGAGAGAGTGCACCAACTAATTTATCAGAAATTTCTGAGCACTTCTAAGGGAAAATTTTCCATTTTCTATCTGGCAGCAGTAGCAAAAATTTATTGGGTCAGCGTAGAAATTGGGGATGAGCTTCTACAACACTTGGGATTCATTATTATCACTTGAGTTTGCCTTGCTTGCTTGTATCAATCCCAGTTTCTACAATTACCATCTATTGTACCCATTATGGTCATATTAATAAAATGGCTCGCAGCTTTGGTTCATATTTCTGGTGTTTAATTCTTGTGGTTGCATGTTTTTGAGATTGCATTTTGTAGTTAGTACATAACCTCTATTATTCCCTATATTTTCCTATTAGGAATATTACAAAATACATACAACAAAAAGATAATCCCTTGATGTCATCCCTAATTCATGGCTAAAAAATGCTTGTAAATTTTTTTTTTTTCACTTTTCTAAATGTATGCATACAAGTTCTAACCCTAGGACAAGAATGTGTAAAGAAAATAATGTTGAAAATGAATGATATTGTTGTGACCTAACCCTAATTTACTGTATAAACGTAAAACAAAAATATTTAAGTATTTGAAAAGGATTGGTACAAGAGATAAGACTAGTTACTTTGTCAATCAAGAGCTAATGGAGTCTAAAAATCTATGAAAGAAAAAGGATGGATGTAGATTCAAATAGAATGAAGAAGAAAAAGATGTCTTCCTCACACCTTTAGCCCTATCATCCTTCTATCTTCTTCGAAGATTCAAAGGAAGGAAGCTAAACCTAGGTTCCTTAATAGAAACTCAATGAAAATCTTATACAATGAGATTTATAGCCATAAAGCATCAACAAAACCTTGGTGAAAATTTCTTTAAACCCTAATTCATCTACAAGTACAATATGAAATAAGATAACTTACATTAAATTAGCACATATCATCTTGGAATCACCAATAATCATCCAAGAGAGAGAACCATTGTTGGTAAAACTATATGCATTCTAATTCCACCATTTAGTTATTGCATTCGGGATTGTAAGACTTAGAGATGCAAGTACAGGAAACGTAGGATTAGAGCCTATTCTAGCCTATGTTAACAAATAATTTTGGTGAAGCACACTTTGGGATAAATAAAATCAAATGGAAAAACACCACAAGGCCTATCATTGGGAGATAAAACAACTTGGTGCTATAAGGGTTTTGGATCACAATATTTCATACCTAGATTCACATTTGATTTATCGTGATGATATTCTAAGGTTTCAGTGTCCTTCAATGAATTCTTGTAGTGACAATATAATCAAATGACTAAAAATTAACAATAAGGGAATCAACATTGGGTGTGTAACAACTAATGCGAAAAAGGCTCTAAGTTGCAATCTTTCACGCACGAGGGTGTTCATGCAACTTTGCGAGAGTAGCTCATTAGTATATTTAACCTTCAATGATTCTACCCTATAGTGGATCCACACATATGTTGCAAGAAAACAAATCAAAATAATGCAAACCAATTAGATCCAAACTAGACTAGCTTTATGTAATAAAGAAACAAAGACATAAAACCTTTCAAAGGAACTTAAAACCTATAAATCAATATGGAAATAGAATACTGAGCTCAGTAAACTACTACATCTACAATTTAATCAAAACCTAAACTGTTAGAATACTAAGAAGAGGCATGAAAGTTAGAGAATTAGCAACATTTTATTAAGGAAAAATCAGCATTGTTACATAGAGGCGACACTTAAGTTTGTTGCCATGATGAAGCTCTTAAGCAGTTATCTATGTCAAAATATTTTACAATAATGAATATCCAATCCCCTAGATCTATTCTGAGCTTGAATATTTATACAAAAATAGGTTTTGGTGGATCAAAACCAATCCCCCAATCTCTGATCTGCTTGACTAGAAGTTACATTTAAAGAGTAAATGGAGATTTTACAACACAAGATTGGGTGATTTTGATTCCTAAAATACATGTGAGATGTTACATGATGATTTTTAGACTCTTAGAATAAGTCATGTCCGTTCTCCATACAGTTAAGAAGACTGATTTTACATTTTCCCCAAATCTGGGCATGGTTTGGAAATCTCAGAAAATTGTGCATTTTTTACAAATTGGGATCAAATAACGTCACTTACATTCGAAACCATGAAGAATATAGGGAAATGGTCAGAATTAACTAATTTTCTATACTCGGAAGAAAACCCGTGTGTCATATTTTTGAGATTCACTACCATGTGCTGGAAAATCGAGGTATAACTTGGCAGTTTCAAAACTGTTACCTATTTTTGCTGCAACTTAAATCGCATGCTAGGATCCCACACGTGTGAGCCGGGTAAACTCAAAGGCATGTACCAAAATATTAGGCCCATGTAGCACCTAATCTACCATGCTATGGAAAAGAAAAACACATTTTATAATTTTGACTGTTTTTCCATTCGTGCGGGTGCAAAATTGAGTGCAGGTGCAGAACCTAGTACCCAATTGTCAAATTGGAGCCAAACTAGTATATAAACAAAATATTTCATACATGTTACCCACCACTTCATGGGTGATATCCCTAGGAGAATTTTTTTCTCTTCGATAGTCCTCATCCAGTAGCCAGCAACCACTGACTATCTCGTTGTGCTATTTCTCTACTACCTAAGCCACCTATGTAGTCCCTCACCCATATTTCTTGATCGAATGTTTGAAGGTGGGTATCCCAAACCTAAAGGTATGTCTTGTCATTTGGTAATTGAGTATTAACTTTACTTATCATGGACACTTCTAGGCATGGACTAATGGGGGGGATTCGACAAAAAGAGTAGGCTAGGTCTGTGCTTCTGTCCCCTAGATCTCCTTTTGATGTTATCCTTGTATCTTAGTCACATGGGATCTCCTCTACTGACCATTTTGTTTTAGGGTGGTACTACATGGGAAACCCCGATTTTGGTTGTGTGGTCCCTCTCCCTCATCCACATATATCACTCCCATTCGACTTACTATAACCAAATTCGTCATCTCTCCCACCTGGGTCCACATAGGGTTAGCCTCCCCTTCCCTTTGCCCCCACCTTGGGTCAGGCTTGGAACGATGCCCTGGAGGTTGAAGAAGCTAAAAAGAAAAAATAAAAGCATAAATGGCCACATTCAACATGAAAATGTACCGCAAGATGAAAAAGATGGTCGGGACAAACACATTTAGCACGTGGGCAAAAGCCAATGCATGATCTCTACCTCATATCCATGACCATCACCCTGGTTCCATAGGCCCTAGATGAGCCTCCTTTATCATTCAGGAACCCATGATTGTCCCAACTTTGAAAATTTATGAATATTACTTATTCAGAAACCCTACTGTTAAATCTTGATTTACTTCTCCTACTTAATCAAGTTATTAATCTAAAATATTCAGCATTAGCATCAAAGTAAACACATTAACAGTCTACACAGATACAAATCTAAACTGAATACATGCACAATGACAAAGTGACACAAGGATTTCTGGACAATTGTCGTCGAAAAAACCCAATGTGGGAAAACTGGTCTTCTGGCTGTTGGAGGGTTTATATTATTAAGTAGATTCTAATTACAACAAATCTGGGCACCTTACTGGTTAACCTAACGAAGATACAAAATCTGCAGCAATACCTTTGTTCCAGAGACAGAAAATCTAACTGATTCACACCCTCAAACAGGATTTACAGAACTCAACCCTTTTCAGTCTTCAGAAACCCCAGCGCTGCTCTGAAACCCTCTACGTCAGCTCTGCTAGCCTGCGTTAGCCACTGCTCTGCTCAGGAAGGGCCTAAGTCACCCCGGACTAGGTTACGTTGCCCTGGCTGGGCCTGCGTCAACCCTCCTGGCCTCCTGCTGCCTCTATGCTACCCTTTCTGGGCCTCCGTAACCTCTGCATAGCACTTGAAGCCCTCTGCGCTGTGCAGCTACTGCTCCCTCTGCGCTGCTCTGTCTGTTGCTTCTTTGCCTTTTGCTGCACTCTTGGCCTGGGATCAAATCATCCCTCTTGCCAATACTATTCATCGCTGTAGTTGAAACACTTCTAGAAATTCTTAGCAAACAACGCCTTAGAATTCCAGCTTAGTCTCAGTGCTCTGCCACTGTGTGTGCTATCCAACTGACCCCAAGCCTTTCCTTTATAATTTTCTCGTTGGGAAACCAATGGTCGTGATCTAATATTGAATCGACAGCTAAGATTAAAAGAAAGCTTGATTCATGTGACTTAAGTCATTTCCATCACATGTTTAAATTAATTACCTTTAATCTTTTAATTTTCCCAAGTTAGACTTCGGGTCCTTAATTAAAAAGATTGATTAATTAATTTTCTCTTAAACAGGATGGAATTTCTCAAATCCCTTTCTAGGTCTTGGAGATCTCATGTACTCTAGTCCCTCCACAAGGTTTGGGAGCTAGAGCACATTCGACGCTATCCCACCACTCAAAAATCTCAACACTCCCTCTTAGCGAGGAATGTGCTCTAGCACAATACTTCACCTCGAAGTTCTGCACTGATTTCTAGTGTGGGTCTCTACGCTGATGCTTGGCCTGCTACCCTTCATCACTGTGGTGTTGTTGTGATCCCATACTATTTCCCATGACGTTGCCACTGCCACTACCACATCTGTACTACAACTCCCTCTCAATATGTTGCATCGTGCTGCCAACAGCTGCATTGCAACTCAATTGCTAAGAGAAACAACTAAAAACTCCTGCCCAATCTTTGACATACAAGTCAGTTGGGCTGCATCCTCATCATTGAAGCTCCATAGGCTATTGCTTTGTGCTGTCAACTGGAGGTTGTTGCACAGCTACAACTCTGCACTACATAAGAAGACCTCCTCTGTGTTGTTGAAGTCACATCATCCCCTCTGCGTTGAAGCCCCCTACACTGTTGTTGTGCTGCATTGTCCTCGTGAAGCCTCTACGCTGCTGCAGCTCTACTCTGCGTAAGCAAGCCTGCTCTGTGATGCCGAAGTTACATTAGCCCCTGCGCTGCTGTTGCATCTGCACTGTGTTGCTCCCTTCAGCTTCCAGCTCTGCCTCTACTCCATCTGTGATTCTTTGCACCCACTGCTCCACTTGTCCTGCTACTGTCTTAACTTTTAAGGCTCCCATAGCATGGATGTGATTCAATAATTGGGCTACTCAAGGAACCCTCCAGTGCTCCGTAGGTGCTCTACAGATCCATGTCACCCCACTTTCGTGGTTCATGAGCGCTCATGGCTACGTCATCTTCGGAGCCATCATCTGCCACATCGGCCTTGGAGCTAGAAGCTTCCATGTCCTTCTTCTTCTTAGGACAATTGTTGGCGAAATGTCCTAGTTCACCGCACTGGAAACACTTGATCTTAGACAGATCCCGCTTCTTTCTCCCTTGCTGCCTCTTTGATGCCAAGGCTGCATCTTCCTTTTCTTCCTTCTTTACTTTACCTGACCTGGTGCTGAACTACCTCCTGGTGATCCGACATATTTCTTCTTGTCAGAGGATAGCCCACATATTGTCCCAGTTGGGAAGGTCCGCTCTGCCCAAGAGACTTTGGACAAAAGTTTCCCAGTCCTCTATTGCAGCATTTAGAGTTGTCCTCACCATAACATCGTCCTCCACCTTCACTATGTCAGTCAGTTGATCCTGGATCGCTTGAAGTTTGGACAGAAAAGGATCAATCTCTTCTCCCTTGGCCATCATGAATAACCTCAGCTGGTTCTCCAGAAGCGTCTTTCTCTAGACGGATCTTCCTTCATATAGTGTGGTTAGAGCTACCCACATCGCATGAGCTGTTTTTTTCTCAGCTATGTGTGGAACCACATGATCTTTGACCTCATCCATTATGAAGTGCTTGGCATGTGCCACTGCTTCTTCATGCTTCTCCAGGAGCTTCGCATCGATCGGCGTGGCCAGGACTTTCTCTGCATGCTCCCTTAGACCGTATGCCTCCATGACTACCAGGATTCTGGCTTTCCAGATTGCAAAGTTGGACATGTCGTCCAACCTATCCTGATCACATAGTCCATGAGGTGCCATCTACTCAAAAAATATGTCAAAACGAATCCTCCTCTCTATACTAGAGACTTGGATCTAGGTCCTTGGCGAAATAGGGACCTTTTACTCCCTCTGACAACTGACTTCCTCTCTTGGAAGTCTACCAAATCAAAACGAATCAGCGCTCTTTGATCCTTTGATCGATCTGCAGATTTCTTTGGCTGGAAATCCTCTGAGAAGTTGTTCGCCTCCTGCTCTTTGTCAACTTGCTCATGCCAAATTCTCAACTGACATAATTTTAACCCCACCAGCAACTACTGAAGCTTTGCAACAAGACTTCTGGCACTCTGAATCAGCGAACAGTTTCAGGACTGCGTCACCCTGGCGCCATTGCATGAGCAGACAATCCCAGCACATCTTTTGCTTTGCCTCTGCGTAGTAAGTGCGTGGGCTTGCGTGGAGACTGCATCACTCTGGCCTCTGCGTGGCTCTGCTTTCCTCCGCTGCTACACTGCCCTCTCTGGTCCGACTTTTTGTAGTTGTTGTTGCTTTCTCTGCTGCTTTTTGCAGCAAGGATTCTTCACTCTTCTTGTTGGTGATTCAGCTAGATACGCAATCGCTCTGATACCATGTGAAAATTTCTGAATATTACTTATTCAGAAACCCTACTGTTAAATCTTGATTTACTTATCCTACTTAATCAAGTTATTAATCTAAAATATTCAGCATTAACATCGAAGTAAACGCATTAACAATCTACACAAATACAGATCTAAACTGAATACATGCACAATGACAAAGTGACACACAGGATTTTCCGGACAACTGTCTCCGGAAAAACCCGATGTGGGAAAACCGGTCTTCTGGCTATCAGAGGGTTTATATTATTAAGTATATTCTAAGTACATCAAATCTGGGCACCTTACTGGTTAACCCGACAAAGAAATACAAAATCTGCAACAATACCTCTGTTCCGTAGACAGAAAATCTGACTAATTCACACCCTCAAACAAGATTTATAGAACTCAACCCTTTTCAGTCTTCAGAGACCCCAGCGCTGCTCTGAAGCCCTTTGCGTCAGCCTCTGCGTTTCTCAGGAAGGGTCTGCGTCACCCCATAATGGGTTACGCTGCCTTCGCTGGGCCTACGTCAACCCTGCTGGTCTCCTGCTGCCTCTGCGCTGCCCTTTTTGGGCCTACATAGCACCTAAAGCCCTCTGCACTACGCAGCTACTGCTCCCTCTCTGCTGCTATGTATGTTGTTTTTCTGCCTCTTGCTACACTCTTGGTTTGGGATCAGATCATCCCTCTTGCCAATACTACTCCTTGCTACAGCTGAAACACTTCTGAAAATTCTTAGCAAACCACGCCCTAGAATTCCAGCTTAGTCTCAGTGCTCTACCACTGTGTCTGTTCTCCAACTAACCCCAAGTCCGTCCTTTATACTTTTCTCGTTGGGAAACCAATAGTCGTGATCTAATCTTAAATCGACGGCTAAGATTAAAAGAAATCTTGATCCGCGTGACTTAAGTCATTTCCATCTCTTGTTTAAATTAATTACCTTTAATCTTTTAATTTTCCTAAGTTGGACTTAGGGTCCTTAATTAAAAAGATTAATTAACTAATTTTCTCTTAAACGGGATGCAATTTCTCAAATCCCTTTCTGGGTCTTGGAGATCTCCTGTACTCTTGTTCCTCCACAAGGTTTGGGAGCTAGAGCACATCTGATGTTATCCCATCACTCAAAAATCTCAACCCCAACCCCTAGAGGGAAATGAACCGCCCTACCTGTTGGAACGGGGTCTCCGTTGATGGTTGATCCTGCAAAGATAGTTGTAATTATCAACCTTGCAGCCCCTACAACGGAAAAACAGCTGCGCTCTATTCTCGATCACACAGGCTACTACATGAAATTCATTCAGGGGTATGCTCTGATTACATCACCCATGGAACAGCTACTAAAAAAAGATGTCTCTTTTTTCTGGAATGATGAATGTCAGAAGAGCTTCAAACTGCTAAAAGAAAAGATGATCTTTGCACCCATATTAGTATTCCCTGACCGGTCAAAGGAATTTCATGTACATGTCGATGCGTCAGGCATCGCCCTGGGCATAGTTCTCACTCAACCTGGCGAAGGAGATATTGATCACCCAGTTGCCTTTGCCAGTCACAAACTCTCGGGCGCAGAAAGGAATTACTCTACCACTGAACGTGAAGGACTGGCTATGGTGTACGCATTACAAAAATATCGGCACTATCTGTTGGGTGGACACTTTAAGATGTTCACTGATCATTCGGCTTTGAAGTACCTGGTCAACAAGCCTGTGTTGGGGGGGAAGATTTGTCGCTGGCTGTTGCTATTTCAGGAATATGATTTTGAGATCATAGTTAAGCCCGGGAGGTTGAATGCAGGCTCGGATCACTTGTCTCGCATCGAAACAGGGGAAGAGCCTACTAACTTGGACGAAGGATTACCCGATGCGCAGTTGTTCACCATTAAGGTGGTTGATGCTCACTTTGCTGACATTATTGAGTTCCTAACTATGGGCGCGGCCCCTGTGGAATATTCAGTGCAATAGAAGGAGTTGGTTACTCGGGCTGCGGACTTTACTATCATCGCCGATCAGTTATACAAGCTAGGCGCAGACGAAGTCCTACGCAAATATGTATTGGAACATGAACGGCTCACCGTTTTAGCAGAAGCCCACGATGGAGTCGTAGGAGGCCACTATGCAGGACAAGCTACGACACAAAAGATTTTGAGGGCTGCATTAGGGTGGCCTACCACTGCAGTGACTTGGGACGAGTCACAAGATTGTGTTGGGGGACTGTTGGAACGGAGTCTCCTAACAAGTTGCGAAACTGGTCCATTTTGGATATTTTTGGATATTTTTTATTAGATTTAGTCTAGCACAAGGGTTTTGGGGTGGGTCAAAGCCCCGAACGCATTGTAATGGGTCAAAGGGTAAACTAGGGGTCCGAAAACCATGGGTTGCGAACCGTAGGAAAGTCGAGGCTAGATTGTTATAAATAAGGATGCATTTTGTATTGTAAAGGATAGGATATGATGAGCTATTGATGCGATCTGTTGTTTAAGCTATCTGTTTGGGTTTTAGGGAACAGAATCCTGCTGGCTATGTGCGCGGAGATCCTAGTCCAATTGTGTGCAGACCCTGCTGCTGTGTGCGCAGGTTGGGAAGGGAGTTGGAATTGTAAGGAAAGATTGATGAATGAATGAATGCGAAGGATTGTTAAAAAACTGAATCTGAATCTAAGTACTTTTATGTGAACTAC
The DNA here is from genome assembly GCA_034641835.2 of Pinus albicaulis. Classification (NCBI taxonomy): domain Eukaryota; kingdom Viridiplantae; phylum Streptophyta; class Pinopsida; order Pinales; family Pinaceae; genus Pinus; species Pinus albicaulis. The sequence continues at coordinate 784,694,297 of CM076571.1, forward strand.
TAATTGCTGTATTATGTGATTTATGTCCTTAAGCTGCGAAAGATCTGTATACTGCGTTCTTGGATCTAGATCTGTTATGTTCTGTTTATGTACTGCTGTGTTGATGTTATAACAAGCGTATAACTATAGATCTAGTGCACGTGGATGTGAATAAGAGATATGATTAACTTTGCACAAAACAAGGTAATCTAGGAATCACGGAATCTAGTGCAACTCTACTTGCCTTACCCTTCCTTTCTCAGGGTGCAGAAACCTGGTTCCAGCACCCACCCATACTATTTCGGGTGAGACTTTGAACTGCGCAAGCAGGTCACTGCCGAAAGGGCCAGTAGTGTAGGGGTTTGTTGGCAAACCTTGCACACCGAACCTGGGTCTGGACCCCTCAAGCCAACACTACCTAAAAGGGGGTATCCACTGCTATATCTTACACATCATGCTCTTATATTTTGTGCCCCGAGCAGTTAATCAAAGAAAAAATCAGAAAAGGAAGAAGGCATATAAAGAAGGGTGGAAAAATCAAGGTTGGGTCACCTCATTTACCATGATTTCTCCCTCCTATACATTATATACCTAGGTGTGGGCTTCCTTTCTCCTAGCTACTCGTGTACCCCAATATGTGGCCTAGGAATGCCCCTTTTATTCCCTATTCCATTCACCTCTTTATCACATGCCACCACCATTTGATGGATGTACCTTGGACGTACTATCCCTTCTAAAGGTAGAAACCATCTAATAAGGTTCTTGGCTAACCCCTTTTGGAGCTTGGAGACATTAACACATGCCAAAGCCCGCTATGGAGGGGCATGCCATTATGAAGTGTCCACTTGTTTTCCATGGTTTGTAAGCTCTTTTACCTGATTACTTTAATGAATTTTTGTGCTGGAAGGCTAGGGGACACATTGGATCTTATGAAGTATTGCAGATGGTGTCCATTTTGAGTTTGGTCTCCCTATATGGGGTCATAACTCTCTAGATGGATACATTGGAATATGTAGGGTGTGTGTAGAGAGCCATGAGTGTAATGTTCCTAATGGAAAATTTATAGTGATAACCAAAGGCATGCAAAGAAATTCAACACAAATAATTTTCAGTAAACACCCATGAAATAGAAAATGCTCCCAAAATGCCAAAATGGGCAATTTTATTATATATATAACTATTGGAATACAATAGGAAATAGGAGTGCACCTGGGCTTGCACAAGGCAACCTACAAGCCCCAGGTGGTCAATATATCAATTCCCAACTGCTGTAGGAGTTTGTCTTCCAGAAATCTGTGCTAGCCCAGTAATTTTACACTGTTCACTGTGTTGTGACCTTGATTTGACCCCTCAAATCCGCCTGGAAAATTCTACAAAATTAGAGTTGGGATCCTTTCCAAAAACCCAGAAAGGGTTTGCCCTAGTTTTGACACTCCAAAATCAACCCCAAATAACTTGGCCCTTCTCCACTACCAAAAAATCCCACCTCTAGCAGAAAATGGTGTTTGCTGCTCCTAAAAGGCTAGGAATCTCCTCACAATTACCCTCCAACCAAAATTTGGGCAACCTAACTCCTCAATCCTCCACCCAAGTCTTCCCACACTCAGCAACCACAAGTGATTGCGCAGGACTGTAGAAGATGATGCAGTCCCACGTTTCATAAATCCGTACTGAAGTGATGGACGTCCTCTACTCCTGAAAATCCTCTTCTTTTGCATGGAATTTAGCCAAGAGACACCCCAGCAACAATGTAACTCCCAACTCCAACACCACCCTTCCTCAATGACTGTGTGGCTTCTCCTTCTGCGTCCCAGCTGAACCAGAATAGTGTGGTACATGCATGGTGTCTCTCTCCCATCCTCTAAGAAAATATAAAATCAGAACTATTGAAGAGTCTCAAGGAAAACTATTGAAGGAAGAAAATTTTGACTAGGATTTCCCCTAGAGAGGGGTTTTTCCTTGGCTGAGTGTCTACATATTGTGTCTCGTGTTTTTGTGATCTTCATACACACATAATTTGGTAATTTCTTGATGAAAGATAATATAATAAAGAAGTAAAGAAACCCAACATAATTCACAAGTAATTATCAAGAAAGAAGAAATCAAACCCTAATCTACTAGTATTGATTTCTCAATAAATTAAGTCTCTCAAGGACAACGAATTCCCATTTGAAATGACTAATCATCTTGCAAAGCTTCTTGAGGGGTCCTATCTCATCTTTGAGGTCTTAATCCTAAGAATACCTATCCTCAGTGCAAGAATCCCTAACCCTAGGTCTTGATTTCCATCCTAGGTATTTCTTGGAGAGCTCTTCTTTTATCAAGCCTTAATTGATCCTCTCCTCGAATGGGATTAGTAGAATCAATTCACATAGATCATTGATCCTTTGTTTTTAAGTGATTCCTATCCTACCGAGACTCCTCCCATCAGTGAAAGTTCGTAAAGAGTAGTGGACATTGGTTGAGGTGGCAGTGGCTCTGTGTCCCATTGTTGTTACTTGGTCTAGTATTTTCCCTATAGGTTCCTCTCCTAGGGCCCTACTAGATTGTGCGGCAACAGGGCCTTTTTATTCCCTTTTTGCTTCTTCCCTCATGCCTTGCTACTGTCTACTACAGTTGCCAACTCCTTCGTGTGATTTGTTGGTTTCTCTGCGTCAAAATGCCATCATCTATCTGATCCATATTTTCTCTATGCAGACTCACCACTCTAAACCATGTTAAATTTCCTCAAACCCAACACCTGGCCAGTGGAAATAGATCTCATACAAACCCTTACATAATTTATCAATTTATGCATGGTTAAGTTCTTAAAGAAAACTGCACAATGAACACACAGAGAAATAATCATATACATTGGACACATGATACATCTTGGAAAACCCACAAAGGGGAAAAACTACAAAATTTTTTCTATTAAGAACTTTGGATCCCATACCAAATATAATGACCCATCAAAGAAAAGATACAAAAGGTTGAACATCCTCTTGTTACTCTTTCCCTTCCTTAGGCTCCTGCTCGACCTAGCACACTGGAGTATCAAACTCCTCCTCTTGAGGCTAGTGTCATTGTATGGTGTCTGCACCTCTCCCTTATATCTCCTTTTATAACCTTTTAATGACTAAACTGTAACCTTAGATCTCAATGGCCAAGATTAGATCTTGACATCTCAAGATCAACGATTGTGACTTAATCTCTCATTGAGATCAGTTGAGTCACCCAAATTTATAATAACGTCACTTTTTATCATTAAATACAAAATATACTTTATAAAATCACTTTACTAATTTTATCACCTTTGCCTTGTCTATGCTAGTTTGAGTCTTATCCTTAAGTTGAGTACCTATCATAATCCTATACTTGTCACATCCAATCCTTAGACTTGAATATCAATTAGGTTACCTATATAGGGAAGCCTCCTTTTTGGTAAAAATCCACTAAATAGAAAGAGGTGGTGGTTGTGGTGATAGTGGGCCACACTTCATAGTCTTGTTACTTGGTCTAGTTCTTGTCTTGTAAGGTCCCCTCAGAAAACCTTGCTAGATTTTGACGAAACAAAACCTAGGGGGGTTGATTGGAGCATATTGAGATTTGGATTTTTGATGGAGCATTTATCCTCTTATAGTGTCTACTCAACTTCTACAAGAAGTTTTGACATTATAGACAACTCATCTTGGTGAGTTCCCACTTCCTTGGCACATTTACAACATGTGAGGATTTGAAGACTACAACTTTTCATTTTTCTCAATGCTTAGAATATCATATTATGTCATGTTTTCAACCATCACCAACTCGAGGATGAAGAATGATGAGAAGGCATTACAATCTAGAACTAAGACATGAAATCTTTAAGCTTTGAGGACATAACATCTTTTAAGGATAGGTAGTGTAATGAAGACACTCATACAAAAAAGAATTACATAAATGATAATAATAATCAATGAACTGGAACATACTAACTAAGGGTCATAACCATTCATCATAACTTTTCACCTTGTGACACACCATCACATAGGAACCTATTGACCACATGTGTGTCAACCACCCCAAGATGCAGAGTACATGTCAACAAATGAAATTTTTTCAAAGGTCATGATCATCATGCAGCTTCGAATCTAACATTGTAACCCCAAATTATGTTGCCCTATGGGCCCTTATTGTAAAAATGATTCTAGTCTGACTATGAAGCCATGTAAAAGCATATAGGTAAGCCTCTGATTCTTAGCAAAGATTTTCACTCTAAGGATTTTTTTACCCTCTTCCAATTATTCGCATTTCCGAACCCAAATAATTGGAAAAGTTTTTCAACCAAGCATCCCCCAAAGCTAAAGTGGGGCTTCATGGTAAGGTCTTAGGTGAGTCCTAATGTTATCGAGTATATGTATCTTTATCATACTATATAATATGTCTTGTGTCGCGGAATTTGGTTGTGTCTAAGAGGTCATGTCTCTATTGTAAAAGTCCCCTTCTAATGAGATGTCTATGTAATATGCTGATGTAAAAAGTGTTGTCTAGGAATATTTTCGGTGGGTTATTACTCATAATTAGACATCATTGCCTAAATAATTTTTAGGCCCACTTTGAGGGTTGAAAATATGTGTAATCCCCTCTTGATTCTTTTATTTTATTTTCTAGTGAAAAATATCAAAATAATTAAACTCGGAAAGTGTCAAAAATTTTAAATGAGAGAAAATTAAATTCTCTCCAAGTGGAAAAATTATCAAAAAATTGTTGAGGTCCTTTTTCAAAGTAAAAAAATATGAAATGACTCATTGCCAAGGCAAAAGGTTCCAGTCAAAAAATTCTTTGGGCCCAGAAGGAATATTTTCTCAGCAAAATTGAATTTCTGGGTCAAGGTGGTTATTTGAATGCGAGAATTATGATAATTCTAATTTTTGAAGATCCTCGAGTGGTCCAAAACCACCCAAAAGTCAAAATTTGGTCCATCCAGCCCAACAATCAAGGAAATTGAATTCTTTTGGAGATTTGTGCACCAGTTATCAAGGGATCAAATTAATTTGACAAGGATCAAACCACAGATCAAGGGAACTAGCCATTATTTCCACTTGGAGTGGATTGATGCTCTCATTTTCTATATAAGGAAGTTATTTTTCTCCTCATTGTATCACGTACTCATCATAAAATATTGAGCAAGCTCTGAGTCAAACTCTAATGGATGTAATTTTTATTTTGGAATAATAAATCAAGAGTCTTTGGGGGTTTATTCATGGTGTTCCTCTTTTGTTTCTTGTAATAATTTTTTTTGGATCATGTTCTTAATGCTATACTAAATAACATTTCATAAGTTATTATTTCATTATCCAGTGTTGGATTAACTATTTACACAGGTATCTTGCATTAGTTACTAGGTTTAGAAAAGCACACTAGCTTGATCGATCTAGCAGGTATCTCTAGATATTGAGGGTTTTTATGTGTATCTTTCCCCTTTTGATCTAATAATATTAAGTGTGTAGAGACTATATGGTATTCAGATATTGGGCGTGAAGGGAAGTCTTTAGTTGGACCAACCAACTCCCAAGACACGAAGCTCAAGGGCCCATTGTGTTAAAATTTTAGGACTTATCTAATAATTGTTTTGCACAGATCTTGGCCATGGCATTAATACAAAATATTATTTTACTCATTTATCTCCAATTTAATTGTACAATAAATATAGATATGCTAACGAGAGCTATAAATTTATTGTGAATATTGTAGATAATTTGTATATTTTTTCTAACCCTTGTATCTAATTTGTCCATTGTACATGTAAGTATTTGGGGTTTTTATTTTTCATTTTCTTGTAGGTCTTGTAGGATGTATCTAGGGTTCATTGTCATTTGCAGGTGATTTCACTCCAAGATCAAAGAAGATTCAAGTTTTTTGAAGGCAATATCCCTCAACTAGCCTACACGGCTAGGGTTTGGGAAGTGATACACCTTGGAAGGAGTCGTCTAGCTGATTGGAAGGGTCCGCAAGGGGTTTGGATTTATATCTAGCCTCTTAAGTTCTAGATCCATCATAATCAAACCTAGTTTCCTCAACACTCTATCTTCTTTGGAGGTTGCAAGCCCTACAAGTGTTAATTTCACTGCAAATCAAGGTTTTTCACAACAATTTATCATTAAAAAAATTGCAAAAAAAAAAAATTGTGGCTATTTTCATCGTTTTCTTGCCAAAATATGTCTCGGTTGCTTGTTGAAAGCTTATTGAAATTTTTTAAGGATTGAAAGTTTGATTACTAGCCTCTTTTGGGTAGCCACAAGGGTATTGAGAAATTTTAACTTGGCCACGAACCTACTAGGCCTATTTATCCTAGCCGTAGGCTCGGAGGGATAATAAAATTCATTGCATTTGATCATATACTAATTTAGCCTTGTTGCGGGCCTAATAAAAAATTTTGCGAGCGTATAATATTGGTTCTAACTTGAAAAATTTTCCATCACAATATTGATCCACTGGAAGGCTTATGAAACTCGTTGTATTTGATTTATAGACTAACTATGGTTTGATTGCAGGCCTAAAATTATTTTGGGAAAGGGTGTAAACTTCTGTTTTGGGCTTGAGTATTCATTGGTTCATCAAATTTTACTCTCTTGCCCTACTTGCAAGGCCTAGAGGCCTTTCTAGCCTTGGCCGCAAGCATATCAAGGTTTTTCCTATATCACATATCAGTCTATGGCTAACATTTTTTGATTGCAGGAGCAACGTTGCCTTGTGGAGGGGTTACATCGTTTGTTTGAAGGTTAAACATTTATATTTGGTCACTTCACTTGATATATCAATTGGCAAAGCAAGGCCGCAAGGCCTTGTGGACATGATCCTCCTCCATATTCACCTATTGTAGATTTTCATGTTACATAAGATATGAAGTTTTATATATAACAACTAATCACATTGAAAACTAATAATATAAAGCCCTAAAACAATCAAAATTTGTCACATAATAATCATAAGGGGTTAGCAAATGTTCTAGCTCTTTCTTTTGTATGACTGCAAGCTCTTTTGGTGACTAATATTATTGACAATGGACTGATATTTCTTGATAGTGGTATATTTTGAGGTATGGTGCATTCTTTTCATCTTTGAAGTTGATCACGGTGCATTTGCATAACTAGAAGGATAGTGGATAAATAATTGCCTTGGCTTCTCTCTTGAGATCTCATCAAAGTATTGAGGATAACCTATTCTTCTTACTAACCCCCTTGCTTTTTATTTCTCTTTTGTTAGAATTTGCATTTTGTGGTTAAGTTCTTGTTGCATTTTCTCATTTAAAATCATTGTTGGAAATCTCATCTCATTGTGCTTATATCATTATGTTTGTATAATATTGAAAATTCTCTTGTTTAAAATTATTACATCACATAAGTGGAAGAGAATCCTAATAAACACATCTAATCACTTTGACATTATTGTTATCAGTGTCCCATTGAGTAATTTTGAAGTGCTTCACTAATTGCGATCAACATGTTTTGATCTCATGTTCATAAGTGATATTTGACAATTTGGGTTACAAGTGGTTTTATATTATTCACATTGGAGCATCTCATATATTTGTGATCTCATTGAAGCAATCTAAATTCAATTGCATCCTCATTCTAGAATTAGAGTTTCATTATTAAAACTTACCTCCAAGCATAATCTTGGTTGATATAAATTTAGGGCTACCTTCTTCATCTGATTTGCGAAGCTTGACCCTTGCTCAACAGTTAAAACATGTGACCTTGCAATTCTCTTGTGGGTAATCCCTTGTAGGAATAGATGCATCTGGGTCGTGAGAACTCTAGGGTAGGTATCGTTAATGATGCCTTAGCCTCCTTCCCCTGGACTTCATTCTACAACCTTATGTGAGACTTGCTTCAAAACAATTGAGGAGAAGGCTCTCACCTAGACTAGGCATTTAACTAAAATTGACTAAGATCTTGCATTCACATTAAATAGGTCTTACATTCGTCATTAACCATTGATAATTGAGATTGAGAGCATAATTCATAATCACGAGCTTTACACTATTATTCTTGTTGCTTCAATTGTCTTTGCTCGTCTCTCCATTGTCTTTGGTGCTAACTCTCATTTGGCATCATTGCTTATCTTGTGGCTTAACTACCTTGTTCATTATTGTGCAAGTGTTTTAAATTCATCTAAGCATTTAGGGCTTTGGTGTCTCATTATTTTATCATAAGCTCTAATCAAATATATCTTGTTGTGCTCCATAATCTTACTTGCCATTTATTCTTTCAAGCTACTAAGATAAGTAATTGTATCTCCTAGATTGGCTGTCCTCAACAAGTTTCCCATTAGATTTTCACATTTGGGGAGTACCCCCCTTAGCTTTCCTAAGAGATAGCTTAAACATAGAGAGTAGGGATCATAGTGATAACCCCTACGCTGAGATTTGTGCCTCAAAAATACACCTTGTAGGGTTGGAAACATTTTCCCACACTTGAGTGTACACTTTAGGCTACAACATGACCGTTGTAATTCATATCATTCAATAATATCTTATTCAATTTTATATATTATCTATCAGATATGGATTTTAATCATTTGTAAGCTTTATGTTGGATACTCCTCAATAAACAAACTCTCTCTCTTATATATATATATATATATATATATATATATATATATAGAGAGAGAGAGAGAGAGAGAGAGAGAGAAGTTGCAATGTGTATACTTCCTTACTCTTTTGAAGAAACAATTGTTATCACGGGATTTTAAACGATGTTAGCAATTCCCTTACTGTTTATATCTTTGATAATTGAATTATTTATGGGCATGATTATGAGTCCAATTTTATCAATGTGGATTTTAAATACATATTCACTTATGCAAGAAGAATAAAATTCCATTTTCTTAACATATTGTTTTGTTTTAATCACAGCGATTTTAAGTTTATGATACCAAAGTCTCTATAAAAGATTAGAGTTTAGAGTTCCATGATTACGTCTAAGGTATTGAAAACACAACAATATGCATAAGCTACATAAGACAATTATATGTTTGTTTTAAATGTTATGATATTCCATCTTAGACCTTTGCAATTAACATCTAGACTTTGTGATCCCCATTAATGTTCTATGATAGATTATAGAGGAAAAAAAATATTAAACTTAAATAAATGAATGAATGTAACTATTAACTATCCTATTTATAACCCACACAAGGAAATTAAACTAGCTAAACATGAAATACAGGAACTTAAAAAGAAATAAAACAAAGAAAAAGAGAAAAAGAAAACAACAATACATTATTATAATTATATTTTCGAGATCCCATCCCAAGTACATCTTCATTCACATTTTTTCCCTTGGGTTCTTTTTCCTTTACATCACTGTACACTTAAATATATTTTTCCTCAAAGGGCCTCAGTAGTGGAAAATTGGGGCTCTAATGTCACTCTGTGATAACCCTTCCCGACATCACTAGTTGGGAGGGTGGTTACCTCACAATTTTCTTCTTATTTTCAACGTAATATATTTAATTTGGAGTCAAACAAAAAGTGCAATAAACAATGACAACATAACATGTACTTCTACACATTGTTGACAACTATATCTTGGTCCAAATTATTAATCCATAAATGTGATGCCAATACAAGGGTAAATCATGTTGAAGGCTTTATTTTCTATGCAACCAATGCAACACTTGAAATTGGATGATGCCCCCCAAGGGAGGCTTATGCTCAATGAGAATAAGGATCACTTTCTCTAAATATTAAACACAAATTATGACTCACTTGTTGTAGACAACACAACTATGGGTTAGAGAACCAACTAAATAACAATTTGTGTCATTGATAGGCCTCTAAACATACAACTTTCCTACACCCCAAAGTTGTCAAAAGAACTTTGATTTCCCTATGAAAGAAAGCCAAGCAAGCACCGAATTGAGGTCAAGCAACCACTGAGTAAGCCATCTCCAATGTGCTACTCCACCACAAACCATCCCTCATGTGCAAATCCATCACCATAGACCATGTACCCCAAATCTCATGAAGCGCCCCCAATCATGGTGTAAACAATTTGGAGTACCTCAAAAGCTAACATAAATTAGGGCGTGGGGAAAAAACACAAGTGTCATAAAATTGGTATTCGGTGAAATATTTCATCACTCTTAGGCCCTTTAACTCCAACTCAAGTTGGGAAGTATTTCTCAAATGCTATATGCCATTATCCCCCTTTTAAATCTCACACATGTACAAATTCTAGGGGTACTATCTTCGTTAAGAAAAAGTCCCTTCTCATTTGGTATTATTTCACGATGTGATTAAGATTCTTCTAGGCTACCCCAACATTTGACTCACTTTAGTGTGGGTCTTAGGAAATATCAACTTGCACAAGATTAGCTCTTTCAAGAACATTATAACATTCCAATAAACATGAATTCAAAAATATATATTTCATCTTTATGTGAATGGTGAACTTTGTTGTAGAATGTACAATGGTGAATGTTTTTTTTTTCTATTATAATGGTGAATTTATGTGTATAGGAACAATGTTTAAGGCTATAATGGGTATATGCATTGCATTTAGAAGGCTAGGCGGTGGCCATAGTCATCATTGTTGCATAGTAAATCCATATGGCCACTAAGTAACCAAATATGATCTTTGAAAAGGATTGTAATGAAAGTTAAAACAAGAAAATGAGACTAGTTCATTGAAGGTTGAAAATACACCTTGTTTCTCTTTGGTCAGCTCTCATCATTAAACAGTTTCAAAATGGTTAAGAAACTATCCCTAATCTAGCCAAGAAAATGAGAACTTCCACTATTTACATTCCCCTTGTAATCTTTTGTTTAATCAAGTGCAATACCTCCCATTACTAGTCCTTTATTCCATAATATTAGAAAGAATGATTTCTCCCAAATGCTATAGTCATTTTAACCAAATCATCTGGCAAACATTAACTTAACTTTGAAATAAACTTTGAAAATCTTCATTATTTGATTAAAATATGTTTCTATTTATTTTAGGCTTGTATCGTGGAGATTGAAATTGTTTTATTTTTATTTTATTTTTAATCTAGTGAGACTTTGAAAATAAACTTTGGAAATCTTCATTATTTGATTAAAATATGTTTCCTTTTTATTTTAGGTTTGTATCATGGAGATTGAGACTGTTTTTTTTTTTAATCTAGTGAGACTTGAAGCTCTTAAACTTAGAAACCAGAAATTCATGACTTTCGCAAGGACTGAGGTGTCCAACATTGGGGGCGTCTATCTCTCTAGCTTGGTCATGATGGGCAATAGACAACCCTATCCCCCGCCGGTTTTGAACCTGTGACCTCCCAAGAGAAATCATAAGTTCTTAACCATTGAGCCCACTCAGGTTGTCTCCACAAAAGGGGATACGTTACAAGCTCCCACAAAAGGGGTGAATGGTAACCATGCATTGACTCACCTTCTTACATGTAATTTATCTTATCACTCGTCAATTTTTCTCATAGTATAGAATAATTTGGTGTATTAAGGATTTAGTTTTGTTTTTATTATGTGTTAATTTTTTTTTTACCAAAAAATTATGTTTTTATTTATAGTTTAATATTGGAAATATTTATTTTATTTTATTTTTGTTATTATTTAAAATTATTTATTCGTAGGTGATTGGTTGAGGTTTTATTATGGGTTGTTTAGTATCTTCCATTTATATTAGTTACTAATTTTTTGTTTTTTGTTTTATTTTTTTTTATTTGACTTTATTTTTTTCCCTTTGTCTATTATTTCTATTTGTTTTTTTTTCATATTTTCAATTTAAAATGACTTATGATATGTTAAAAACATATGTTAATAAATAAAAATTTATATATATTAATAAAAAAAACACACACACATATATGTATAAATAGATAAACATATATATATAAGTGTATATATGTTAATATAAACAATGTTAGTTAATAAGTCTCAGTTGGTCAAGTTCCCGTTGCTAAGTACCTCACTTGTTGAGAGGCTTTTTCTTTTCTTTTTTTCCCTTGTCTATTATTTCTATTTTCGTGAATTATAGTTTTTTGTTCATATTTTCAATTTAAAGTTATTCATTATTATATATTAAAAACATATGTTAATAAATTTAATTATAAAAAGGAAACCCAGGTTGAATTAACAGACATGAGCTTCGTTGTTGCCGCCGATCGTGCTAGGGTTTCAAGGAAGGGCCGCCGCCATGGCCAGCAAGCTGCACTTGCAGCTCTTCAGACTCTGACAGCCCATGAGCGGACAGGAAAAGACCAGGAAGATACCTTCCCCGACAGTTATGCTGGAAAAATCTCGGGGCTCACCTGCAAGAAGGCAGCCCCCCTAAGCTGCAGATGCATGTGTGATGGGAGAAGGTTCGGAGCTTCGCGGAAGCGCTGCTCTGCGAGCGGAACCATGGCAGCTCAGATCTGCAATAGGAAGTGCAGCTCGAATCTGCAATAGGAAGTACTCTTCGAGCCCCATCGCTCCCCAGATCCATCAAGCTGCGCCAGACAGACTAAGTTCATACGTTCCCACGCCCAAACGTAAGAGAGCAACTATTTGCAATGGCAAGGCTAAGCAACCTGCTGCCCATGGCGGCCTCAAACCTCTAGCACCTGCGCTCCCTCGGTTGCTCCCTCCTGGCCACGGCTGTCGCGATTGTGCAAGTTGCGAGGGTCTCACATACTCTACCCTCCAAGCCGCAGATTTTCCTCTCTATCCTCCCGGCCACAAAAATCAATGAACACCCCCGCAAAGTGCAGGACGAGGGCGCCCCTACAGACGGCTATGCACCCTCACCTCGGCTCATCGCGTCAGGCCAACATATCAGTGTGCAGTCCATCTGCGAGAAGCACGACTCTTCGACTGCCCCTCTCCTCTCTGTTTTTCCCTGGCTATTTCCCATCTGACAAAGAATCTCATCAAGAGCAAGGAAACAATCCTGTAGCGCAGCGAGCCATCAAGACTTGACTCGACTATCTGCTCTGGTAGCAAGGAACCCCCAAATCCTTCGCCCTTGTCTTTTCAGATTCAGATTGCTCTCTTAACGAGAAAAACCATGCTTCTTTGGGTGCAATCCACGAACCTGGTTCTTCACCTCGCAAAGGCCCTTGAACTCAGACTAGGGATCCCCTCCTCATCCATGTGACTCCTTCATGAAGGTAAACAACTCAAAGACCCTTTCCCTCTCTCCTTTTATAACATAGAAAAGGATGCTTCAGTGATTATTTCCCTCCGTCTACGAGGAGGCGCTGAAGGGAAAACCTCTGCTGCCAAGGGTTTCTCTTACAAAGACGTTGTTCATGCACATCCCTCCTCTCCATCTGCTCAACCCCCGAAGGCTCCCAAGCCTTTCTTGGTAGACAAAATGGAGGAAGTGCCATTTGTAGAAATCTCCCACCCGGATTTGGACGACCATCTCAAACTTTATGTAGAAAATGCCTTCATCTGCAAATTCAATGGACTCTGGTCTCGCATAGAAGATTTATAACAATGGATTCACTCCACTTGGACCAAAAACTGCAAGGTCATTTTCTGCTCCAAGGGCTCTTTTATCGTCATTTTTGCTCACAGCAAGGACTACCAAACAACTCTTACAGGTGGTCCTTGGTTTTGGGGAAAAGTTGGACTATTCCTAACCCCTTGGTTCCCAAAATTTGATCCCTCCACAACAGTCATCACCAAACTTCCGATCTGGGAAAGGCTTCCAAACTTACCTGCTCACCTTTGGCACTGTGCGGTCTTCCAAGCCGCTGGAAACACTCTGGGACATTTTCTGACAACAGATCCCTCGAGAGGCCTAAAAGGCATCTACACCTACGGCAGAATATGTGCCGAGATTGACATCAGCAAAGGATTACCCGACCAAATCATTCTCAAAGTCGGGGATTTCACTTGGCCTCAGACTTTAGACTATTAAAACACAACATTCCGCTGTCAGCATTGCCATCAAACAGGACATCTTCAAAACTCTTGCACCATGTTCCTCGCCCATAAGAAAAGAGGCACTCGCAAACCGAAAGACAAAAGTTGGAAACCCTTTGATTCGCCTCCCATGGATGACATTGAGTCCTCCACCTCAGATGAAGAAGAAAGCGAACCAGAAGATGATGCTACAACTCAGTAGCAATCGCATTCCTTGTCGGACCCTGATAGGCCCCCGGCCTCCTCGAATCTCCAGAAACGTACGCATGAGTCCACCTCCTCCGACTCGGATAAAGATTCTCTTCCTTTGACCAACAACAATCTTCAAGTGGTTTCAGTGCACCCGCCCCATGGCGGTTTGGTTAAAGCCACAAAAAAGAAAGGAAAGAAAAGTCATATTGCAAACTCTACCCATTCTGGGTAGAGTTATATGTCTGTCTATCTCACTTAGCTCTTCTTGTTCTTCCTCTGCATCTCTTGACTGCACCACGAAACCGTGGGGTACCGCTGATTTCTTCATGCTCCCCTAGTTCCTTGCTTCTCTTGATTGTAACTCTTTCTGTACTATAAGTTTTTAATAGACCCAATCCTGCCTAATTTACAAAAAAAAAAAATTAATTATAAAAAGTAATATATATTATAAAAAAACACACACACACACATATAAACATATATATTAAATTGTATATATGTTAATATAAATAATATTAGTTAATAAGCCTCAAGGGTTAACTCAGTTGTTGGAGTTTTTGTTGGGGTTAGGCCATGCTTATTTGGTTGATAGATTGATCTGCCAGAATTTTCTGGATATAGCAGCCATAAAAAAAAACAAAAATATTAGTTAATCATATTTCTTAATTTTTGATAATGACATTGAATACTACCATCTTCATTTTCATTTTTTATCATGACATTCAACAATACAATATTTTATTAATTATTTTATTTTTTATAAAAAAATTATCTTTATTATATTTTAATTTAATTAAACTATATTTAAGTTAAAGTATTACCTATTTTGTTTACCTTTTAATTAGAATTATTTCCTTAAAATCTGTGACTAATCTTCCGCTGACATCATCTACATAACATCTTTTAATGGTTTTAGGTAACCCTCGGTTTTACTTCCACTCAAGTACCGGTCACGCTTCCCGTAATGTCCATATGTTTTTGGAGTGAAATCTTATGAATGGTTGGATGCTCTTGATGCCTCTTACAGTCTAATGGCTTTAGGTAACCACCCATAGGCATGTTCCTAGCAGTCACGATTCCCGTAATTTCCATATGGTTTTTTGGAGTGAAATCTTCTGAATTAAATCTTAAGTTTTTTGCTAAATGAGTAGGATTTGGTATGCGAACACGAGGGTAATGGTTGGATGCTCTTGATGCCTCTTACAATCTATATCTTCTCATGTCGAAGATTATAAAAAGCAACACAGGGAGCATTATATACACATTTTTGGTTAGAATCGTTCATGTTTTAGGTCTTCCATGTTGCTTTCTCTTCACCATTTTGCATTCTCTCCAATCTGCCAAATGTTTTGAATACATATTTTTCAGCTTTGCAATTTAATTTTTTTTTCTCCACATTTTTTCTTTGTTTTTAAGCTTACATTTTCATGTGTTTTTAGCTTGGGAATTTCATCATATGCAAAACTAATTTTTTTTAATTTGTGAGTGTTTAATTCTTAATGTCAAAAGATACTTTACAATCTAATTTAGGAGAGATGTGTACAAGTAATGTAAAATTTTATATAAAAAATATGTATTTTATTTTTTATAATTATTTAATATTATATCACGAATTATATTGGATTTGTGATTTAGATGATAACCTAATCTCTCTTTATCTCTCTTTAAATAATAATAGTATTAAATAATGTAGATTTAATGACTTGGTCTCTTTCCCAATAATATTATTATTATTTATTTGCTTTGTGCTTTAGTTAATTTCAATTTTAAAGAATTTGTTAATATTTAAATATTATCTATCTTTCAAGTATTTCATTTTTTTGTCTTTTTATTTTTCTATTTATGTGCTAAAAATATTGTTATAAAATAATGAATAGTCATATATTATTGGAAAAAATAGTTTTCATACTCTTTTTTGTCTCCATATCCTCTGACAAGTTGTCACACTTACTAAAGCTTACTATAAAATGTAAAAGTTTCTTCTTTAATAATAACATTATTAATTTAAGGGTTCAATTCTCTAGGGGTGAGGCTCCTTGGTTGAGTTAGTAGGAAGTGATCTTTTCAGGTGGATCTCCATGGTACAACTATTACTTGGATGTCGCAGACACCGATATCTAAGGTACGAAGAGATCCTTTCGGGTGGATCTCCATGGTACAACTATTAAGTGGATATAGCAAACACCCAACTTTAAGGACTTTGAACCTCCCACACACACATATATTATTTAGGAATCACTATTTATGTCCCATGGGGTAGAGAGATCTAAGGTTTAAATCCCTGTAGACCCCCAAATGTTTACTGGTAACCATGTGTCACGGTAATTATTGAATTCCTAGATCCAAAAAAAATATATTAGTGATTTTTTTATATATAAATTAAAAAATATGTATGCTCATTGGATGTAGCTCAATTGGTGATCACCTTGTTACAAAGTCATATGTAAAGCAATAAATTCAATATTCAAATCTGGTTGGGTTAGACTAACAAATATATATATATAAAATTAATGATTAAAAATATATTATTTAAAAAAAATACAAGTTCAAATTTTAAAAAGATATAACATGTATATCTATTTTATTTTTTTCATCAAACTTTTTGTAAGAATAAGATTCCTCGTCTCTTATTTTATCTCTTAAAATTAGGCTATCATTTTTAATGCGTTCTAATCAAAGAAGTTCTTTTTTTATTTGGTTTTACAAAAAATTAATTGATTCCTTTAATGCAATTTTCATATTTTGAAATTTTGAAAATTTAAATACCATTTAAATTTAAAAAATTAACTAAAAAATTAATTATAATAATTATATATTAATGTTTTTTGTCTAAAAAATCTTGGATAAATGGTGATCTGGGTTTTTGTTAACCTCCAGATTTAGACCCCTGAAAGTTCAAAAAGTAGTTTCAGAGCCACATTCTTTATTACTTAAAATACATTTAAAGCAAAATAAGCCAAATATAATTTTGAAGACATTTTTCACAAGAGATACAATTTCAAGCAAGAATGTGATTTTTTGTAACTTAAAATGCATTTTTGAATACATAAATGGATTAAACAACTTAAACTCATGTTTTTAAAAATCTCTACTAGATTTTGGTTAAAATTAGCCAAAAAAGATATTGTGAAAAAAATCATTTCTTCTATAAGTTAAACTACACCTATTTTGCAACACTAAGATAAATGACAATATATTAAAAAAATGAAATAATAGCAAGATTTTAATTAGCTAACCTAGATCTATCTTCACTCTCAATCTACCAAAAATCTCTTGACATTCAAACCACTTTTAGAGAAAAAAAAAATTGATCCCTTTACATTTCTTAAAATACAAACCACTTTTAGAGAAAAAAAAATTACCGCACGCATCATAGATCCAAAATTACAATATACCCTTATATGTTGCAATTATGAAGCCTAAGGAGAAGGGAGGGTGGGGAATGCTGGATGTCGACACCTTTGGCAAATCCCTGATCTTTAAATCTTTGTGGAGAGTCTTAACAAAGGACTGTTTATGGGCGGAGATTATTAGAATGAAATACATAGGACCGAAAAGCCAGGGAGAGGTTCTCTTGTCGGGTTGGGAAATTTCTAGATGCCGGTCAAAGATTTGGAGGGGTTTCAGCAGATGTTGGCCTATTTTCAGCGAAAATTTGGAGTGGAAATTTGGAAACGGGAATAAGATTCTTATAGGAGGCAGATAGTTATATGGCTTGGCATAGTTGCATATATTAAACCCTGATATCATAGAACAGTTTAATCGGAGAGGATATTTCTTTATGGGGCAGATGATAAGGGGATGGGAGAAGGAGACTCCAGTTTGGAAGAGTTACAGAGAAATGGGTATTGGAGATTTATATAAGGATGACTGGGAAAAGTATACTTTATCTCTTAAGCACATTGGGTTGAGAAGGGAGTTGGCGGGGGACCAAATTACCTGAGATGGAACAACGTCGGATAACAAGATTTCTTCGAATTTGGTATACCAGTTACTGACAGAGAAAACACTGTTTATGGAGTCGGACTGTTGGTTTAAGCATCTCTAGAATGTACAAGTACAAGTGAAGATGATCATACTGGTGTGGCTGATTTGGAAAAATAGGAATTTGACGTGGGTGATTTGTAGAAGAGAGGGTGGCAGGGACCGAGGACGTGTACGCTATGCCACCTTCAGGGAGAAGATAACTTTCATTTGTTTTATGGTTGTTCTTTTGTGCAGGAAGTTTATCGATTGTTATGCTCACATCTGAAACTGCCTGATCCACATTTTGTGTCCAGAGAAGAATGTTTCAGATGGTGGTCCGACAAAGGGAGGAAGCTAAGAGCGATTCCAATTCTGGTTCACTGGTTCATATGGAAAGCGAGGAACCAGAATATTTTTGATGATAAAGTATGTAATCCATGGGATATAAGCTCTCAGGTTTACAGTTCATTGGCAAATTTGAAAACTAGTGATAAACCTCCAAGGGATTTGTCCATAAAGAAGAGACCAGTGGAAAAGATTTACCCGGTAGGATTTTTTGATGGGGCCTCTGAATCTGATAACTGTGGATGCGGGGCATGGCTAATGTTGTCACCTGATTGCCATTATAAGATTTTCTGGAATGGAAGTAGAGGAACAAATATGAGAGCTGAAATAATAGCACTGTGGGGTCTTTTATGGTTTGCTACACATCTATATGTGGAAGAACTATGGGTGTTCGGAGATTTGAAGGTCATTATGGACCATATGAATAAAGGGACAAAGCTAAAACCTGGAGCTCTAACGCATTGGATTGAGAGGATTAAAGACTTGAAGAGATCTTTCACTTTCATCAACTTTAGTCATGTGTATAGGGAGAAAAATACAGAAGCAGATAGGTTGTCTAAAAAAGGACTAACTGGGAGATTCGGGGAATTGTTTTATGAGCTCTATAACATTTCAGGCATTAGAGCGGAGGGCAAAGTAATTTTCAATTATAAGTTTTTAGCTGCATTCCTTTTTTGGAACTGTGTGAAGAGTTCTTCAACTCTTTCTGAACTAGATAATTTTGTTTAAGCTGTCCTGAGAGATTTAGAAACATTGAAAGGTCACAATTTTTTTGTGACGATGCTGAAACAATATGACTACACTAGATGATGTAATGGTTACTCTGATGATATTTTGACTTGTGCCTTGATACACTATATAATACCAATAATATTTTTCTAGCTGAAAAAAATATTTTGCAATTATATTCCCACTTACAATGTAAAGAAAATAACATTGTACATTCCTTTCTTTACCGTATAGAAAACATTATTTGCATTATGCCTAACTACCCGAGGCTCCTAAATTCCACCTTATGAATGCATGACTCGTAATTTTCCTTTTCATCTCCATTTTCTCTAACGAGGGATGACACGTAATCTTGCCTTTCCATATCCATTATCTCTTACGAGTTATGCCTGTTGTCATAGTCTCCCAACTTCTACCTTCTGGATGCATGATTCATAGTCTTGCTTTTTCTATGTTTGTGACAAAATTAAGGGCATGCATACATCCCACAGGCTTGGATTTGTGCCATGATGTTAAAGGCTTAGAGTTGTGATACCTACTATTGTATGAATTGAATATGTCATGCGATAGTTGACCTATGACGAAAAAGCATTATTAACCCAACATTTAAAATTCATCAAATTATTAAGTTTGAAATAGACAGCAATGGATAGAATCTAACGTAGCAAGGTTTCACTTTGTTAACTATACAGATGTTGGTTTACGAATACATGGAAAATGGAACACTGCACGATCATCTCTCTGGTAAGGTTCTGCTGCCATCTGATATTTTCGTATACTATATAATTTTTCCATGAGCGTGCTTCAGTTTCAAATATAGATCAAGAATGAGAGAAACATCTTACTTACTCATTCACAGGAAGTTTCCAATCAAAGCCTCTAGACTTCGCCCTTCGTCTTCGCATTGCCCTGGGATCAGCAAGAGGCATTATGTATCTCCATAATGAGGCCAATCCTCCCATCTTCCACCGTGACATAAAGGCCAGTAACATCCTACTCGATGATAAATTCAATGCAAAAGTTGCAGATTTTGGATTGTCAAAGCTTGCCTCACTACCAGAAATGGAAGGTTCAGCTCCAGATCATGTGTCAACTGTAGTGAAAGGAACTCCAGTAAGATATAAAACTTGAAATGATATATGCATAATATTTGCACGAGTTTTTATTGTATTCTCGAACAATGGATAACTGTTTTTCTTTTTTGTAGGGATATCTCGATCCAGAATACTTCTTGACTCATCAGTTGACTGATAAGAGTGATGTATATAGTTTTGGCGTGGTTCTCCTGCAGCTTTTGACGGGCATGCAACCCATTTCAAATGGAAAGAACATTGTTAGGGAGGTAAATGTCCTTATCAATATGATGTCCATCCATTTTTTTGCTCCATTTTTTTGCTTTATGGTATCAATTTTTGTTTTGTTCATATGTACATTTATATTTGCATATAATGGCTTAATCTAGGTTGAAGATACATTCTGAGAATATCCTAGAATTATTCTCAAAATTGAAAGTGGTCAACAAACCATTGAACTCTGAATATTAGATTTTGAAATATTTATCATATTTTTAATATGATATTGAATTTTGTCATACAGTATTGAAGTTATAGGACTTTAATATCTTGTTATTCTTTTAAGAAATCACATGTTCAAAATCAGAGAGATAGAGTATGTTTGCGTGAAAATGGGTTCCTTGTCTCACAAACAAGAGGTCTCAAATATTGGTGTCTTACTTAACCAAACAACAATATAATGGTGTCTGGCTTTACCTAAACTTAAAATTAAATAATAATAATAATCAAATTTTCCATACGAAAGGTATATATTTTACTGTTACTTTTAGTACTTGCAGCTAATTGGCTTGCTTTACAGGTGAACGTGGCATATAAGAGTGGAATGATGTTATCTATGATCGACAAGAGGATGGGTTCATATCCTTCAGAATGCTTGGAGCCATTTGCCAGATTGGCATTGCGTTGTTGCCAAGACGAAACAAATGCACGCCCCTCCATCGCTGAGGTTGTGCATGAGCTTGAGAAGATCTTCCAGTTAATGCCCGCAGAAGAAGATCATAACACACCGTTCATGCAAATTCATATGGATCCAATGGACATGAAGAAAAGGCAGAGCGATATATCTGCAGAAAATCCTTATGTGTCTTCTGATATTCCTGGCAGCGACCTTAGGAGTGGAAATATTCCCGAGATCGCACCACGATAAAATGTTTTATATGTACACGTTACAACATTACTCTTCGACCCATCTTGCACACACACTGTAATTAATTAAGAAACCTTCACTGCTGTACACTCGGACTCATAAATTGACCCTAATTGTATAAAATAAAAGTGCGCACATGGTGTGGCAATTGGCAATCCAGTAGGAAGCGTGAACTCTCCTGCGACTGGGATCTCAACGTTCTGTGCCCTGCTTTATATAATATCGTATATACTAATTATATTTAAATTTCACAAGTGTTTTGACTTTGCATTTTACAGTTTAATATTTAAAAATATTAAAGATGCTAATTCAATAGATTCAGGTTTTCTTATTCCAAAGCTCAGCATTAAAATTTTCAAAAAGTTAATTAAATTGATTTAGGTTGCATTATTCAATAATTTTGATATTACATTCAAAAAGGTTAATTAAGTTGATTTAGGTTGCATTATTCAATAATTTTGATATTACATTTTGGTTTCAAATAATTTTACATGAAAGTTACTTAGTCGTTCAATTTAGATTCAGGTTTGCATCTTTTAACTTTGAATTTGTTTTTTTTTTTTATAAAATATTTTAATAACAAAATATGGTTTGATAACTAGTTAATTTAAGTTTTTTATATGAGAATTTTTGAGAAAAGTCTTGATAAACATTTTTATTTTTAACTTGGAATTTCTGAAAATGTGAAAATGGATTACACTTTTTGTCTTTTTTTGAGAAAAAATATCATTTTTAAAAGTTATTCAATTTTCTGCTAGTCAAAACAATTTTTCTATTTAGAATTTCATTTTACTATAAAAATAAAACTTGTTTAAAATTTCATTTTACAATAAAAATAAAACTTGTCAGAAATTTTATTAGCTTTCTATTACTTATTTTTTGGAATTTTTTTATTCACATTTGATATGTCAACTTAACAATTCTTTGAGTGTATGTTCTTTAACAATCAAGAGATTGATAAAAAATCATGTTGAGTAGTGTTGGTGTATTCTTTGATAACTTGGTGTTTTTGAGAAAAAAATGTGTTGCAACAATCTAGATAGATTCGACTCGGGTATCGTTATATTTACAAAACCAATTGATGCATATCATAATTATTAGATTTTTTTGAACTTTTTTGAACTGAACCAATATGAAAAAACTGCAGATTTTGAATATGTTTCGGTCGGTGTCAAGTTTCTTAACATATTAGTTATAAACTAAAAATTTAAAAACTACCCATTATAGATGATGAACCAATGTAATGCAACATAAGTTTTTCAATTTTTTTTACATTGTAATTTGGGAGATACAAAATTTTGATTTCACTGAACCATAATGACCTTTAGGAATTTTTTGCATCCATTTTATTAGAAAATTAATTAAAACTAGTAAATATCTATGGAATTCCATAAAAGTTATATGTGCTAAAAGTAGATTGAATTCTGCAAATGCTAGTCTTGGTTCCGAAAATTAATTCATAAAACTTGATGGAGTTTGACCATTTCAAAGTTGAAGAAACGTGTTCAAAGCCAAGCTGCAGTGTAGTTGCAGACGTTTTATTTCAGCTGAACTTTTGTAGTAGTTTGATCGAACTTTTATCATGCCTCGTCCCGTTAATTTTAATGACAAACAAAGTTCGGTCGAACTTTTGATTGCACATTTCGTCGGCTGGATAAAATTCGATAAAACACCTAAAAAAATAATTTTTGCAACTCTATAAATAGCCAAAAACAAAAAAACTATTTTCGCACATCTAGAAGTTTCTATTTACAATCAAAATCCAAAATACAAAATTTGCAAGTTGGTCTGATAACTTGGAAACCATACCAGTTGCATTAAAACCAAGTTTTTAAGAGCCTTTTGTCTATCACACTGCTAACATACTTTTGCCTTGTCCAAAGTTCAAAAAAAACATAAAGATTCTACTTTCATAGTGTATCATAGAGATATGAGCTCAAATAATTCTAGGACGTATAGCTAGTTGGATCTTGACATTATCTATTCTACTTACATTACCAAAATGGTGAATATAGTATAATAGAAACAAAAGAAAAACCATGGATTAATTGACAACATACTTTAAACTTGGAATCGGGAAAGACACCTCAGGGTTGCTCTCCTGTTGAGACACCTCTACCTTTGAATCCTTGACGCAAACCCTCCTAACTTGCGCAAGCTGGTACGCCCCTTTGCCTTGGGTGATGTCCAAATGCTGGAGAAAGTGAAGAAACACATCAAATTTCCTATCCAATGTCTCAATTCTGTCCTCCTAGAGCCGCTCAAATTCCACGAGAGTCTGGATGAGAGTTTCTAGATGCTCCATGCACTTATGAATATTTTTCATTTGCTTTCGCTGAGGGTCGTTGTTGTCTGACATAGTGACATTCTCCGCCAGCAACTTCCCCATT
The DNA here is from genome assembly GCA_034641835.2 of Pinus albicaulis. Lineage (NCBI taxonomy): Eukaryota > Viridiplantae > Streptophyta > Pinopsida > Pinales > Pinaceae > Pinus > Pinus albicaulis. The sequence goes on from CM076571.1 coordinate 784,717,997, forward strand.
AACATCTTCACATGCCAAGCTATATCCACCATCTTGTGATACAGGGTTTCTCGAGTTCTAGTGACCCCTGGATCGATGAGCTGGTCCACCTCTTCTTCTATTGTTCCATATGACTTATTATCCCATTGTTCTTTAACGTCTTGTTCCATCTTTTCAAGTTTTTCTTTCCCTTTATATAGGATATATTTAGAGTAAGTTTGTGTTGCATCCCACGCTGCTATCTCCATTATAGTGTGCTTATGGGGCCCCTCCTTTGGTTAGCCACCTCGCGGACGACTTCGACGATAGGTCTGCTTGAATCTATACATAACTCTGTTACCAGAAACCCTGAGGAGCAAAAAATAATTGGAAAGAAGAGTACTTGCCTTACGAGCCCCTTGCAAACCCTTCTCACTTGTCGAAACCTCTGATCAAGTGAGGCACTAAATAACAATTATTTCCTTACCTAGGACCCTATACTTGCCAATGTGTTGAGTGTCTACTAACCATAATTCTACAATTACTACCATTTCGAATTGTAATAGTCAGTACAAATGCATTTGTGCCCACATACCAAATTCTCTACTCCTTCTCGTCTAGTTTCTCCTCGTTCTCTTGGAGTTTGAAAATGCCATTAATTTCTTTTGCCAACATTTCCTTTGTAGTGGAGATAATACCCTAGCCAAGCCAACATGAGAAAGAAATGGGGTTTGAGGGATCGCACTGGTCAGAGTACATCCACCTTCCACCAACCTTCCTGCAATAATTGACCTTGTGCCCTTCACTTGCTTTCGTCCAACACCACTTCTCTCCATCATCCATCCTTTAGAATGGATGTATTGAGAAATGATCTCTCGATCTTGGTTAATTACTTAAAATTGGTTGGACTTTGTTCCGCCCTGGGGGCTGTCACATCCTTATCGACCACTCTATCCTAACCCTTCCCAAGATAGTCCAACTCAGTCAATCAATTGTATTCTACCTTAAATAGGCCATCGTGGACACTGGTCCAATCACATTTGTAGTTCTTTTCTTCCCTAGTGGCTCCCTCATTTGCTAACCTTTCAACAACCATGTTTCTTGATCTCTAAACTAGGTTAAAATCAATGGTTCATGTGATCACCAAGTGTCCGTTTATTCTCTCTCTGATCTGTCCATGGCTTCAGTGGGTCGTCACCTTGCCAAGGTTCATGCCACATTCTAAACACTTCGCCACCATAATCACTCAGGCAAAGTCTCCTTCAATGGTGATATTATGAATTCTGCCATGAACTAGCAATTCTAGCTCTTGTTCTAAGGTGTGGAATTATGAGGCATTATTTGTTGCATCAACCAAATTGTCATAATAAATTATCTTAATCCTCCCATTTCTAGCTATGATAACACCCCCTATACCAGCTCGGTCGGGGTTGCTTTTTGAGGTCTTGTCAAAATTTAGTTTCAGGAAACCTTGAGCTGGAGGAGACCATGTATTATCAATGACCTGAAGCTTGGGATCCCTATTTCTGTTATGGTAAGCTTGACCTTCTTCCAACATCAACATTTTCTCAGAGATTTTTAGATTACTGTTAAGGATCATTTCCTTAAATTGTTGCAGGATTTGATTTGAAAGGATTATAATCATGAATATTCGTCAATTTCTCTCCTTCCAAACTGCCCAAACCACGAAGCTCAAAATCAGGCACCAGGCAAGGTTAATAAAATTGTAGAGTAGTCACATACACACATGTATTTAGTAGGTGGTTAATTTTTTCCTTGTGTTTCTCACAAAGACACATCGTGAGGGATCTATAAATCCTCTTTGGAGGAGATTCTCTTAGGCTAAGATTTTCTGGTGCATCACTAACCATAAAAACAATTTGACTTTTTTCCAATGTGAAATAGACCAGATTTTATCCAGAATGGATTTCCATTTTCTTGCTGGTGTCCTCCAATGTAGAGGTGGGATTCCTTTAGAGTGAACTGTCCCCCATCGCGTGTCCCCCACCTTAACTGGTCTTCTTCCTCTGAAATAAATATTTTCATTTTTTGTAGTTCGTTGTCTAACTCTTTTCCAACCTAGGTAAGTTGATCTTGTTCTTGGTGACTCAGAGGTATCCATTTTTGTCATTTTTATTTTCTCCCCCTAGATCCCAATAATGGTGGACTTCCATTTTTCCTAATATTTGAGTTTCCCGCTGAAGGGGCAGTCTCGCTTGGTTGGTTATGCAGGGCTCCTATTGCCATGCATCCTACCAAAATAGGTTGGCTTTACCATTCCTAATTTTTCAAAAGCAGTAATATTGGATAACTCCTCGATTACGCCAAGCCAAATTCCAGATAACAAAGCCTGTAATGTTACCATTCATCCTAATCAAGGTCAAATGGTTCCATCTTGGAGCGTACTTTTATTTCCAAAAGGAATCCTAGGGGGATGTAATATCCTTAATCCATCTCCACCACAACTTTAAACCACATGACTCCCTGACCGTCTTAGGATCTTGCAGGCCTAAACGACCTCTGGATTTTGATTTGAAAATCTTGTCCAGCCCTACCAAGGCGCATTTTTTCTCCTCTTCAACCCCCCTCCACAAGAAGTTTCTTTGAATTCCTCTTGTTTTCTAGAAACCATTTGGAGATGGGTAAGACAAACATTAAATATATTGGCATAGCTTGCAAAACCGCTTTAGTCAACACCAACCTTCCTACGAAATTAATGGCTCTAAAGTTCCACCTACTAACCTCATTTTTCATTTTGGAGATTAGGTTTTCCCAAGTAGACTTCTTATAAGGTTTTTTTGTTAGAGGTATTCCCAGATAATTTGAGGGCAATGATTTCTACTGGAAGCCTAAAATATTTTTGAGATTCCTTTGCACAAAGATGTGAGTATTAAAAAAGAAAATCCTAGACTTTGTGCGGTTGACTTCCATACCTAAAGCTTTGACAAATTCATCTAGGATATGCTTATAGGGGTATTCCATGGAGCATGGCATCATCCACGAACTTTTTATGGGTGGAAGTTTTGCACTCTAGGTGAGGTCGTAACCCTTTAATCCCACATGCATTGACCCTTGCTTTAATATATATGCTTAGTCCCTCCATTAGCAGGATAAATAGAAAAGGTGAAAGCGCGTCTCCCTGACACAAACCTCGGGGTAGAAAGGTTTGGATGGAGCTCCATTAACCATAATTGAGAAGCTAGGAGTAGATACCAATGACATAACCCATTGGATGCAGTGTTGGTTAAATCCAAACGCCTGTAGAGACTTATGTTCCATATATGTCCAATTCATTTTATCATAGGCTTTAGGGATATCCAATTGCATGATCATCCCTAAATTTTTCTAGGATTTGAGGGAATGAATTATCTCATGGACGTGGACCAAATTATCCAAGATTTGTCTCCATTCCACAAACCCTTTTTGCTCTTCATATATCAATATCATCAGCAAAGGCTTCAATCTATTTGATATGACCTTGGAGATTATATTATATATGACATTGCAAAGAGAAATGGGGCGGTATCTATCTGGGGAATTTGCTTCTTTTTCTTTCAAAATCAGAGTGATGAAGGTGGCATTCAAAGCCTTGAGGATTGTTACTGATTTATGAGAGTTCTCCACCACTTCATGTATATCTCTACAAACTATGTCCCAAAAGGCTTTAAAGAAGTCCATTGTAAAATCGAATGGTCTTGGCGCCTTACCATTTGGCATATCCTGTGCCACCTGCTCAACCTTCTCTAATGATATGGGTCTAACAAGGTTAGCATTATGTTCCTTGTGACCATCCTTAGGATATGTTGCATGATTTTCTGGATATTAGCCAATATATCTCCTTGGGGTTCAACTGTTATTTCCTGAAAGTCTTGAACCAAAATACGTTCTATCTCCTGATGGCTATGACCGATGTTTCATGCTCCATATTTTAATTTTAGGAGTCTATTATTGTTCCTATGGTCTACAATTGTTTTGTGGAAAAATTTGGTGTTCCTCTTCTCCTTCACGGAACCATTGTATCCTAGATTTTTGTTTCCATTACTTTTCCTCTTGTATGGATCTTTCATCCCATTCCCTCTAAGGGGGGCATTCTAGTTCATTCTTTTCTTCATTCTATCCCTCTTCAGAGATGTATTTTTCAAGCTCTTCAATTATATATTGCAAATCATTTTTGGCTTGGAATATATTTCCAAATTCATTTATATTTCACTATTTAATATGTTCTTTGAATTGCTTTAGTTTTTTCTGTAGCTTAAACATTTTAGAGCCTTGAAATTTTCCTCTGTATTGTCACCATTGTTTCACATTATCTGCAAAATGTGGATGATCTATCAAAAATCCCTTGAATCTGAAGGGTTTTTAAATTGGTGTTCCCATTATCTAAGCATTTAGAAGAACCAACCAAAGATCAGATCTGCCAGAGTGAAGAATTTTAGCCTTTACATTGATCCCTTGGAGGATTATTTACTCTGAAACTAGAAATCTATCAAGACGAGAGTCCACCTAGAATTTTCCTCCGCTTTTATTATTCCAAGTGAACATCCCATTAGTTGCTTCTATGCCCACCAACTTCATGGTGTCAATAAGAGCTTGAAAATTTTATGAGTTGCGGTCTAGTTTCCTTTTTCCTCCTTTCTTTTCCTTCAGGGTGAGGATCATATTAAAGTCCCCTTCCATTATCTAATTCATGTGTATATTTCTTCTTCTAAGGTCCTCCAATGATCGAATAAAGGTAATCTTCTCATCAATACTCCAGGGGCCATACACATTCGTACAAAGAATTGGATCCAATGAACTAAATACTTGCATAACTATGGAAAGGGAATGTCAAGTGGGCTATGAAGAAATTAGTTTTATCTTCTTAGGATTTGAAAGGGTTAGGATCCCCCCTACAACATTCTGAGCTTATATATCTATATAGTCATATTTGTCTCAAAACTTCCACTAGCTATTTTCAAGTGTTCAACTGAACACTCGGTTTCTTAAATGAAAATGATATATGGGTTTTCTTTTTTCATCTTATATCTAAGGACCCTTTGTTTTCTTAGGTTATTCAAGCCTCTTATATTCCAAGTTAAAAATTTTCATTGCAATAGAGGGGGGAGAGTTAGGGATTCAAGATTTCATCTTACTTGAGTTTATCAGCAAGGCTCTGAGCTCCTAGAGGGAAACAATATTGGATTTCCTTCCTATTTTCCCGTGAGCTTTCTTGGGGGTCAAGGGGTTTTCTGTATCTATCACCTTGACTCCCAAACCTTTAGTCTCTCCATGTGCTCTCTTTGTTCCTCTCATTCTAGCTTCTTCCCCCATAAGGAATAAGTATTTGAGATGACCTATTTGGTTTGTGGGGATTGTTTCCACTCCCTAATTCTTCCATTATTCTAACATATTCTGAAGATCTAAACCTTATCTTAACAAAAACTCCATTATATTTGTATCCTTCATCTCTTCCTTGCTTGGTGCCATTTCCAAATCTCCATCCTGCATTTTAGGTTGAGCTAGGTTGCATGGATCTTCATCTTGCACTTGTGGCTAAGATGATTACCAAGGCTTTGAGTCAGGTTTGGAAGATCCTCATCATTATTTATGGTTATTTTGTTTCATTTTGTTTTTTTTTCATTACTTACTGATTTTTTTCTTCCTCTTGTAGGGTTTCCTCAGCTAGGGCATCATATCGGTTCTTTGTTTCCATGTTTTCATCTAAATTCCTTGGTTATTATTTCTTTCCTGCTTTACCCTTGGCTCCCACTCTTGGGAAACCCTCGAGGTCTTTGTCTGAGAGAACTCTTGGTTGGTTTGTCCTTACATTTAAAATGGGATTTCCATGAAGAGTTGTCCATATTCATGGCATCGTCTACATCAGAAAGGAATGTGCTTGTAGTCAATGCTTTGTGACCAATCTTCCTCCTGAAACTATAGGATTACTACTTTTGGAAGAGCACTTGAGACGTTCATTTCAATGTAAATTCGGGTGTACGAAGTGTATCTGTACTATTGGATTGCCTCAAATAGCTTTATAAATCATCCTAGCTTATTCCCTATAGCTTCCAGGGCAGTTGGAAGCCAATAATATAGAGGCGGGGAATATAACCATATCAAAACTGGAACAAAAGTGAAGGTTTCTTTCTCTGGTGTAAAATTTTCCTTCCATGGTCACATGTACAACCCAATTGAGGAGAGGAAATATGATCCTCCCTAAAAATCCTGTCTCTGTCCTCTAGGTTAGAAAATACCGTCGTGAAGAAATCTTTGAATCCCAAATGGAGATATACCTCCGCTTTAGGTTTCCAAACGTGTTGGATCCAAGTTCTTAACACTTTTTTTGTGGGCCAAACCTCATAAATTTGCAGATTAGCATGTATGTCTTCGTGTGGTCTCAGAGAGCTTGGGTTTGTGGATATTTAATCACAACTTCACGGTTCTCATTGGTCTTTGGCTTGCAGGCTCCACTCGAGCCTGGGATTGTCCTATGCTTACCTTTCTCTAATGACCCCCCTTGAGATTCCTTGGAATTTTTGCCATGTGAACCCATAGTTTTTTTTCACTGTGGCCTATTGCCTCCCTATGGATTGTCATTAATCTTGCGATCTAAAACCCTATTTGGATACCTTTATCTCTATCAACCAAGTCTTTGTTATAAGAGGGAGCACTACTCCCTCCCCATTTTGTTCCCATGTAGGTTCAAAATTTAGTAAATCAGAGTTTCCCGCCTTCTCCAATGACCCTAAGTATGTATGTTTACACTTTCACTCCTATATTTTGAAGCGTTGAAGAAAACATAAATAATGGTAGGCAATAACTCCCTATAAGCATATTTATTTCCATCTTGTTAAAATCTTAATAAACATTGCATGTGTAATATTTTAAAAAATGTAATATTTAAAATCTATATATGCATCTTTAAAAAGAGTTATGAGGAACATTTAATGTATAAAAAAAAATTGTTTTAAATTTTTGTAAGATTTAATAATTAAGAATCATTGAAAATTGGGTAATAAAATATTTCATCTAGTTAATGTAGCTCTTTTATATAAGAATTTTCTAAAATATTTTTCATTGATTTTTTATTTCAAAAGTTTTAAGATTTAATAATTAATAATAGTTGAAAATTTGCTAATAAAATGCTTGTTATATATAAGCCTAGTCTAATTTATAGATTAAATTATCTTTTTTCACGATCATTTTTCTGGTTAATTTTAATCAAAATCTTACAGAGATTTTTAAAAACTTGAGTTTAAATTGTTTAATCTCCATAATGTGTCTAGGATTTTTCAAAATGTTGAATCCAATTATGCATTCAAAAATGTATTTTAAACAACAAAAAATCTCAATTATGCATTCAAAAAGTTTAAATAACAAAAAATCTTGAAATTATATTGCTAAATTATTATTTTATTAATTTTTAAATCAATATATTTTTTTTATCCCTATGACTTAGTGTTTTAATAACTTCTTTAAATTAAATTTAATTATTTAAATCATTTTTTTTCTATTATTAATTATTTAAATCAAAATCTTCTTTATCCCTTTTACTTAACCCTTAACAATTATTTTGAAAAAAAATATTAATTTAATTTATTTTCTATTTAAAGAAAATGTGGAGTAATCATTTAATATTCTCGGGTCCCTAATAATTGGTAAAGACTCCACCCGAACAATTGAACAAGATATTAATCAATTTCCATTCAGAAATCTTCTATAAACATATAATATTATTTTAATATAAATTCAAATATAATAAACTATATAATTATTTATAAATTTATTTTTTTAATTTATTAATAAATTTTTTATTTCAAATTTTATTAATATTTTTTTTTTTAAATAATCATTAAAATATTGCTCCCAATAATAAATATTTCTCAAAATTACATATTTAATAAAAAAAATATTAAATAGTAAAATCTTTACTCTAATGATAGTTTGTTGTTCGTTCTTTCTTTCTTTCTTCTTTTCTCTTTTTTTTTTCTTTTTCTTCTTCCTCCTTTTTTTTTAATTCATATCATATATCAATTTAAATATAAAAAATTCTATTATTTTATTTTATTATTAATATTAATATAAAAATATTATCATTTTCTATTATTATTATTATTATAAAAAACACCCCCGGATGCGGGTGCTGGCAGAGTAAATGTTGGCGATGGGACGGAGGTCAATCGGATGGGAGGCCACCTGCCTTCCCACATGGGACCAACGAGCCCACCTGACCGCAGTTAATACCCCCCGCCTGCTCTTAATGGCATTTGCAATGGAGGCGCTTCTCAATAAGAATGTTGATGTTCGAGGCAGTCTCCACTGCCGCAACAACGTTTCGCATCGGGTTAACAGGTCTGGTCATTCAATGCTGAGGATTGTTTGTTGCAGGAACATGTTGTTATATGCTATGGCTCCGCTCTCCCCTGCGCCGATGAATTCGTGGTGCAATTCTGTTGCGGGAAAAGCCAGTGAGCGCACCACCACTGGGAAACGCAGTCGCAACACCTGCTGCTTGGAGCCCGCCGACAGTCTTCACATTTCCATTGCAGGTTCTTGCATGTCTGCTACGGTTGTTCTGGGCATTCCTCCTGCGCTGAACCCAGTCAATTCTCCGTCACTCCAGAGCTCCAGCTCCAATTCGGCTGCAAGCATGCCCCGACTAAGGCAGAGGATGCGTTGCAGGCGGGGGTCCTCTCGCAGTGCCAGGAGGCGTTCGCCCTCCACCTCCACTTCTCCCTTAGAAATCTCTTCGCCCTCAGACAGCCTCCCTCGCCTCCTCCATGGACGCCTGTTCCGCTCGGGCCGCAGGCTTGACTCGCCCTCCGGTGATGCGCTGCCTGCACAGTCCCATACAACTCTCTTTTCGTTTGATTGTGAACTCAACAGACCGTGAGTCACTGTGGCCATCTCTGTTGTCTTCCTGGAGGAGCCCCAGCCTGAGAATCTGCCGGAAGAGCAGGGTCCTATCGAAGGCGCAAACATGGAAGCAGTGCAGCAAGATTCGCGAGGACAGCCTAGCGGGAGCAAGGAGATTATGCAGGAGGACTCGGGGCGCGTTCAGGAAAATTTGATGGAAACTCCTTCAGCGGTCCACTCCAACGCAAAACTCTCCCATGATCGTGGCGAACCAGAATATTATGGATGCAGGATCAAGGAGGTTGCTCCTGATGAGTAATTCGGCCCTCTTTTTATGTTTCTCATGCTATTTCTCTACCCTCTTTGAGGGCGTGTTTTGTTGTTTTAATGTTTCCTTCAGCTATGGTCCAATTTTTGTCAGTGACCAGTCTCAGTTTTTACAGTGGTCCAGTTTTGTTATGGTCCAGTTTCACTGCTATATAATGTCTATGTTCCTAGTTTTAGTCAAAGACATTCCAGTCCGATCCCCTGCGTGGGATTTTTTCAGTTGGTGGTTCTTCAGGCTGGTTTCCCTCTCGCAGGGCAGCCAAAAACTAGTCTCTGTCAGTTCAAATTGCCTCCACGAAGGCACTGTTAAGGCCTCAGCCTGATGTACTTTATTTTTCACTGTTAATAGAATACTCTAACTTAGAAAAAAAAAAATTATTATAAAAAACACTATCATTTTTTCTTATTATTATTATATCATTTTTTCTTATTATTATTTTGTTATTTTTTAAGAATAATATAATTTTATTTTTCTAAATACAAAAATCATTGTTACTATTATTTTTAATTTTTTCCCTTTAAATAATACAATTTTTTTTTTCTAAATATAATATTTAAATCAATTTATTAAATAATTTTGTTTTGTTTTTTAAATAAAAAATGATAAATATATTTTTCTTTATTTCATTTATATTTTTAAAATTTTGAAAAATTACTAAAACTACCACTAACACACACACACACACACACATCTACTTAAAACTTTTCTATAACATGATTTTTTTACATAAATTAATGCATTAACATAACTTGTGTATAATGCACTTTTTAATATAAAAGTAATATATTCACTCTATATGATATATAAAAATAAAAATGATTTTATTTTTGCTGAAATTTTATTTTGTAGTGCCTTTCTTACTATGATAATGGTTAGTTGGTTGTAAGGTTATAATACTTTATATTTAGAAGCTTTGAAGCTTAGTCATGTCCTATCTGTTTTCCATGGATGGCCATAAACTTAGGAGTAACTACGCCTTCGCCTCCTACACCTACTTCAGATATTGAAGTGTTTAATTATTTGGTGGATAATGAGATAAAATATTAGAAGGCAAAGCCCTCTCTTTTTGTTAAGAGGATCAAAGAGATCCCTAAGGTTGGGATATGTGCCTCCCAATCGCATCCTTGAGCTTTGTAGTTCGTTGAGCATTGATTGGTAGGCCAATTCATGGGATTAGTCATTCCTACGCTAAGGTTGTGGGTAGAGAAAAAGTAGAAACCATTAATCAAGGGATTGGTCTCATCTTTCTTTTGTGGGAAGGGGGTTTTCACCTTATTCTTTGAAAATTAGGTAGAATATTTGATCTTAGAAGTGGGCCGTCTTTTAGGGCGGCCAAGGGTTGTATTTGGATCGATGGAGTCTTGATTTCAACTTTGAAAGTGATGTGCCTTTGGCTGTACAAATGTGGGTGAAACTCCTATTCCTTCCCCTTCACTATTGGAATGAAGTAACCTTCAGATGCCCTAGGTAAATATATCGATCAGGTTGAACCACAAGAGGGTATATTTTCCTATGCAAGAATTTTTGTGGAAGTAGATATCGATAAAGGGCTCCCCATAGCCATCAATATGAATCTAGGAAATTGGTCTCACATCCAAGAAGTGGACTCCGATCAACTTCCTTTTGAGTGCAAAATTTTCCATGAATATGACCATTTGCTAGAACTTGTAAGAAGAAACATGGGGAGTGCTCTCAACTGATGATTCTTACGAAAGGAGTGCTCCCACCAAGCACTAACCCATCTTCTGAGAATAACGTACCAAATGCTGGTTAAAATTTTCTAAAGGTTTCTCAAGTCCGACATAACACAAAAAGGTGGTATGGAGGAATAACATATATAAAGACTAGATCTAAAGTGTCTTAGCTTCATGAGAAGATACTCATATGAAATAGGCACCAAATGGGTGGGGGGATGGCACCAGTTTAGTAAGGGTGGGGTTGTTGTCCAGGTTTATGGATGGCCTCTCTATGGGTATGTGATCCAGGTGGATATCGGTAGCCACCCACATATTCCATTTGGACCCGCACCATCAATTCTTGCAGCTTTTCACTTTCAGAATAGCTTACTACTTTTAGCAGGTTTTCGGGTTCTACACTCCCAGAGCCATTTTTGGGCCTTGATGATCCAGGTGGATATTCGTGGCCACCCACCTATTCCATTTAAACCCCCGACATCAGTTCTTTCCATTTTTAAGTTGCAACACAACTTACTATTTTTAGCAGTTTTTCGGGTCATGAATTTCTGGAGCCATTTTGAGGCCCTAAACGACGTTCTTTGGGAAAATTGGGATCCATTTTGCTCACACCGGAAGTTGTACTCCTTGGATAGATATTTCTAACGAGCTATTGAGCGCGTCAAACGAAGATCAGATGCCAAAGTTACGTCCCCGGGAAGTTGAAACACCAATTTACACAAATTGGACCCACAGTTTTGGCGCTTCGTCTCCCACAGTTAGGTTTTTGGATGTTTAGAGTTTTCCATTGTTTCTCAATAATAAATAGGCCCTCGAGCCTCATTGTAACATAGTTCAGAGGCATGTAGCCGCCATATCTCTTCTCATAGATAAGCTACCAGCGCCCTAGCTATTTTATTTCCATTATGTCTGTAAGCATATTTTTGTTATTTGATATCAATGAAATGAAGCATTATTTCTACTGCATCTCTGTGTTTATGTTTATTTTTGTATTTTATTGCGTTCCTGCATAAATATGGATCAGTGGTATCAGAGCGGTCTACTCTTTCTCTGTTTTTCTTTGCATATCCCCAATGTGGTTAGGGTATAAGGAGTTAGGGCTTGATCTGGTTGAACCCTTGCAAGATCAGCCTTGTAAACCCCGACGACCTCCCATGGCAGAAGAAAAGAAAGACGAGGGAGTAGGATATCTTATCGAAATATTGCTCAAGGACGCCCTCGAGAAACAAAGGAACACAATGATGGATAACTTTTCTCAGATCCTTCAATGGTTTCCCACCTACGGCACATCTGCATCCAACAACCACTCTGGAGGCGCCACTCCCTTCAAGATTGTTATGAAACAAGCTCCAAAAATAGAAGAAAAGAGAGATCAGTGCCTTAGAAATAGCCACTTTGAGGGGGAAACCTCCAAAACATTACATAAATGAACAATTCTCGGATGATACAAATGAAAAAACCTCCTTTCTATATATAGGAGTCCATGGGGCCACAAAGCAATCCTAGTGGGGCCATAATGTAATCATAGCCGACCTAACAACAATAATGTAAGGGCACAATAATAACAGTATGGGGGTTACAGGGGTACAACAATAACAATAAGGGGGTTACACTAATAACAATAAGGGACTATACTAGTAATATAAGGACCTAACACGCTCCTCTCCTTCAAAAAAGTGTTGTCCTCAACGCTTGAATAGCTCTGGGTGCTTTTGTATAAAATTCTCATCCTCCCATGTAGAATCTTCAGTGGGTAAGTTCTTCCATTTGATGAGATACTCTGAAATTGATCGATTTCGTAGCTGTCGAGTTCTTGTTTCCATGACTTCTTTAGGTTCCAATATGGTTTTTCCTTCCTCATCAAGTTTTGGCAATATTGTTTGAACTGGAAGTTTGTCCCCTTTAACCTTTTTTAATCATGAAACATGGAAAACTGGATGCACTCGCAAAGAAGCAGGAAGCTCCAATTTGTATGCCATAGTACCAATCTTTTGCAACACCTTGTAAGGACCATAGTACTTTGGCGATAATTTATTATACTTCTTAGCTTGCTTGAGGCACATTTGTTTGTATGTTTGTAGCTTTAAAAATACCCAGTCTCCCACATCAAAAATTCTCTCACTATGATTATGATCTGCCTGTTGTTTCATTCGATTTTGTGCCAAATTTAGGTTATCCTTTAAGGGTTGGAGAACTTCTTGTTGATGCTCGATGTGATCCTCCACTGCTTCAACCCTATCATTTTCCCTTAAAGAAGATGTGATGGATGGTGGATGATATCCATAAAGTGCCATAAATGGGGTCATTTTTGCTACAGTATGGAAGGAAGTGTTATACCACCATTCAGCGAGAGGTGACCACTTGACCCATTGTGTTTGTTTATCAGATACAAAACAACGAAGATATCCTTCCAAACATTTATTTACTATCTCAGTTTGACCATCAGATCAAGGATGATAAGATGAGCTATGAGCTAATTGAGTACCCAAACAAGAAAATAACTCCGTCCAAAAATTTCCAGTAAAAATGGGATCTCTGTCGCTCACAATAACCCTTGGGTTTCCATGTAACTTTTGAATTGTGTCCATAAATGTAGTAGCAACTGTACTTGCTTTAAATGGATGAGATAATGCACAAAAGTGTGCATACTTGGTAAGTCTATCAACTACCACCATGATGACATTCTTTCCTTCGGACTTAGGTAAACCCATGATAAAATCCATTGAAATCTCCTCCCAACGTTGACTTGGAATGGATAAAGGTTGTAGAAGTCCCGGGGTCTTAATTGTCTCCACTTTATTCTGCTGGCAAACCAAACATTCCGCCACAAACTTTTGAATATCAGATTTAAGGCCATCCCAAAAAAAATCTTTCTTCACCCTGTGGTGAGTTTTTAAAAATCCTGAGTGTCCTCCTAAAGGAGAAGTGTGCAATTCCAGAAGAATCTTTTGTTTCAGTTGGGAATTCTTACAAAGATATAAGCGATCTTTGTACCATAAGGAATCATTTTTTCAACTAAATGTATCAGATGTACTAGGATCTTGCTGCAACTTTTGAATGAGTGTCCATACATCTTTGTCCTTCTTCCATTCATCTCTTGCTTCAGTTATCCAATCTGGTTGGATAATAGAAATGGCACAAAGCAACGCTTCCACCTCTTCATTCTTTCTTGAGAGTGCATCTGCAACAACATTAAGCTTTCCTTTTTTGTAGATTATTTCAAAGTCATAACCCAACATCTTTGTGACCCATTTTTGCTGCTCTTCTGAAGATAGTCTTTGTTCCAAAAGTGTTTAAGACTATCATGATCAGTTTTTACCTTGAAGTGTCTTCCCATTAGGTAAGGTCTCCATTTCTTTAGTGCATGTAGTATTGCCAACATTTCCTTCTCATAAATAGCCTTTTGTAAATACTTTCCTTTGATTGAATGAATTTCAAAAGCAATGGGTCTTTCTTCTTGCATTAAAACAACACCAATTCCATTTCCTAAGGCATCACATTCCACAATAAAGGTTTTTGTGAAGTCTGGCGTAGCTAAGATTGGTGCTAGGCACATTTCTACTTTAAGATGTTCAAAGGCCTTAGTTGCTTCAGGAGTCCATGAAAATGCATATTTCTTCAATAATGTTCTTAGAGGTGCTGCTATTCTCCCATATTTCTTAAAAAACTTGCGATAATACCCTGTTAACCCAATAAATCCATTGTTCTAGGTTGTGGGAACTTTCCATTCCTTAATGGCTTTAATTTTGTTAGGGTCTACCTTAACACCCTCGTGAGATAAAATATGACCCATATATTCCACCTCTTGTACTCCAAAGAAACATTTGGATGTTTTTGCATATAATTGTTTCTCCTCCAACAATTTGAGCACCCTGTCAACATGTTGAACATGATCCTTCCAATACCTGTTGTAGATTAGTATATCATCAAAAAATACTAGCACAAATTTTCTAAGGAAGGGTTTGAAATGGAATTCATCAACCCTTGAAATGTAGAAGGTGCATTGGTAAGGCCACAAAGCATGACCAAAAATTCATAATGACCCTCATGAGTTCGAAATGTTGTTTTCTGAATATCTTTAGTCTTCATTCTAATTTGATGATATCCTGAACGAAGATCCAACTTGGTAAAATAAATTTCTTCATGTAATTCATCCAATAATTCATCAATCACAGGAATGGGAAATTTGTCTTTAATAGCGAGCTTATTGAGCTCCCTATAATCCGGACACATGCGCCATGATCCATCCTTCTTGTGCACCGATACTACTGGAGCAGAGAAATAACTTTGACTAGGTTGAATTATACCAGCCTCTAACATTTCTGCAATCATACGTTCAATTTCACTCTTTTGGACATAAGGGTATCTGTAAGGCTGAATGTTTGGAGGAACACTTCATGGAATCAAATGAATAGCTCATGATCATGAATAGTTGGGAGTCCTTTGGGAGTATCAAACACCTTGGAATGATTTTCCAAGACTTTTTGGAGATTTAGAGAAATAGATGATTTTGATGATGGAACTTCTAGTGAGCATAATTGTGCAATTATGCCTCGTTGTTATTTCTTCAAAAGCTTTGTCATGAAATTAGAGCTTATTATCTTTCCTGGCTTCCCTGCGATACCCCGTAATTCGATTTCCTTTCCTTTCGAAAAAAATTTCAATAAAAGTTCTTGAAAATTAAAAGCTACTGTCCCCAAAGTTTGTAACCATTGTACTCCTAGTACAACATCAGCACCTCCCATTGGGATGGAAAGCATTGGAATTTTCAATACATATTTCCCCATGGATAGATTAATATTATGGAATTTTCCAGAGCAATTTATATTTCCTCCATTTGCAACCATCACTTGACATTTTGGTGTTGGGTATAGGAAACAATTCAATTCCTTGGCTACTTTACAATGAATAAAATTATGGGTACTACCCAAATCAATCAAAACTATTACCTTTTTCTTCTTGATATGTCCTTCTATCTTGAGAGTTTGAGGAGTGGTAATTCATTCCAATGCATTACATGATATGGTCAGACTTATTTCTTCTTCGTCTATGGTTTCTTCCTGGTGTATATCCTCTTCTTTTGAAGTTTCTTGCTCATTTTCTTCGTCCTCTTCACAATCTATGTAAAATAATTTCTTATCAGCACACTTATGACCTTTAGTGTATTTTATATCACAACTGTAGCAAAGCCCTTTTTCTCTTTTTTCTTCCAATTGTTATGGTGTAAACCTTGAAGGTTGTGGAAGTGTAGGAGTAGCAACACTTCCATCTTTATAGATGTGAGTGGTAGGCTTCCTCGTCGCCATAATTTTACATTTAATTTTTCTTTCCAACCTGAATGCCTTCTCTAATGAATCTGGTTCCCAAACGCGAACTTCATGTTGGATGTTATTGATGCAGGGGCATTAGGCCAAAGAAAATACTTTGTATTTTAATAGACATAGGGGGGTCTCATGTTTTTAATTTCTTATGTAGTTATTAATATTTGAGGGATTTTAATTAGTGAGAGAAATTGTAAATGTCCCCAAATCATTGGAGAACATGAGGGTAGGAATGTGAAGATTCAGTTTCAGAAAATTTAGGGATTTAGTCTAGATTTAGAAAATCTAGGATTTCAAGAGTTTTGTTGAGCGTTGAGGGAGCTGAATCAATTTATTATTTTGTATAAATAAGCCTTAGGGGCATTAAGTAGAGAGACATGAAGAGTTGGAGAGACAAAGTAGGTTGTAGAAGGGCCAATGATTGAAGATCTGGCCAAACAAGAAGTTATGTAAGTGGATTCATTTATATATATGGAAGAAATTGTTTCAGCCTTATATGAATATGGTTTGTTTTAGATTATGTGCAAATGGGCTTCAAATTCCACTAAGTAATTGTATAAACCAGTGTGATGAAACTCTATGATTTGCAAGTTTAATTGATGCTCCACATATGATATAAGAATCAATGTTAATCGATATTGTGTTTTAAACTAAATGCATGAGGGATTCGTGGACTCCTTTGAGAAACCGAAGGGAGGGATTGCAGTCATCAACCACTGCAAGGGTCGATGACATGGAGCGGAATTGAGTTTCAATATAGCGTTCAGTATCTGATTATATCAGATCTTAAGAAGGACATTTAAGTAGAAAGGGGGCGTTTCAGTTGAAAATAAGCATTGCGTTGAAGAGCAAGTTTTGGAGATCGTGGTTGGGGTTTTATCGTGAATCTGATCCACAGGCGTTAGACGTAGAAACTAATCCATACGAAGATGAAAAGTAAAGGATGTTAAAGCCTGTTTGAAGGAACCTGGAGTAGGTTCGAATTAGAGGACCGATGCCATGAACTGGAAGCGCAGTGATGAATGATGAGGGGTTGTTTAAACTCTGTTCGTATTTATGGAATCGATGAGTTTTGGGCCTTTTTATGGAGGACGTAGGCGATGTGTTAAAATCTATATTGAAACTTCGTTTTGATATGATATTTGGTGGAGTCCGACTTCCACATAGTCGGAGTTTAAAATTCCAATTGAACGTGTTTATATTGTAGATAACTCTGTTTACTTGAAGCGACACCATATGAAATAAATCCACAGCATTAACGTGGAGAATGCAGAATCTTGGATCGACTGACACCGAGTGGAAGGAGGTCGTGAAGCTAGAATCAAAATGAAATAATTGGAACCGTGGAGTGGAACTAGCATTGAATAGTGAGGGCGGTATTCAAAATTAAACCAACAGTATTGTGCAGTTTAAAAGTGGTAAGTTGGTTTTTTTTTTTAAACGCAATATCATTAGATGACGGACGCATGGCGTTGAGTGGTTTATGAAAACCATTTTTATCGTGTTAATTTAAAGAATTAAAAGATGGGTAGTTTGGTTACGCGATGATCGTCGGATCATCGAGGGGGAGCGCGATAAGCTATCCACTGTTGGATGTGAATGGCAAGTTAAGTTGCTATGGGACCATCTAATATATCAGCATTCGGGTTGACAAGCAAGGTATGTTTGCAAATGTTATGCGTAGAAATATGTGTGGGTTCGACTATGTGTTAGTGCCGAGATTAAAGGTTTATATAACGGTGTTGATATCTGTATAGTCAATGGGACTCAACGAAAGTCAAAACCAATATGCATTGGTATTATTTAACCAAGTTCGAGCTTCTTGAAATGTCCATATGGTTCAAATATTATGATAATCCTTGGGGTTAAGTATAAAGTCCGGGTTCTTAGAAATAAAACCAAATGGTAGGGAATTGTGATATTTACGTGAGTTAATAGGTTTTAACCATAGGAGCATGGATCTTGAGGATGTAAAGAAATCTTCATGTTAGAGATTTAATAACCTTGGACATGAGAATTGGTTAAGTGCGTGGAATGTTTAACATTCATGAAGTGGGGTTGACATGGTTTATAACCGTAGAGTTGAGACAGAAGTAAAGCTCTCGCATTTTAAACCTGGGTTGTGATGAGTAAGTTTATAACCATAAGATAATTCTAATTTAATATCTCAAATCTCTGATTTGAGATATTAAAGATTCCAGATATATGTTTGAAATTGCCAGGTTGATAAATATTATGAGTTGCCCAGATTGTGGATTTATTTGGGGCATGAATTTGAATGCGGTTTATATGCAGCATAGAGACTGAAGATGTGGGTAAGCAGGGTGCCCCGACATCAAAGTGATATCAGAGCTGGAATAGCTCGTTTGAAAAATAATTTTGGAATGCATGTGTACTGAAGCAATGAAGAAAATTTGAAGTTTTAATTTTGTTTAAGAGTGATTGCAGATTTGAAGAGGTATGCAGTGAAGGTATTCAGATTTGCAGAATTTGAAGTTGAAGGCAAAGTGTTTTGAAGGTTGCCAAGATATGTTCTGAAGATGTGAACACAGGTGTGATGGTGATGACAAGAGATCATATTTTAATATGACCGGACAACGTGCAGTGTAGCAGAGCATTGGGAGAAATTGTAGAAGTAATTGCAAATAAATGTTGAACAAACTCTGAAGGTGAGGTATTTGTGATTTTATTTGAATATTTTTTTTGCAGAATGCAGATTGCAAAAAATTGAGGAGCATCTCAGCAAGAAGATCACAACTTTGAAAAGCAGTGATGAAGGAAGCCAGTGAAGGTTTCTAAAGTGAAAATGAAGTGTGGCAGAACCTTGAGAATTCCCAACAGAGGTTGGATAAAAAGAGAACAGATGTGTTCTGAGAGGTTGTAGAGGAGTGAAGCCTGAAGGAGTAGAGAGGAATGCTCATAAGGTTCCTGAATATAGAGGAACTGTACTTGCCAAAAGACCAGATCCAAAGAGAGGATTGGTGAGGTAAGTTGTAAGAAGGAGGACTTGTTACTGCAGAGGTTTCAGTGCAGCCGTGATGAATGAGTGAGAAATCATGAAGGAGAAGGTGGAAACTGTAGTCAGTAGAGATTGCAGGGGTTCTGAGAGAGGCCACAACAGAAAAGAGAAAGAGGATGCCAAGACAGTTGGCATGCAGATACAGTTAAGAAAGGAAGAGTATGAGAAAGAGGTAGATGAGATCAGGGAGAAGTTCAACAAATTGGAACTGATGATAAAGGAAATCCAGAGAATTGGTTGGATCATGAAGAAGAAGGTAAAGTGGCATAGGCTATAGATGAAGAAAGAGTAGATGATACATGCTCAGCAGAAAGAGAAATTACTCAGGATGATTGAGTATTTGGGGAAGGATTTGAAGACTGAAACTACAAGTGAGACCAAGGGGTCAAATGGCTTTACATCTGAAAAATTTTGTATGTTTGCAGGAAGAACATGTGGAAAAGGACAAACTACTGATGTTGTCACTAAGAAATAAAATGGGACAGCCAGATATTTTGAAAATTTCCATGCACAGTTGGAGAAAAGTTTTACTTTTCAATACATTGGAAGTAGAGGAATTTTACATTGTGATGATGGCCAAAAGCTGGAATTTGAGCAGTAAAATGGACAACTTGAAGAGACTGAAGAGAGGAAAATTGAAGAATTTATGAAATGTATAGAATACTTGGAACAACAGGAGGATTTGATGATCAAATCATCAAATGAGACCATGGGGTCTTATGGTTTTAAAAATAACAAGTTGTGTGTAAATGCAGGTATTGAAGAAGACAATTCATGTGATGAAACTATATTCAGTGAAGCTGAAAGTTGCCAAGCAAGATATGATGATTATCTTTCAGAGGAAGATCAAACTGAATTACTACAGCAGAAGGAATTCATAAATTCCTTGTTTAGTGAAAGAGGTTGTTTCAATGGAGGTGTGACAGTTATGTTTGAAGATGAATTTTTTATTAATAATGACATACTGATTTTGTTAAATGGCCAAGTAAAAAGTGATGGACAGATAACTAGAATTATTGCAGAGATGGAGGATCAGAATTCTGTTCTGATGACAGATGAAGAAGTAGTGACAACAGGAAACTTAACTTGTGAAGGTAGTGAAGATTTCACAGAGAGTTTCTCATATGAGATGACAGATTTGTGGCAGGAGTTAAGTGTTTGGAGCAGAGGATAGAAGCATAGAGAATAAATGTTCAGATTGTAAAGGCAGAGTTGAATGAGAATGAGAAGGTTCATTTTTATGAACCAGTGCAGAGAAACATCCTTGAAGAGGATGATGCAGAGGAGAGACTAACTAACAATCTAGAGAGTTGCTTGGAGGATTGGAATCAACATACTAATGTGCTGATGAGAGAGCAACAAATTAAAATGTTGCTGGAGGAAATGTCAGAGCAACAAACTGGAGTGTTGCCGGAGGAGGAAGAGACACAAAGACTCTATAACTTTGATGTTTGTTTTATGATTACAGGTATTGATGGAAGGACTAAAGAATGTTTGGTATAGGAAAAGAAAAGAGACGATGACAGTGACTAGAAATTTAAATACCAGTCTGAAGAATTTCTGAAGTAAAAGAATGAAGAAACTGTCATGGGTGACAATTAGGAAGAAGTTTTCAATGGCAGAAAACAAGAGGGTATGGATGATTAAGTGGAAGCTAGTGTAAGAGATCAGCAAGTAAAATCTAGAGCAAGATTAAGGACTGAGCAAGCAAGGGCTCAGCAAGAGGAAGTAAGAGTTCAACAAATAAGAACTCAGCAAGCAGGAGTAGGTGGAAGAGTTCAGCAATCAAGAGGAGGCAGTATCCAGCAGTCAGAAGACATATTAGATAAATAAATTGAATTGATAAGAAGGCTGATGGTGAAAGTGTCTGAGAGGAAGACAACAACAAGAAAACAAAGAAGCAGAAGCAACAGCGAAAGAAAGACAGAAAGAGAATGTAAAAGTGCAGCTGGTGGGGCAAGACAACATAAGCTATGGAATCCTAGAGAAGTGTAGAAGAAGAATATTGCAGCGGATGATCAGTTTCAGAACAAAGTATGGGATCCAGGAAGACAAAAGGCACATGATCAGGAGATCATGAATCATTTTAACCTTGGGAGTCTGATGCAGGGGCATTAGGCACAAGAAAATACTTTGTATTTTAATAGACATAGGGGGGTCTCATGTTTTTAATTTCTTATGTAATTATTAATATTTGAGGGATTTTAATTAGTGAGAGAAATTGTAAATGTCCCCAAATCATTGGAGAACATGAGGGTAGGAATGTGAAGAGTTAGTTTAAGCAAATTTAGGGATTTAGTCTAGATTTAGAAAATCTAGAATTTCAAGAGTTTTGTTGAGCGTTGAGGGAGCTGAATCAATTTATTATTTTGTATAAATAAGCCTCAAGGGCATTAAGCAGAGAGACCTGAGGAGCTGGAGAGACAGAGTAGGTTGTATAAGGGCCAATGATTGAAGATCTAGCCAAACAAGAAGTTTTGTAAGTGGATTCATTTGTATATATGGAAGAAACTGTTTCAGCCTTATATGAATATGGTTTGATTTAGATTCTGTGCAAATGGGCTTCAAATTCCACTAAGTAATTGTATAAACCAGTGTGATGAAACTCTGTGATTTGCAAGATTAATTGATGCTCCGCATATGATAGAAGAATCAATGTTAATCGATATTGTGTTTTAAACTAAATGCATGAGGGATTTGTGCACTCCTTTGAGAAACCGAAGGGAGGGATTACAATCATCGACCACTGCAAGGGCGATGACATGGAGCGGAATTGAGTTTCAATATAGCGTTTAGTATCTAATTATATTAGATCTTAAGAAGGACATTTAAGTAGAAAGGGGGCGTTTTAGTTGAAAATACGCATTGCGTTGAAGAGCAAGTTCTGGAGATCGTGGTTGGGTTTTTATCGTGAATCTGATCCATAGGCATTAGACATAGAAAATAATCCATACGCAGATGAAAAGTAAAGGATGTTAAAGCTTGTTCGAAGGAACCTGGAGTAGGTTCGAATTAGAGAATCGATGCCATGAATTGGAAGCGCATCGATGAATGATGAGGGGTTGTTTAAACTATGTTCGTATTTATGGAATCGATGAGTTTTGGGCCTTTTTACGAAGGACGTAGGCGATGTGTTAAAATATATACTAAAACTCCACTTTGATATGAGTTTTTGTGGATTCCAACTTCCACATAGTCGGAGTTTAAAATTCCAATTGAATGTGTTTAAATTGCAGAGAACTCTGTTTTCTTGAAGCGACACCATATGAAATAAATCCACAGCATTAATGTGGAGAATGCAGAATCTTGGATCGACTGACACCGAGTGGAAGGAGGTCGTGAAGCTAGAATCAAAATGAAATAATTGGAACCATGGAGCAGAACTAGCATTGAATAGTGAGGGCGGTATTCAAAATTAAACCAGTAGTATCGTGCAGTTTAAAAGTGGTAAGTTGGTTTTGTTAAAAAAATGCAATATCGTTAGATGACGACGCGTGGTGTTGAGTGGTTTATGAAAACCATTTTTATCGCGTTAATTTGAAGAATTAAAAGATGGGCAGTTTGGTTACGCGAAGATCATTGGATCATCGAGGGGGAGTGTGATAAGCTATCCACCGTTGGATGTGAATGGAAAGTTAAGTTGCTGTGGGACCGGCTAATATATCAGAATTCGGGTTGACAAGCAAGGTATGTTTGCAAATGTTATGCGTAGAAATATGTGTGGGTCCGACTATGTGTTAGTGTCGGGATTAAAGGTTTATATAACGATGTTGATATCCATATAGTCAATGGGACTCAATGAAAGTCAAAACCAATATGCATTGGTATTATTTAACCAAGATCGAGCTTCTTGAAATGTCCATATGGTTCAAATATTATGATAATCCTTGGGGTTAAGTATAAAGTCTGGGTTCTTAGAAATAAAACCAAATGGTAGGGAATTGTGATATTTACATGAGTTAATAGGTTTGAACCAGAGGAGCGTGGATCTTGAGGATGTAAAGAAATCTTCATGTTAGAGATTTAATAACCTTGGACATGAGAATTGGTTAAGTGTGTGGAATGTTTAATATTCATGAAGTGGGGTTGACATGGTTTATAACCGTAGAGTTAAGAAAAAAGTAAAGCTCCTGCATTATAAACATGGGTTGTGATGAGTAATTTTATAACCATAAGATAATTCTAATTTAATATCTCAAATCTCTGATTTGAGATATTAAAGATTCCAGATATATGTTTGAAATTGCCAGGTTGACAAATATTGTGAGTTGCCTAGATTGTGGATTTATTTGGCGCACGAATTTGAATTTAGTTTATATGCAGCATAGAGACTGAAGATGTAGGTAAGAAGGGTTCCCCGAAATTAAAGTGGTATCAGAGCTGGAATAGCTCGTTTGAAAATTAATTGTGGAATGCATGTGTACTGAAGAAGTGAAGAAAATTTGAAGTTTTAAATCTGTTTAAGAGTGATTGCAGATTTGAAGGGGTATGCAGTGAAGGTATTCAGATTTGCAGAATCTGAAGTTGAAGGCAAAGTGTTTTGAAGGTTGCCAGGATATGTTCTAAAGATGTGAACACAGGTGTGATGGTGATGACAAGAGATTAGATTTGAATCTGACAGGACAACGTGCAGTGTAGCAGAGCATTGGGAGAAATTGCAGAAGTAATTGCAAATAGATGTTGAAAAAACTATGAAGGTGAGGTATTTGTGATTTTATTTGAAGATTTTTTTTGCAGAATGCAGATTGCAAACAATTGAGGAGCATCTCAGCAAGAAGATCACAACTTTGAAAAGCAGTGATGAAGGAAGCCAGTGAAGGTTTCTAAAGCGAAAAGGGAGTGTGGCAGAACCTTGAGAATTCCCAACAGAGGTTGGATGAAAAGAGAAAAGATGTGTTCTGAGAGGTTGCAGAGGAGTGAAGCCTGAAGGAGCACAGAGGAATGCTCAGAAGGTTCCTGAAGATAGAAGAATTGTACTTGCCAAAAGACTGGATCCAGAGAGAGGATTGGTGAGGTAAGTTGTAAGAAGGAGGACTTGTTACTGTAGAGGTTTCAGTGCAGTCATGATGAATGAGTGAGAACTCATGAAGGAGAAGATGGCTACTGATAGTCAGCAAATATTGCAGGGGTTCTGAGAGAGGCCACAATAGAAAAGAGAAAGAGGATGCCAAGATAGCTGGCATGCAGAGACAGTTAAGAAAGGAAGAGTATGAGAAAGAGTTAGCTGAGATCAAGGAGCTGTTAAAAAAATTGGAACTGATGATAAAGGAAAGCCAGAGAATTGGTTGGCTCATGAAGAAGAAGGTAAAGTGGCATAGGCTACAGATGAAGAAAGAGCAGATGATACATGCTCAGCAGAAAGAGAAATTACTCAGGATGATTGAGTATTTGGAGAAGGACTTGAAGACTAAAAGTTCAAGTGAGACCAAGGGGTCAAATGGCTTTACATCTGAAAATTTTTTTGTGTTTGCAGGAAGAACATGTGGAAAAGGACAAACTGTTGATGTTGTCACTAAGGAAGAAAATGGGACAGCCAGATATTTTGAAAATTTCCATGCACAGTTGGAGAAAAGTTTTACTTTTCAATACATTGGAAGTAGAGGAATTTTACATTGTGATGATGGCCAAAAGCTGGAATTTGAGCAGTCAAATGGAAAACTTGAAGAGACTGAAGAGAGGACCATTGAAGAATTTCTGAAATGTATAGAAGACTTGGAACAACAGGAGGATTTGATGATCAAATCATCAAATGAGACCATGGGGTCTTATGGTTTTAAAACTAACAAGTTGTGTGTAAATGCAGGTATTGAAGAAAACAATTCATGTGATGAAACTGTATTCAGTGAAGCTGAAAGTTGCCAATAAAGATCTGATGATTATCTTTTAGAGGAAGATCAAATGGAATTATTGCAGAGATGGAGGATTAGAATTATGTTTTGATGACAGATGAAGAAGTAGTGACAGCAGGAAACTTGACTTGTGAAGGTAGTGAAGATTGCACAGAGAGTTTCTCAGATGAGATGACATATTTGTGGTAGGAGTTAAGTGTTCTGGAGCAGAGGATAGAAGCACAGAGAATAAGTGTTTAGATTGTAAAGGCAGAGTTGAATGAGAATGAGAAGGTTCATTTTTATGAACCAGTGCATAGAAACATCCTTGAAGAGGATGATGCAGAGGAGAGACTAATTGATAGTCTCGAGATTTTCTTGGAGGATTTGAATTAGCATACTGATGTTGTGATGAGAGAGAAACAAATTGAAATGTTGCCGGAGGAAATGTCAGAGCAACAAATTGGAGTGTTGTCGGAGGAGGAAGAGACACAAAGACTCTATAACTTTGATGTTTGTTTTATGATTGCAGGTACTGATGGAAGGACTAAAGAATGTTTGGTCTAAGAGAAGACAAGAGATGATGACAGTGACTGGCAATTTAAATACCAGTCTGAAGAATTGCTGAAGTCAGAGAATGAAGAAATTTTCATGGTTGACAATTAGGAAGAAGTTTTCAATGGAAGAAAACAAGAGGGTATGGATGATTAAGTGGAAGCTAGCGTAAGAGATCAGCAAGTAAAAGCTAGAGAAAGAGTAAGGACTGAGAAAGTAAGGGCTCAGCAAGAGGAAGTAAGAGTTCAACAAATAAGAACTAACAAGCAGGAGTAGGTGGAAGAGTTCAGCAATCAAGAGGAAGTAGTATCCAACAGTCAGAAGACATATTAGATAAAGAAATTGAATTGATAAGAAGGTTGATGGTGAAATTGTCTGAGAGGAAGACAACAGCAAGAAAACAAAGAAGCAGAAGCAGTTTCGAAAGAAAGACAGAAAGAGAATGTAAAAGTGCAGCTGGTGGGGCAAGACAGCATAAGCTATGGAAGCCTGGAGAAGTGTAGAAGAAGAATATTGCAGCGAATGATTAGTTGCAGAACAAAGTATGGGATCGAGGAAGACAAAAGGCACATGATCAGGAGATCATGAATCATTTTAACCTTGGGAGTCTGATGCAGGGGCATTAGGCACAAGAAAATACTTTGTATTTTAATAGACATAGGGGGGTCTCATGTTTTTAATTTCTTATGGAATTATTAATATTTGAGGGATTTTAATTAGTGAGAGAAATTGTAAATGTCCCCAAATCATTGGAGAACATGAGGGTAGGAATGTGAAGAGCCAGTTTTAGCAAATTTAGGGATTTATTCTAGATTTATAAAATCTAGAATTTCAAGAGTTTTGTTGAGCGTTGAGGGAGCTGAATCAATTTATTATTTTGTATAAATAAGCCTCAAGGGAATTAAGCAGAGAGACCTAAGGAGATGGAGAGACAGAGTAGGTTGTAGAAGGGCCAATGATTGAAGATCTGGCCAAACAAGAAGTTCTGTAAGTGGATTCATTTGTATATATGGAAGAAACTATTTCAGCCTTATATGAATATGGTTTGATTTAGATTCTCTGCAAATGGGCTTCAAATTACACTAAGTAATTGTATAAACCAGTGTGATGAAACTCTGTGATTTGTAAGTTTAATTGATGCTCCGCATATGATAGAAGAATCAATGTTAATCGATATTGTGTTTTAAACTAAATGCATGAGGGATTCGTGCACTCCTTTGAGAAACCGAAGGGAGGGATTACAGTCATCGACCACTGCAAGGGCGATGACATGGAGCGGAATTGAGTTTCAATATAGCGTTTAGTATCTGATTATATTAGATCTTAAGAAGGAAATTTAAGTAGAAAGGGGGCGTTTTAGTTGAAAATAAGCATTGCGTTGAAGAGCAAGTTCTGGAGATCGTGGTTGGGTTTTTATCGTGAATCTGATCCACAGGCATTAGACGTAGAAACTAATCCATACGCAGATGAAAAGTAAAGGATGTTAAAGCCTGTTCGAAGGAACCTGGAGTAGGTTCGAATTAGAGAATCGATGCCATGAATTGGAAGCGCAACGATGAATGATGAGGGGTTGTTTAAACTTTGTTCGTATTTATGGAATTGATGAGTTTTGGGCCTTTTTACGGAGGACACAAGTGATGTGTTAAAATCTATACTACAACTCCGTTTTGATTTGAGTTTTTGTGGAGTCCGACTTCCACATAGTCGGAGTTTAAAATTCCAATTGAATGTGTTTAAATTGCAGAGAACTCTGTTTGCTTGAAGCGACACCATATGAAATAAATCCACAGCATTAATGTGGAGAATGCAGAATCATGGATCGACTGACACCGAGTGGAAGGAGGCCATGAAGCTAGAATCAAAATGAATCATTGGAACCATGGAGCAGAACTAGCATTGAATAGTGAGGGCGGTATTCAAAATTAAACAGGCAGTATCGCGCAGTTTAAAAGTGGTAAGTTGGTTTTGTTAAAAAAAGCGCGATATCGTTAGATGACGGACGCGTGGCATTGAGTGGTTTATGAAAACCATTTTTATCGCGTTAATTTGAAGAATTAAAATATGGGCATTTTGGTTACGCGATGATCGTCAGATCATCGAGGGGGAGCCCGATAAGCTATCCACCGTTGGATGTGAATGGCAAGTTAAGTTGCTGTGGGACCGACTAATATATCAGCATTCGGGTTGACAAGCAAGGTATGTTTGCAAATGTTATGCGTAGAAATATGTGTGGGTCCGACTATGTGTTAGTGTTGGGATTAAAGGTTTATATAATGATGTTGATATCCATATAGTCAATGGGACTCAATGAAAGTCAAAACCAATATGAATTGGTATTAGTTAACCAAGTTCGAGCTTCTTGAAATGTCCATATGGTTCAAATATTATGATAATCCTTGGGGTTAAGTATAAAGCCTGGGTTCTTAGAAATAAAACCAAATGGTAGGGAATTGTGATATTTACGTGAGTTAATAGGTTTGAACCATAGGAGCATGGATCTTGAGGATGTAAAGAAATCTTCATGTTAGAGATTTAATAACCTTGGACATGAGAATTTGTTAAGTGTGTGGAATGTTTAATATTCATGAAGTGGGGTTGACATGGTTTATAACCATAGAGTTGAGACAGAAGTAAAGCTCTCGCATTATAAACCTGGGTTGTGATGAGTAAGTTTATAACCATAAGATAATTCTAATTTAATATCTCAAATCTTTGATTTGAGATATTAAAGATTCCAGATATATGTTTGAAATTTCCAGGTTGATAAATATTGTGAGTTGCCCAAATTGTGGATTTATTTGGGGCACAAATTTGAATGCAATTTATATTCAATATAGAGACTGAAGATGTGGGTAAGCAGGGTGCCCCGACATCAGTTATCCCTTAAAGTCCCTATGAAGACATCAATCATGTGTTCCTTTGGAATATTAGTTACCCTTATATTCAATTTTTGGAAATCCTCAATGTGCTCCACCACTGAACCCTTTTGTTTGAGATTTATCAATTGGCTAAAGAAGGTGTTGCTCTTTGTATCCTCATAATGTGCTATCATTTCCTCCATAAAAATTAACCAAGTGACAATTTTTTTATGGGAGCAAATCCATCAATACCATACAAATGTATTTTTTTCTAAATGTAAAGTTGCAATGCGTACCTTTTGTGTGTTTTGCATATTATTGAGATCAAAATATTTCTCCATCTGTAGTATCCATGTTACGGGATCCTTGTCGTTAAACTTCCTCATATCCGTCTTTGGAATATGGTGGTTCTTTAATCCAACATTAGAGTTTATGAAATCACGATTAACATTTATTTTTTTCTCATCATGACTTTCCTCTACTATCTTTTTGCCATTAGGAATCATTTCTTGTATCAACTTTGACAAACCTTCCTTCAAACCTTTCATGTCTTCCTTCAAACCTTCCATTTTTTCTTCCATACCATCCATTTTTTCTTCCATACCATTCTTCAAACCATCCATCGTAGCTTCCATGCCTTTCTTCAAACCATCCATCTTATCTTCCACGCTTTTCTTCAAAACATCCATTTCATTTTTTGTTTCTCTTTGCGAGAGCGAATTTTGGTGCACTTGCTCTTGTAATTTTGATACATCATGTTGCAATTCTTCATTTTCATGACTCATAGTAGACTACTCTGAGGGCTTAATCTATGTTGAATTCTTTTTAGGAGGTATTTTGGAACCCAATACTGATATCTATGCTTAATAGGCCTTTAGAATCACTTAAAACTGATTTTTAAAACAAGATTTATGCAATTTGAAAAAAAATACACACATTTTTCTTGATTTTTAGGAGCTCGATATTGAAACTGAATTATCTATGTGATTTTGGATCTTCAATATCTCAAATTTGGCTCTTAAGTAGCCCTAAGAATATTCTTTCAAATGCGACAGGTCCTATGATGACCTAATTATGGACTGGTTCAATAGAGCGAACTTGTACGACTTGCCACGTCTCACTGTTTCCTCCTTCGGCTCTGAAATTGATATAGCAGAAACTAAATTCCATGTACTTGTGGCCAATTTTTACAGAATTCTAATCCAATGCTCAGAGAGATAGTTATGACTATTTTCCGATGATCACCTCTTTGAGATGAAAGTCAGGAGCCTGAAAATTCCCTAACTTCCACAGATCATATCTCTGAAAATATTGTGAATCTAGCTTTGAAATGGTTCCACGAAGTTCCTCAGGATTGTGGCTTCACTCTGGGAAAATTTCAACTTCTGAATCCTCGTAGAAAGAAATTTATAGCGAAAATGCCATGATGACTTGTTTAGGTTAAATTCAGGAGCCTGCAAAAGTACATAACTTGCACAGATCATATCTTTGAAAATATTGCGAACCAAGATCTTCAATTTTCCACGTCGTTCCTCAAGATTTCGGCTTTGCTCTATAAAAATTTCAGCTTCTGAACCTTCGTAGAAAAACATTTATAGCGAAAATTCCACGATGACCTGTTTGGAGCAGCGAAACCCTAGAATCCAAAGCTCTGATACCAAATGTTATGAAACCAGCTCCAAAAATAGAAGAAAAGAGAAATCAACGCCTTAGAAATAGTCACTTCGAGGGGGTAACCTCCAATACATTACATAAATGAAAAAATTTTGGATGATACAAATGACAAAACCTCCTTTCTATATATAGGAGTCCATGGGGCCACAATGTAATCCTAGCCGACCAAACAATAATAATGTAAGGGTACAATAATAACAATATGGGGGTTACAGGGGTACAAAATAACAATAAGGGGGTTACACTAACAACAATAAGGTACTATACTAGTAATATAAGGACCTAACAAACGTACAAGTAAACTTTGACATTCCTGTATTTGAAGGCCAGATAGATGCAGACGTCTTTGATAGATGGTTGAATTTGCTAGAAGGGTATTTCTCAGTCCATGATTTCTCTGACCGAGAAAATATTATTTTTACACTCCTCAAAGCCCACCCCCATGTCAAGGACTGTTGGGAAACATACTGTGAGAAAAATGACGAGAGGGAAATCTCTTTGTTCTCGGCCCACCCACTTGGAATTCGTTTCGATATGGCATCAAGGAACAATATTACCCCATGGGAAGCTATGAGGACAAGTACATCAAGTGGACCACGTTGTAGCAGCAAAGGGATCAAGATGTGCATGAAATAATGAATTTGTTACATACACTGTGCACAAAGTTGGGTATTAAAGATTCAGCGAGACATTTGGTGCTCAAGTACCGCAGCTGTCTGCATAGACACATTCAGGAGGAAATGGAGTTCCTCAACATTACATCGCTTTTCATGGAATATCTCTATGCCTCCAAGATCGAGCATAAATTTAAGCATAAGAAGCGAGACTTTGGATCCGCGGATCCAAAGCCAAGAAAAGGTGCCCCTGAATCGCAGAACAAGGGGCAACGCCAAAGTGGGGTGACTCAGAACAAGACCAAAAATCCAAAGAACAACACAGGGAAGTGGTGTGAATTTCATAACAGCCCCACTCACAACACAAACAAGTGTTGGGCCAAACGGTCGTTGGTGGCTGAAATAAAGGCACCCGAATCATATGCATGTTTTGATCTTGATTCAGAACCAAACAAAGCCAATGACAAAGGGAAGCAGATCATTGATGCGGATCCCAGTGCCATTGTTTCCAACACCAAGATCTAGAGGGATGATCCCAATGATCCAGAGGAGGGGGATCGCCTCTTCCATTCGTAGATGTGGGTGAAGGGTTATCCACTACAATTCCTTGTCGATAGTAGAATCCAAAAGAATCTTATTTCAGCCGAGGTTGTGAAGCAGCTCGGCCTACCGACCATAGCACACCCGCAGCTGTATACAATCGAGTGGCTTCACCAAGGGAGAGATCTCCGCGTCCTCCAGTAGTACCGCCTTTCGTACAGTATCAAGCCATTCACGGATGAGGTATTGTGTGATGTTGCTCCTCTTGATGTAGCTGATGTATTATTGGGCCAACCATACTTGTGGAGGCGACATGTCGTGTATGAGTCTAGGCCTTGTGATATTATTATTACTTTGGGAAATAACTTGTATAGGATATTGGAGGTAGTACCACCTCCTGTCATCTATCTGACTACTGCAAAACAACACAGTAAGATTGTTTCCCAAACCAGGAAATTTATTTTCCTTACAACTTGCTCACAGGGAAAGAAGACTATTGTGGCCACAACCTCAAAACAAGGCTCCCCTACACGGATGCAACGGATGGACAAATTCATGGAGGAATACGAGGACATTTTCTCCTCACTCACGGAGGTTCCTCTACACTACCAAGACAAGCACTCCATTGATCTGACCCCCGATGCACCGCCGCCTGATGTTGCCATACCTCATGTGACTACACAGATAGAATCCACACATGTACTATGTGAGGCTGATAAAGAAACCAAATTTAATAAACACATCCAGCATGTCCGCCCATAGGTCCACGACATCTTCGACAAATCTAATATATAGTTCAACAGAATTTGCCTCATCTCATGGAGGATCTCAATGCAATGGGTACCATTTCTTCCTAAGGAGGGAGGAATGATCTAGGTGGACATCGGTGGCCACCCACCTATTCCATTTTGACTCGCACCATCAATTCTTACAACTTTTCACTTTCATCACAACTTACTATTTTTAGCAGGTTTTCGGGTCCTACACTCTCGGAGCCGTTTTGGGGCTTTGATGATCCAAGTGGATATTGGTTGCCACCCACCTATTCCATTTGAACCCTCGACATCAGTTCTTTATGGTTTTAAGTTGCAACACAACTTACTATTTTTAGCAGTTTTTCAGGTCCTAAACTTCCGGAGCCATTTTGAGGCCCTAAACGACATTTTTTGGGAAAATCAAGAGCAACATGGGTCCATGGAACGATGTTTCTCACATTGAAATCTGTACTCCTCAGATAGATCTTTCTAACAAGCTTTTGAGCACGTCAAACGAAGATCGGATGCCAAAGTTACATCCCCGAGAAGTTGAAACACCAATTTACCCAAACAGGACCCACAATTTTGGCGCTTAATCTCCTAGGGTTAGGTTTTTGGACGTTTAGAGTTTTCCATTGTTTCTCAATAATAAATAGGCCCTCAAGCCTCATTGTAACACAGTTCATAGGCATGTACCCGCCATATCTCTTCTCAGAGATAAGCTACTAGCGCCCTAGCTATTTTATTTCCATTATGTCTGTAAGCATATTTATGTTATTTGATATCAATGAAATGAAGCATTATTTCCACTGCATCTTTGTGTTTATGTTTATTTCTGTATTTCATTATGTTCCTGCATAAATTCGGATCAATATTTCTATCCTCTTTGAACATGGCTAGTCCTATAAACATACAGGTATGTATGATACCTCCTCATAGCATGAATCTGGGTTCTCTTTCCAAGATGCCCTGGGGCATTTCAATAAGTCTACCACACTGGAGCATTGTTGGAAAACAACATTTCATTTTTCTAAAATTTAAAACTACAACAATTGTCCTTAGTGATATGCACCAAGGAATTTTACTATATGAATTATATCAGTGCTATAGACTATTCAAACACCGGTGCGTTGTGTTAT
The DNA here is from genome assembly GCA_034641835.2 of Pinus albicaulis. Lineage (NCBI taxonomy): Eukaryota > Viridiplantae > Streptophyta > Pinopsida > Pinales > Pinaceae > Pinus > Pinus albicaulis. Next base: position 784,751,115 of record CM076571.1, read on the forward strand.
TTAGTGCACCATGTTGTTTTTATTTTATAAAAATATTTTTTCCATGTTCCACCGTGTTATATGTAGCACTAGTTCTTGTATGGATTGTAAATCACTAATGCATTTGTATATTTTAGATGCATCATCCACAAAAAAAAAATGCTAAAACATCCTCCCACCCACCTCCACTAGTGACCTCTGCTACAAACAAATTTTTTGGGCTATTTCTATAGGGACCTCCACAAAAACCTTCGCTAGAAGGTTTTTTCCTTGTAGTGGTAATAGTGAGGTTCTTTAAACTTTAAGCTTAATTCTTTATTTTCATTCTACAAAAAGTAAATCATAAACACGAGCACATAATTCATCAATTGAGCAGCACACACATATAGACACACGTATCTATATGTGGAAAATCAAAGGGAGAAAGCCACCAATTTGTTTGTTATTATGATGTAAATTAAGCACCCACTTAATTACATCAAGCTGTTTGTGAGCACCCACTCACAAGGGACCCTAAATCCCTTAAGATAACAAGTCACTATTTCCAAGAGGCGCCAACCTCTTTTGAATGAAGGCCACTATTGGATCTAGCCACTATTATGCTTTTCATACAATTTCAAACTGAAAACGGAGGCCAATACAAATGCTCAAAGATATAAATTTTATCTACTATTTGACCAACTCTATCTCTTCTACTCTGCAGTTCCACTTCCCACTACCTTCTCCACTGCTTGACTAGCTCTAGTATCAGCCCTCTGCTCTACAGTAAACACAATTAATCTCTCAACACTTATATCCATGCTCCTAACTTAGGCACTTAGAACTCTTTGCTATTAAACACACAACTGTAATGTTGCATACCCCACTTTCTCAAAGAAAATCCTTGGGTTTTTTTCATCTACTGCACAAATTTCGATGTTGTCTTTGTTTTCCTCCTATTTTCTCTACTCTCCCTGCAACATAGTGCCTAAAAGTGTGCTTATGGATGGCTCTCCATTTTTTTTCCATCAACATGCAAGGCTATTGCAACCGCGTTAAACTCTATAAATGGGCTTCGTTCACCCAACCATTGAAGTTGAATTAAATCACAAAATGGGCATCTGAGTGTCTCCTTATACTGAGAAATAAATCTCAGTCTTACCTGCACACTCAAGAAGTACCTCCATTGATTTTTTCTTGGGTAAATAACGCTTTCCTCCATTCCTCTTAAATTATGTTCGAGCTCAGAATGTACTTCAAGTATGTCTCTCCTTCCTACTTTAGCTACAACATGCCATCATAGCCCATAAATTTGTTGTTATGATGTCCCTAAGCCATCTTCTTCATTTAATTCCTCGTGGTGTGCAAGTGAGAACAAAGGAGGATTACTTCTTCTCGGGACAAAATTTGCAATCACCCTTAATCCATCCACCCACCTTACTACGCACATTTAGCTTAGTTGTCAACTCATCCAGTCACTCATATGTCGTCAATGCTTTCTCGCAGTTTATTTCCCTTGTAAATAGCTCATAAGCTCTCGATCACATAATGCATGAAGGTGTTTCAAAACCACTGCAGAACATCTCCCTCGCCCCACTCATATACTTACAACCTTGTTGATCTAGAGCCTAAATGGCTGCATGCCCATAGAATATTGAAAAATGTATTCCATACCTCTTATGGGCTTTCGGGGTTTTGTACTAGTCCACTTGTGCCTTAGCACATTTCCCCTGGCTCCTCTATGTTGAAAATGGCACCAAGAAAGATTCTAATTTAATTTTCCCTTGGATTAAATTAGAAGAAAATTGTAATTCCACATCACATGACAACTTGTACGAGTTAACTAAGTTAGTTTAACTTATTTTGTTTAGTTAATTTGAGTTAAGGGTCTAACATGAGTCATATAGAGTGTTTCCTACTTTATAGGATCCTTGGTTGAGTTTATTTCTAGTTGTAATTAAATAATTCAATTTAACTGAGTTAAAGTCAGTTAATAGTTCCAACTGTTGGAGGAACTAATAGAAGGTCATATAGTGGGGTGTTTTTTCACGTGTTCAACTAGTTAATTGATGATTCACTCATAAATAACTCATACATGTTATATTTGAGAGTGCCCAGTTGAGATTGGATTTTAATGGCAGTGTACTATCAGTTGTATAATTATCTGAATTGTAAAGGTGGTTTATGCAATCAGAAGAAGGCCTATGATTTATTGTGTATTTGTGGATGAGGAGTTTCCATAAATAATAGGGGCTGATTCCCAAGGAAACAATGAATGGAAATAAGGACTTGGGAAAGCCAAAATTTAGTTAAGTATTGGCATAGGATTGTCTAGGAAGCAGTGACACAGATAGAGATAGTGCAGAGGTTGTTGGAGCTTGAGAAAAGCATTGTAATCTTCGCATATTTTCTGACTATTGTAATATACATATAGCGGGGGTTTTTAGCTATGGATTTCCACAAAAAATAATCGTGTAATGTGTCGATTGAGTTCTTTCTCTTGTATGCTTCGTGATTTTTTGATTTTTTATTGTTTTCACAATTTGTAGAGAAGATTCAAGTCTATTGTTTTAGTAAATTGCAATTAGAAGTTTGAATATACAAGAAATATCTACATTGCATCAGAGATGAAATCACAATAGAAGAGAATAATTTGAGTTTATCTTTGTAGGAGGAACAAGTTTTGAAGATCTATTCGCCAGGGCTAGTAGCGGGATCATGATGGTATTCTATGTTCTGAGGCTCAAGTATGCCCTTTATAGTAGCTCGAATTACATTAATATGAAGGAACAGATGGAAGTAGTCATGGAAGATAATGGATAGAACGGATACATTTATAGCAATGTTTTGAAACCAGCAGCTATAGATGCACAAAATATGGCAGAGTTGAAGAAGAATGTAGCCAAGGAAAGAAGTATATTACTGGAAGGAGTTTGAGATCATATTTTATTGAACCTCCACAGGAAGGAGAATCTATATGAAATATGGAAATCCTTGACAAACTTGTTTTATAACAACACTGACCACAATAAGCTAGCACTGAAGGATAAGCTTCGGAAAATCAAGATAGTGAAGGGCGACACAATAGCTGAGTACTTGAGTAAGTTCACCCAATGCCGATATGAGATTAGGAGTGTTTGTGTTATAGTTTATATGATATGGTCAACCTAGCAGTTTTAGGCCTTCCGAAGAGCTAGAACAACTACCAAGATTCGGTAATGGGAGGGAGAAGCTACCAGAGTGGGAGTGTTTGTGGTCCGTCTTGGTGCAAGAAGAGATAAGGTGGAACACCAGAGATGTAAGCTCATCCAAGCATGATGATGACAAGAAATGTGCCTTGGATGATAAGGCAAAGAAATGGAAAGAAAATAAATTCCAATCCAAAGGATATTCCAGTCAAGAGGGAAAGAAGAAGGACTTGCCAAAGATTAAATGTTTTCACTGTCATGAGCTGGGAAACTATGGCACAAAGTGTCTGCACAATAAAGTCATTAAGAAGCCCTCAGGAGGAGAGTTAGGTGAAGTTCTTTCTTCACAATTCAAGTTGGATTTCACCCTTATTTTATGCATGGTGACATCGATGATGGGTAGTGTGTAGTATCTGGATAATGGAGCCTCATTCCATGTGATGGGAAACAAATAATTCTTCAGTGACATGGAGGAAAAGGACCTCCAGATGCAAATCGAGATGGGAGATGATGGAAGGTATAGCGCGACCGACATTGGTACTTTTAATTTTCATTGGGAGTCTAGTTCTCCTCTCACATTAAAATATGCCATGTATGTTCTAAGTATGAAGAAGAATTTATTTTCAGTTTCTATGTTGGAATATTGTGTCTACGATGTCATATTTAACAAGGGAAAGGCTTTCCTTCATCACATATCCACGAGACAAGTGAAGCAGATCAGGGTTTGGGTAAAGAACCTCTGAAAATTCAATGTAGAAGATTGTGTTTCCTTGAGCATGAAAGGAGAGAAGGTGCAAAGACGAGACATCAATGAATTATAGCATAGGAAACTTGGACATTTGCACCATGGATATTTGAAGATCATGTGGTATATTTCTACAGGAATTCCCAAGGGTACACTAGAGCAGTGTGATACATGCAAAGGGTGTACATTAGGGAAGTACACCAAATCCACCTTTCATGACAAGGACAGTCGAGCGCAAGCGATTCTTGAAAGAGTTTACTCATATGTGTGTGGATTGTTATCGATAGCCTCCATGGACAAGCACATGAATTATGTGATATTTTTTTATGATTTTTCACGTAAGTGTTGGATATTTTTCATGCAGAAGAAATGCTAGACATTCTAAAAAATTTGGTGACTTGAAAGAACATGTTGAGAAAGACACAAGCTGGAAAGTGAAGGCTCTTAGGAGCAATAACAATGGAGAATACGTGTTGAATGAGTTCAAGAAATTTTGTGCATCAAAAGGCATTCTATGGTAGTTAATAACACCCCATAACCCACATCAAAATGAGGTTGTAGAAAGGAAGAACAAAAGTATTTTGGGAGTTTAACAGGTGATGTTGCATGATCAGGGCCTATTGTTGCATTTGTGGGTTGAAGCATGTAACATGGCAGTATATGTGTAAAACAATAGTCCTCATCAAATTCTTGGGATGAGTACACCAGAAGAATATGTATCAATGTGGCACACTTCAACATTTTTAGTTCATCAATTTACTATCATGTTACCAAGGATGTGAGGAAAAATACAGAATCAACATCAGAGTTGGGAATATTTGTGGGGTACACTTATACACCTCACAACTATCGGGTGTACCTTCCATCCCATAGGATTACAAGAGTTCGTAGATATGTGAAGTTAGATGAATATAAGGCCATGAGAAGTTTCCTTGAGAGAGAGCTTCAGTTGCATGGAGATGAGGATATTTTAGCTCCAAAGGAAGAATCTCAGGATGTTTTGGAGCAACCATAAGAAGAGGAGCAGAGATTGGAATCACCCACTCATGCAGAAACATCTAGAGATGGAAGGAAGTGTACAAGAGAAGCTGGCATATTAATGCATGATGCTAGAGAGAATGTGGGAGCACCCACATCACAGTGCAGGAAGAGGAGGTCACTAGGTCGGTACAATGTCTACATGGATCTAATGAGCAAGAGTGTGGAGACTGATCCATCCTCATTTGAGGAAGAGTCCGACAACCAATATGGTTTGATGCCATGGTAGAGGAATATGATTCCATTATCATGAACAATGCTTGGGAATTTGTTCCAAGGCTAGAGGACAAGTCAGTGGTAGGTTCCAAGTATCTACAAGGTGAAACAAGAAGTAGATGGGAGTGTCACGAAACACAAGGTCAAATTTGTGGTTAAGGGGTTATCTCAAGTGGAGGGAATTGATTACAATGAGACCTTTTCTCCAGTGGCAAGGTACTCTTCAATCAGATCTATGCTAGCACTTTCAATGCATATGGGATGAAAGATAAATCATATGGATGTGAAGACAACTTTCCTCAACATAATGATTGAGGAAGAGGTGTACATAGAATAGCTGAAAGGATTTGAGACCTTCAACAAAGAGTGGCATGTATGTAGACTCAAGTGAGCATTGTATGGCTTGAAATAAGCACCTCATGCTTGGTAGACTAGGATTGACAGTTATTTCACTAGGTTGGGCTTCACCAAAAGTGAAGCAGATGCAAACCTTTACTATATTTTGGTTGAAGATAAATTATTGATTATTGTATTATATGTCAATGATTTAATTCTAACAGGTGATTTAAAATCTTGAAAAGAGTATTTGGAAAGAGAATTTGAGATGAAAGACATGGGGATCATTCATTATTTCCTTGGTTTGGAAATTTGGAAAGGAGATGGGGAATTTTTTGTCTCTCATGGAAAGTATGCCAATGAGATACTAAAGAAGTTTCACATGGATATCAACAAACCCATGGAGACTCCTATAATAGGGAATTGGAGGAACAAAGATTCTACTTCAGGTGGAGTGACAGAGGCTACCATTTACAGACAACTTGTGGGTTCACTTATGTACTTGTTGAACACACGGAAAAACATGTTTTTTGCAATTAATCAACTTAGTCAAGCCATAGTTAAGCCAACCAAACTCTATTGGAAGGAAACTAAACATGTGTTGAGATACCTCAGAGGCGTCACTCAGTTTGGTATTTGGTATGGATGGATAGAGGGAGTGAAGATTCAAGGCTTCACAATGCAGATCGAGAAGGGACTCTATCAAAAAGGAAGAGCACATCACGAGGAATCTTCAGTATTGGGTCAAAAATAAGTAGAGATTAGTTGTACTTAGTTCAACAGAAAAAAAGTACATGGTTGCTAGTTAAGCAGCTTGTGAATCTATCTGGATGAGGAAGATCATTGTTGGATTATTTGGTTAAATGATGGAATATACTATGGTTTACTATGACAATCAGAGTTGTATCAAACTCTCTAAAATTCCAGTTTTTATGATCGTTCCAAGCATATCGACATATAGTATCACCATCTTAGATATTGTGTGCAGAGGCGGATCATGTTGCTAGAGTACATTCCTACATAGGAACATGATAATGATATCTTGATTAGGGAACTATCAAGATGAAAATTAGATTTCCATAGAGGCAAGATCAAGGTATCTGATAATCCCTTTCTTGCTAAGAGTGTTGAAAATGTCACCAAGAAAGATTCTAATTTAATTTTTCCTTGAATTAAATTAGAAGAAAACTGTAATTCCACACTGATTCACATGACAACTTGTATGAGTTAATTAAGTTATTTTGACTTATTTGGTTTAGTTAATTCGAGTTGAGGGTCTAACTTGAGTCATGTAGAGTAGTTCCTACTTTATAAGAGACCCGATTGAGTTTATTTTGAGTTGTAATTAATTAATTTATTTTAATTGAGTTAAAGTCAGTTAAACTAGTTCCAATTGTTGGAGGAACTAGTAGGAGGTCAGAAATTGGGGTGTTGCTTCATTTGTTCAACCAATTAACTGATGATTCACTCATAAATAACTTATGCATGTCAGATATGAGAGTTACCCAGTTGATATTGGAGTTCAAGGGAAGTGCACTATCAGTTGAATAATTATACGAATTGTACAAGTGGTGCATGTAGTCAAAAGAAGTCCTATGATGTATTGTGTATTTATGGATGAGGAATTTCCCTAACTAATAGGGGCTAATTCCCAAGGAAACACGCAAGGAAATAGGGACTTAGGAAAACCAAAATTTGGTTAAGTATTAGCTTAGGCTTTTCTAGGAAGAAGCGGGACAGACTGAGAGATAGTGCAAAGGTTGCTCGAGCTTGAGCAAAGCATTGTAATATCCTCATATTTTCTGACTAATGTAATATACAGATAGCAGGGGTTTTTATTTGTGGATTTCCCAAGAAAATAATTATGTAATATGTTGATTGAATTCTTTATCTTGTATGATTCATGATTTCATGGTCATTTATTGTTTCCACAATTGGTAGAGTATATTCAAGTCTATTGTTTTAGTAAATTACAATTAACATTTTGAATCTACAAGGAATTTCTATACTCTACTTGATCTCCTTCATAGAACTGGATGGCGTGACCTATGGATAGGCCTCTGGGTGCTATACCTATATGCTTTCTATGGGGGCTAAGTTCCCTTTATAAAATTCTCTACGCCATTTGTCTCTAGATTCATGAATCCCTATGCTGGCGCTTTGTCCATAGTGGGGCCCCACTCATATAGACACACACACACACACACACATATTTATCATGCTGGAGCATAGATTCCCTAGTTCCCGTAACCTTTTCAAATAACATTCCATAAGAGTTATGGGCTTATGGGCTTCAGGAACTCGCCCACTTATGTGCATCACTTCCATTGAAACCACCACAAAACCTAGAAATAGGTACGCCTTTTTTCATTTGATGGAATTATTAACTTCCAACAAAATATCTATCTCCCAACTCTATTTTTCTGACGCTCAATTTGAAATTGCATCCGGGATAAACCTTCCGGGCTATCTCCATTACGAATTCCATCAGTTGACAATTTGTTAACTATTGTCCCCTGCTAGCCCGACTCCTTGCCATCCTGAATCTATTCTTTTTAAAATAAATTTACAAGCTTCTAGGCCTTTTGGGGTTCCTAGCTTTCTGGGGATTCTAAGCAGGTTCTACAAATCTCAATTTGGGGGATCGTGACTTTGAGTGTCAATAAATTTTGATCTAGGGGTCCATTTGCATACTTCAGCATACCGTTGGAAATATATCTCCAAGATCTATCCAACTATGCCACCTTCATGATAATATGAGCTAATATCTTGATACATAATCTCCTCCAAATTCTAGGACTATCAAAGTTTGGGACTCCCAAGCCATTGTAGTCATATTTTTATGGCTTCTCCAATAAGCATCCTACTATGATGATTCTCTATAAGAGATTGCAACAACCGTGGGACTCCCTCTATGTTTAACACACCAAGCATAATGCCAACGTCTACTGCCATCACTCTCAATGTTAATCTGGTTGATGTTGGTTGGCAGATTTGTCCTACTTTTTAACCTCTATCTTACCTCGAACACACTACCTAAGCCTCTGTTTTAACCCTAGAGCCTATGTATTCCTTTACTCTTTCCAAACTTGTACGCATTCCAAACTTGTACGCATTCCTGCACTCCTTTCATGTTTTTCATATTAAGGGGTTATATATGAACTTAATAATTAATTTAATAGGTTTTATAAATTATTTTCCTTTGCAACTAATATGTTCTCTTTCCTAAGGTAATTCAATAAGGAAAATGTATTAATCAATGTGGGCGATGGGTTGGTGCTGGAATGATTCTTGTACCGGTCGGTGTTCCTGCACTTTCGAGGAAGTTGTCAACTTTATCTTGGTTTACCACATGCGATCGAGACAACCCAACAAATCATGAGTATCTCTCGCTAGAAGATATTTTACCCTTGTTGGGCTCATAGCGTAGAGGAATAGGTGGGATGTGAAGATCAGGACTTTAGTCATGAACCCTTGTTCATTCTTCTATTAAAAATTGAAAGGCTTAACATAAATTTTTTTTTATTTTCTATTGCGGCCATGAGCCGAGAATATGTATTTAATAGGGTTTTCTAGTAGAAGTTAGGTAGTGATACTTTGAGAAATTTTGACATAAAAAATGACATTTTTGGTGTCGCCATTTTATGGGGCTAGATCTGGGATCCATGATGTATATTTGTTATTTTGAAGTTTAAAACAAAGGACTGTGCCAGTTATGCATTTTCTTGTCTCAATATCTTTGTGATGTATCATTTGAGTACCTTAAGTTATAGATTTCGTAGCAGGGAAACGAGTTGGTTAGCTAGGGCCCAACCAACCCAGCTCATTCCCCCTTTATCATGAGGTGTGTTAAACTTATTTTTTTATGTAAGGTTTGAAGCAGGTAACGTGTGGTACTTTCATAGTTAACAAGCTTTAACTTCTTTACAAGTTGTGTGATCTGGATCCGAAGCATGTGGGCTTGGTTATGTTTATTTTGTAGTTTCCATTATTTCCTTTGATGTGTGTTGCATTTCCTTTATGTAAGAGGAGTGCGTTTAGCTACTTGTACTGGTGCATTTCCACTCCTGCAAATTAAAGTTTCCTAGTTTATTTCTGCAAGTTTTCTCCATTTCCTACACATCATTTGTTTCCTTTTGCAACTGGTGTTTTATTTCTGAGTAAAAGCATTCTCAGTATTTAAGTTCGGTTTAAGGGTTAACTCATATTAACAAGATTTTAATGAAACATTGTTTCATTATATAGATATGTTCTTGCTCTTATTGCCCTTGTGGAGTAGACTTAACATTAAAATTATTAAAGGGACTTTCCAGTTAAAACTTTTATTCATAATAAAGTGCATATCTATTTTACATAAAAAATAGTCATCTCAGGAAGAATCCTACTGGTATTTGGATTAGATAATTTCTTTTTTTACATGCAATAAGTTTCCTATTTTAGAAAGAATTTTCTTTGAATTTTAAAGCGCATCTCATCTCTGAATATCTGATTAGTAAAAATAATCTTTTGCTTGTATTTTATTTTCCAGTTCTGTTTCACCTTGAAATTTATTCCTTTAAGTTAACACACTTTACTTTTTCTGCAAGTGATTTGGAAACTAAGTACAATAACGTTGGTTTTCTGGTACAAGAACCTCTGTTTTGGTACAGGAATCGATATCCTAGTACTGGAACAGAGTGCTCTGGTACAAGTACTCGGGGCTCCTAGATGAAGGATAATATCTTCAGTGTAGGTACAATATATAATTCCATTGCAGGAACTTCGTTTCAGTATAGGAACAACGTTCTAGTACTAGAACATTGCTACAATGCAGACACGATAGTTCAGTACAGGAAGGAAAATATTTTAGGAAGGCAGACATCCTGAACAGTTTAATTATTCCTTTGCATTATGACCACACTGAATATAATCTCAAATATCTATGTTATTGATTGAGATCGTTCATGATGATTTAAAAGTTCCTTTTATTTGAATTTTTGCAAAGTACTTTATTTTTCATTCCAGCTCCAAAATTCTCTTGGTATTAATTGTTGTGTGATCTTTTCTTTTGATTATGCAAACTGTAATTAAGGAAATAGGAATATATCTAAAGAAGGATCATATCATTTCTTGGCATTTCCCATGCTACGCCTCTAAGCTTACGTAACCCCAAGTTGACAATTAAGTGTTGAACGAGTTCGCTAAACTGTAGCTCTGACACCCAACATTTTAGCACCGTTGTTGGGGAGGCGTTTAAGATTGGTAAGAATTTTATGATTTTTTTACAGTAGGGGTAAGTCTGCTTTATTTTTTTGTAGTGTGCTTCTATTGCTTGAAGGATTCTTTTTAGTGTTGAACTTTTATTTACAACATTTGTTTAATATTTTTCCGATACTTTTAGGTTTTTTCATTTTTGGTTTGATTATTTTAAGATGAATGCCTAAAAATGGTAGGGATCCGAAGCCTAATAGGGGCAAAGCAAACACTGATAAATCTAAAACTCTTTCTCATATTGGGCCTTCTCTTGCAGGCATAAAGTCCAAAAAAACACAGACCCATCACGCAAGAATTTTCCACTTGGACTCTGGAAAAAACAGTTCGGGTGTGACACAACCAACAAAGGGAGAGAAGGGAACCATTGGAGTCCAAGCTGATTTGAACCATAGTCAACCTTCGCATCCTGTGGGGAGCAGTTTGATTGGAGTTACAAAAATGGCAGATAACGAGGACCATGCTGAGGGAACTAGCGATAGTCAAGTAAATGAGGAGCAATCTATGTTTGGATTTCCAATCACGGATCTAGACATAGTTGTGCAAATGAAGAATATTCCACCATCTTCTCTTCCTAATTTCCATGGTAAGGTACATGAGGACCCAGATTCTTTCTAGATTCTTTCTTATTTGAATTTGATATATTATATAGAAGTTATGATTACTCCACAGATGCCCAGAAGTTAAAGTTATTTCCTGCAACTCTGAAAGGTTCAGCCTTGCACTAGTTCATGGGGTTGGGAGGGAATACTATAGCCTCTTGGGAATATATGAAGAGAACTTTTTTGTTCAAATATCAGGAGTATTGTAAAAATAGAGAAATGTAGGATGAGATCTTCACCATTGTATAAAGTGATGATGAGACATTGGAAGATTATCTAGAAAGATTTATATATATCCTCCAAAGGTCAAAACATAGATTTTATCTAAGTATTGTTAGAACCTTGTTCTTACGTGGGCTTACTGATGATGCTAGAAAAAAAATTAACTTGTTAGGACAAGGGTATATTGCTCAAAAACCTTTTGATCATATTTGTGACTTGCGCAGGAAGCTCTCATGGAACCAATCTAGATCCGTTAGAGGAGTTCAAAGTAAAAATAATAAACTTGGATCTACGGATGCTATGATCATCGGTTTGGAGAATAAAATGGATAATATGAAAATTGAAATAATGAACATTGTTAGCAAACAAATAGACTTGTTGAAATTTCAACAAAAACTTGAAGAAGAATAGGAGTCATTGTCTATTTATTGTCCAAATTGTAGGAAAAAGAATATTTTAAGAGAATGTCTTGTTGATGTTAAAGGTGCTAATAAGCGTGTGATTTGTGCAGGAATACATATTACCGAGGAGTTCCCTTCTATACTTGGACTGAAAGCAGCATTTGAAGGTGAGTGATCCAAATATGAGCCATTACATGCTATAGGAGCATGGAAAACTTGGCCTCGGGTAGGCACAGGTATGGTTCTTGAACAAGCACCACATTATTTCGGTTATAATGCATCACCCTATTCCTATCATAATACAAATCACTCTCAACCGTGGCAGCATGGGAATCATTTTTCATATGGGAAATCTACTCAACCTTGGATACAAGGATGGAGGGGATCAAACCATCCTAATTATTTGTATCGTACAACCATACAATCATATTCTCCTACATATGCACCTAATCATATGTCACAACCATCATTTCCAACCTTACCTTTGCAAATTCAACCTATGCCACCATTACCTTTTCCTCCACCTTTGCGACCACCCCAACTACCTGCTCAACTGGTACCAAACCGCAATAACGAAGAATTTTAGATGATTCATTCTATGAAACCACTTCCCCCCTCCATTTATCAGACCATACCAGTTGGGGTCAATGACCTTCAATTGAGATCGGGGAGGCTAGTAAACTCAGAAAAACGAAAACAACCTATGGTAATTATCAAGGAGAAAGCTGAGGAGGAAACTCCTAATCATTTGAAAGGAGAAGCCACTATTCAACCTATCCCCACACCTTCAGAGCTTTTTCCATCTTATTCAAACTGGCCTCCCTACATAGAGAGGCTAGTTATGGAGAAGATTAATGACCCTACTTCCGAGTCTAGTCTGGCTTCTGAGCTTATGAATCTTTTTATAAATGTCCCTTTGCTTCAGGCTATCAAAGAGATCCCTGCCTGTAAAAAATCATTAGGGAACAGAAAGGAAAAGAGTATAACCTCAAACTATTCATTTCGTTGGAAGAGCAGCCAAGTTATTGACAAGGTGTGTGCAAATGTAAAAATATACCGACCCTGGAAACCCGGTTGTTTCTTTTCATATAGGTGAGGTCCTTGTCTCCAATGTGTTGATAGACCTAGTGTCGGCCATCAATGTTATGACTAAGAAAAACATGGATCAACTTGGGTTGGTCCATATTTTTCCTACCCCTACTGTGCTTGAACTTGTAGATAGATCCAAAATCAAGTCGGAAGGTGTATTGGATGATGTGGTTGTTTCAATTGATTCTTGGGATTACCCTGTAGATTACATTATGCTTCAGCCAAAGAATCTTGTTGGAAGACATCCCTTGATCCTAGGATGACCATGGCTTGCTACAGTCGATGCTTATATTGGGCATCGCTCTAGTGATATGTACATTTCCCATGGAGATTCTAGGAAGAAAGTCACCTTATATCCACATGCTAGATCTATCCAGGAGTTTCGAGATATCTTATGGCTAGATTATAGTAGTGATGAGGATACTTAGTCTGTTTCTTTGATACATCATCATACCGAGTCAACTCAGGAGGGTGAGATATGAGACTTCTTAAACAATCTAGATATAATGAAAAATTTTAACTCACTTCGTCAAATCTTTAGTCTGGATTTTCAAGAGAGTTACAATTCTCAACCCTCCTCACCACATACTCTAGCAGCTCTGCCTTGTACTCTCGACCCGAAACCACTCTTGTTGAGATTATTCCAAGAAAATATTTACATATAAGCTTAGACTTGGATTCATCCCAACAAGAGCAACTTGTGATTTTTTCGTGTGACCATCTCAATGCCTTTGCATGGGGCTACGAGGACATGAATGTCATCCCTCCTGAAACCTGTACTCATCATATTTATATTCAAGAGGGGGGGTGACCTGTTCGACAACCCCAAAGACACGTGAACCTTGCGCTAAGAGAAATTTTGAAAAAATAATTACAAAAACTCTTAGGCGTTGATTTCATTTATCCTATATATGATAGCCAATAGGTCTCTCCATTGGTGATGGTCCCGAAGAAATATGGGAGATGGCGGGTTTTCATTAATTACAGAGAACTGAACAAAGCACTCACAAGGAATATTTTCCCCTTCCTTTCATCGATCAGGTGCTTGATACCCTTGTCAGTAAAAAGTACTTGTCAGATTTAGATAGTTGTAGCAGTTACAACCAAATACATATCGCACCCAAGGATCAAGATAAGAACACTTTCACATGCCCATGGGGAAAATTTTCCTATCGAGTGCTTCCCTTTGGGCTATGAAATGCTCCAGCTACCTTTCAAAGCGCAGTTTTGACTATCTTTGTTGACCTTGAATGTGTGGAAAGCTACATGGACGATTTTTCGGTATTTGGTGATTCATTTTAGGAAGCCCTAAAAAATATAGAGAAAGTGCTTTTTCATTTCCAAGAAGCTCACCTTACTTTGAGTGATAAAAATTTATATTAATGTGCAAAGTAGGAGTAGTTCTTGGTCATCTTGTCTCTAACAAAGGTATCCATGTAGACCCAGCTAAAATAGAGATTATCGTATGTCTTCTTGCACCCAAAACACAAAGGGAAGTGAGAGAATTTCTGGGACATGTGGGCTATTATCATATATTCATTGAGCATTTCTCTAGGATAGCTACCCCTCTTTTTCGATTGTTAGATAAGGATAGTGAGTTCTCTTGGACTACGTCTTGCCAACAAGCTTTTGAGGCACTAAAGGAAAAATTGGTACAGGCACCCGTTCTGCGAGGGTCGAACTAGTCCCTCCCATTTCATATTTCATCTGATGCCTCAGATATAACTATTGGCACAACTTTAGGACAAGAATAAAACCAACAATCCTATGATATTTACTTCATCAGTAAAAACTTGTCACCTACTGAATTAAATTACACAGTAATGGAAAAAGAGTTTTTACCTGTGATTTTTTCCATTAATAAATTCAGACACTATGTTACAGGATATGAAGTATTTGTGCATACAGACCATTCTGCTATAAAATATTTAATGAATAAACCATTTACTAGTGGTAGAGTGACTAGGTGGTTATTGTTATTACAGGAATTTAATGTTACTATTATTGATAGACTAGGGAAATCTAATGTTGTGGCTGACTACATTTCTAGACTAAATAATCCTGGTGAAGCAATTCCTATAAATATTGATTTCCGACGAACATATTTTTGCTGTGTCAACAAATTCCCTATGGTTTTTTGAAATATCCAATTATTTCACAATAAAAATACCTCCTCACTTATCTTCTCGTGAAAAGTAGAATATAATTCAAAAAATTGCTTTATATTCATGGATCTAAGGAGACCTCTTTTACACTGGTCCAAATATCATCATTCATAGATGTGTAAAAGAGGAAGAAGTGTTCATTGAATGTATGTTCTATAGATCTAAGGTATTCTGCGCTGCGATTGCTCGGCCCTGCATAATCTTCGAGCTGCAGACTGCGAGCCCCCGCCCTTAGCTGGCCCGGCTCCTGTGACCCCACCCGCTTGTGAGCTCTGCTTGCTGCGGCCTGCCTTCATGGCTCGTGCTGCAGACTGAAAGTGCCGCCCTCAGAGACTGTGACCATGGAGGGGCTGGGCACTCCCCAGGCGTCTCTTCCGCCTCCTCCACCGATCTCTCCCGATGATGCTTTCAACAGGCTCTTGGCAGGACTGCCAAAGACGAAGAATACTGAAGTCGCGAAGTTTGTCAAGAGATTGGATGATATTTCGGTGATATCCCTTCCTCTAGAAACCCCGATCCAAGTTGCCCTGTCTTTGGCTGAACGGGCTCTCATCGGCCAGTTCACTGGGCTATGGCCGTCCCCAAAAACCACAGAAAGCTGGGTTAACAGAAATTGGGCACCTCTGATTAAAGAAAGCGTCACCTCTTACTTTCTGGGGAGAGGTTACTTCCTCTTCGAGTTCACATCAAAAGAATACAAAGACCTGATCTTTCAAAATGGCCCCTACTTCATGGGCCCTCAGGGTCTGTATTTGAATAAATGGACCCCGGACTTCGATCCGGCAGTAGATGTGCCCAAAGCAGTCCCGGTGTGGGTCAGGCTCCAAAATCTCCCAGTGCACTGCTGGAACTGGGATTCTCTGAGACACATTGGAAATGCCCTAGGGAAATTCATAGATCGTGCGAACAACAAGGATCAGTACGACTGTGCCAGGATCTATGTAGAAGTATATCTGGAGGTTGGACTACCAGAGGCCATCACAATAAAGGTCGGAAGCTGGACGCACATGCAGAAACTGGACTATGAGCAGCTGCCCTTCAAATTCCGGAAATGTCATGTTTATGGACATTTCGCCAGAGGCTGCCCGACCAACAATGAAGCTGGGCAGGGGAAAGAGGATGGATGGAATCAAGTCAAACGATCCAAACACAATCTCAAGAATCAGAATCAGGGAGGCCCCAATGGCAAAGGAACCCAGCAGGCCACGGTAAAGCAGATCCCCATCAAATCCACTCCTGAAAACAAGTACGATCCCCTGAGTTCGCATCCAGAGAGCACACAAGAGGGCGAGGTTCAAAAGGAGGTAGAAGCTACTAAGGAGACAGAGACTAAAAAAAAACGCATAAGCAAAGGTACTCCCTCAGCCTCCCACAAAGGAGCAAGCGCTGAAGACCCAAAAGGCAGGATATTAGAAGATGAGGAAGAAGAGCAGGAAACGGAAGAATCAGAAGAGGAAGGAGAATTAGGAGAGTCCCATACTCGGTAAGAAGATCAACAAGAGGTCGGAAAACCGACAGGGAAAAAAGGGAGCAGGAGACCTACAAAGAGAAACTTCAGGGCAGCCAACCAAATTTGGAAAAATTGCTAGCCTCAAAATCTAAGATATTGAAAAATCCGCCCCAAGGCTCCAAGGGAGCCCACCAGAAGCATAAATAATGAAGGTCATCTCCTAGAATTGCAGAGGTATGGGGAGAAAAGCTAAAGAAGAAGCCATCAGAAGTCTAATGAGGACAGAAACCCCAGACTTTCTTCTCGTCCAGGAGACAAAGCTGGAAGATATAGTCTTCCTTCAAGCAAGCAAGAAACTTTGGAATAAAAGTGAAGCAAGAGAAATCTCTGCCCGGGGTGCCTCAGGAGGGATAGGCACCCTTTGGAACGCCAATAAATTTACAGTCCTATTGGAGGCTAGGAATGTCCATTGGTTGATGCTAAAAATGCAGAACTTGGACACTAAGGAAACGTTCTGTCTATTCAATGTCTACTCTCCAGTCAACGTTGGGGAAAAAAAAACTGTTGGGACTCTATAAGGCACCAAGCAGATCTGACAAACCTGGAAAATATAATAATTGCTGGTGACCTCAATCTCACCCTGCACACATCAGAAAAAAGGGGAGGCAGTGTGGTCAGAGATCCGGCTAGAGAATGGGTGGAGGACATAGTGTAAGACTAGGACTTGCTGGACATTAAACCCTCTTCAGGTAAGTACACTTGGTCTAATAAAAGAGTGGGACCTGGACACATTGCTACCATGCTAGATAGATTTATTATTCAAAGCTCCTTTTTGCTGCTAGGTTTAGAGCCCAGAATGCATATTCTTGCTAGCAGCATCTCTGATCATAAGCCCATAAAGCTAGAACTCTTAGCTCACTTTGATCTGGGCCCTATACCTTTTAGATTCAACCCTCTTTGGGTAAAGGAGCCTGATTTCCTACAAACTGTCAAGGAATGTTGGAACCAGCCAGTTAAAGGTTCACCATTCTATATTTGGGAGGAAAAGCTCAGAAGGGTGAAAGGAGCTCTAAAAAGATGGGCCAAAACGCTGTCCAATCCAGCCACAGAAAGGAAAACCATTAAAGCTTCTCTTGTGTCTCATCAAAATGGTATGGAGAATGCTAGGCTCACAAAGGATCTATTAGATCAAGAAACCCAGTTGCAACAGCGCTACCACAAAGCCTGTTTAGCTGAAGAAGAGTATTGGAGATTAAAATCCCGCAACCTCTGGCTTAAAGCAGGGGACAGGAACACCGCTTATTTTCACAAACAAGCCCATGCAAGGAAATATTTCAACAACATCTCAGAGATCAAAGAAGAGGGTGATATCCACAAGGATTTTGACAATATAAAGAAAGCAGCTTTTGCTCATTTCAAAAATCTATATAGTGAAGACAAGGATCCAAGCCACTATCCAGATCTGTTAGATAATATACCCTCTATAATTTCTCAGCGAACTAATGATTCTCTTGAGGCCAAAGTCACTAAAGATGAAGTGAAAAAGGCTCTCTTCGATATGGACCCGGATAAGGCCCCTGGGCCGGACGGTTTCTCTGCTAGATTCCTTCAAGTTTGTTGGCCGATTGTTGAAAAAGATCTCCTCAAAATGGTTCAAAAATCCCAAAACACTCAAAAAATAGGAGGCAGTACTAATTCTGCATTTTTAGCTCTCATACCCAAGGAAAAAGGTGCAAATAACTTCAACAGATTCCGGCCGATTTCTCTTTGCAACACAGGGTACAAATTAATCACCAAAGTAATTGCAAATAGACTGAAGCTCATTCTCCCCAAAATAATTCCAGAGAATCAAGGAGGCTTCATCCAAGGCAGGCAGATCGTGGACAACTTCTTCCTGGTACAAAAGGAAATCCACTCAAGTCTCCTTCGAAAAGAGCAAGGTATGGTGATTAAACTTGATTTAGCAAATGCGTTTGATCGAGTTAATCACAACTTTCTTTTAAATGTTATGAATAAGTTTGGTTTTGGAGCAAATTTCATTAAATGGATCCGGGCATGCATCTCGGAGCCATGGATTGCTCCTCTTGTTAATGGACGAGCCACTGACTTTTTTAAAGCCTCGAGAGGACTTAGGCAGGGGTGTCCACTATCCCCTCTGCTCTTTGTCATCCAAGCCTCAGTTCTTAGCTTCCTTCTAGACAAAAAATTGCAAGATCATGAAATCAATGGACTGTGTATTGCAAGAGGGATCAAAAATATTAATCATGCCTTGTTTGCGGATGACACTTTGCTGTTGGGTTCTGCCTCTATTTCCACTGCCACAAAATTCAAAGCGGTTCTGGATGAATTCAGTGAAGCTACAGGCAGCGCTGTTAACAAGAGCAAATGTCATATTTACAGCTGGAATACTTCGCCCAGACTGCTATCTGCCATCTCCAGATGTTTGGGCTTTGAAGCTTCCACCTCCTGGTCTTCTTTTAAATACCTGGGCCTCCCAATTTCTCTTAAGAGACCTGCAAGCAAAGAATGGCTCCCACAGCTGGAAAAATTCAAGGCAAAGATTCAAGCCTGGGGATATTCCTGGCTGAATACTACTGGCAAAACAGTCTTAATTAAATCAGTTCTCAACAGCTTGCCTCTTTTTCAATTCGCTGGGCTCCTCGCTCCGGCTTCCATTCTAATTAAAATTGAGGAATTCATAAGGAGGTTCTTCTGGAAGGGAGGGAAACAGAATGAAAAAAAGATCCCCCTTATCAGCTGGGATACCATCTCCAAACCGCTGTGGGAAGGAGGTCTAAATTTCAAAAATCTTTGTCAACAGAATGTGGCAATGGCTGCAAAAATCGTTTAGAGGATCATTGCGCCCAATCTAGGCTGGGCCCAAAAGGCGCTCTGGAAAAAATATTTCAGAGGTTCAAGATCCAGATGCTTAGAAAATGTGATCCACCTACCAAACTCATCATTCCTCAAAATTTATGACAGAGCTACATCTCTCATCACCGCCCACTCTTACTGGATACCAGGCAACGGGAAAAAAATCAACATCTGGACGGACAGAATCATGAATAAGGAACCAATAGAAGTCAGAGCCTCCATTAATTCACTGCGCTGTTGGATGGACAGAGAAGGTTTGAGAACGTTGTGGGATATCTCACGCTGGAACGACTCGATATGGGCAGGCTGGAAACGTTTAAAGGTGCTGGAAAACCTGAACTCTGAATTGATCACGCTGCTCGAATCCCTACACGGATTGGCGCCCACGCACTCGAGGAAAAGAGATGTGAAAGGCTGGGGGCCAAAAGCCAGAGGTTACGCAGTCTCCTTGGGGTACGCTAAGCTGAACGAGAGACCATACGTTCCCCCGGATCCAGCTCCTTGGCAAGGTGTTTGGAAGTTGTCTTCATGGCCCAAGGTTGATTTCTTTGCCTGGGTTTTCTGCCACGGAAAAATCTTAACCTATGAAAACTTGCAGAAGAAAGGATTCTACGGCCCATCCATCTGCTCACTGTGCAATGAAAACGCTGAGACAACAGTTCATCTAATTCTAGAATGCAGCTACTCCAGGCAGATCTAGTCCTTCTTTACTCATGATTTGGAGCCTAACTTCATTCTTCCTTGCTCCACCTCTGAAATTTTCTCTGAATGGAAAAATAGATATCCAGATTAACCTCCTAAAAACCTGATTATTAAAGCAGCATGGGTTGTTCTCCCAAAGATCATCTGTTGGCAGTTATGGCTAGAGCGGAACAGAAGAATTTTTAGAAATACAAAGCAGTGCCACAAATTTTTAGAAGTCAAGATCAAATGCCACATAAAGGAGTGCTTGATTGATATAAAAGACGACTCCAATCTCAGTCAACGGGACATTGCATGGGGATCAACTCTAGAACTTCAATTCCATCATGCAGTCCGAAAAGCCCCCACTATCAAAGATTGGCAAATAAGGAAATCAGAGAATGACTTCCAAGATTGGCTTAAATCGCAAGCAAGGCACTTCCTCTTTTTTGATGGAGCAGCAAAGGGAAACCCAGGCAAAGCTGGTGCAGGAGGTGTTGTTCTAAATCAAACTGGGGAAAAAATTCTCTCCTACGCTTAGGGACTTGGATATTCTACCAGCATTCAAGCTGAGGCCTTGGCCCTTTTCCAAGGACTCAAGATCCTTAAAGATCTGGACATTAATGAAGCAATTGTTATAGGCGACTCCCAAGTCATTATAAACGCAATGGTTTCTAATACTCCAGTATCGGACCTAAATCTTGCAAGGCTGATCACTAGGATCAAAGGTTTGGAAAACAATTTTCAGAACTTGAAGTACTATCATGTGTTGAGAATTCACAATAAAAAGGCGGACATAGAAGCCAACAAAGCTTCCCTACCCTCTGTCGGGGTCAAGCTGAAAGAGGAAGAAGAATCATGGGAACCCATTCCATAAATAGATTGCTGTCATGTTCTACTGTCTTCTATTAAACAAATTTGTCTGTATCTTCAAGTGGGGGGGAATCTCTGAAATCAACTCATTAGGGGTTTATCCAAGGAAGAAATCTGCAAGCTTCAGCTGCATTCTCAGCCTTAGCAGTGAGATGCATCAAGGCAAAGAAGCCCAGAATGTAAACAGAATTTCGGCATTCAGCCCATGATTAATATAAAAGCTCCATAACCGTTTCTGTAAAAAATAAAAAAATAAAAAGAGAGGAAGAAGTGTTCGAAATTTTGAAATCTGCCCATGATGAACCTTGTGGGGTCCATTTCACCGATAAGAGAATTGCATACAAGGTCTTACGAGCTGGCTATTTTTGGCCTTCCTTGCTTATGGATGCCAAACAATATGTCAAACGATGTGATAGCTGTCAGCTAAATGGGCCAACCTATCCAAGCCAATGAAATGCCTTTATGTCCTCAGGTCATGAATGAGCCCTTTGAAAAATGGACTATTGATTTTGTAGGACCAATAAATCCATATTTAAATAAAAATCATATTTTGGTTTGTATGGACTTTGTTACAAAATGGGTAGAGGCTAAAGCTGTTTCTTTCGCTACTAAAAAATTCATTGTTGAATTTTTGTTTAATGAAATTTTTGCAAGATTTGGTGTTCCTAGAGATATTGTTACTGATAATGGATCTTAGTTTGTCTCTAATCTGGTTCAGGGTGTTATGGATCAATATAAAATTCGGCACAGGAAATCAACATTGTATCACCCACAAAAAAATGGCTAGGTGGAATCTACTAATAAGGTGATCGAATCCATCCTCACCAAAACAGTAAATATGCATAGGAAGGATTGGGCCAGCAGATTTCTTGAAGCATTATGGGCTTATCGAACCACTTGGTGGAACAACATGGGGCACACACCATATGAGCTAGTATATGGGAAACAATTCCTTCTGCTGATTGAGTTCCAGATAAAAACTTTTCAAACTGCAGTTCAATTGGGACTAGATCTCTCAGAAGCACATCCGCGGTGTCTATTGCAGCTAAATAAGTTAGAGGAGTCCAGAAGAGATGTTTTTCAATAGAATGTGTTAATGCCACAACATCGCAGGAAATGGCATGACAAGTTGATCAGAAAGAAGCAGTTCCAACTAGGTGATTGGGTACTCCTTTATGACTCTAAATTTAAACATTTCAAAGGAAAATTTCATACACGCTAGATGGGACCTTATGAAGTGATTAAATTTTTTGAAAATGGGGCAGTATAAATTAAAACTATCGATGAGCAAGAATTAGTATTCCTTGTGAATGGGCATAGACTTAAAGTATATTTTCAACCTCTCACAAAGGAAAAATTCATGTAGAAAGTACAACAATTGTATGAATTGCAGATGGTAGGTGGTTGTTCCAATCTATTAAAAATTTGATTCTTCCTTTTCCAGAAATAAAATAAAAGAAAAAGAAAATCCAAAAAAAATGACAAAATTTAAAAATTAAAAAGAAGAAAAAATACTTTGCTTGTGGTTGTGAAAATCAGTTTACTGACATGATCATATAAGGATCAGCCTGAAAACTAGCATGTTGGCAAGAGGATCAATATTTAATAAAATGGGAATGTTTCTTGATCTTTATATGTGATAAATGTCACCAAGAAGAAGCAAGTGTTTCAGTGAAGGAACCGAGCCCTTATCCAAGTTTGGGACAACTAACATGGAAATCTTTATGCAAGCAACACTCAATTCCCACTATAGTTATTTTTGGGTTCAACACTATTTCAAGCAGATTTTGAGGTGAAACTCTACCTTTCTTCATATTCCCTTTTCATAAAATTCCCTCTATAATTATTCTTTTCTGTCCTATTGAGATTGACCACCCCTTCTTCAAAAGAAATTGTCCCTATCTGATTTCATTTTTTCCCTCTTTTCCCCTAAAAATTTTCCCATGTCCCTCTTGGATTGGTCTCACTCTTGAATTCCCTGTTGAATTTCCTTCCCATTCTGAAAATTTACCCCTTCTTGTTTCTTTTCTTCCCATGGACTATATTGCAGGATCTAATAAAAACTCATGAATTAGATCGGAAGGCATGTGTTAATACCAAGAAATGGCAAATAAGACCTCCGTTGGAAACTCTGCAAATATTTCAAGATTCAGCTTGTAAATTTCATTTTATTAGAAACCTTTTTTTCCTTCAGACACGCTGCAACACCTCTGGGTTTAGGAGCAGTGATATTCATCGGTACAGGAATGTGTGTTTTAGTGCAAGAATGTTTGAATTTTGGGTGCAGGAACACATGTTGTTGTGCACTCCCAAGTGCAAAAAAATGTGTTCCAGTGCAGGTACAGTGGTAGTCTTCAGTACAAGAATGTGTGTTTTAGTGCAGGAACCAAGGACTCCTGAGTGCAAGAATATATATTATGGTCCGAGAATTTTTGGTACAGAATGCATGCTTGAAGCAAGAATTCAGTCCAAGAATAAAGGAAATTTATTTTTATTCAATACAGAGAACCTGTTAAGGCATAAATGACTGCACTATTTTAAATTATGGCATGTAATGATTTTTTCTCAATATTTGATTAGAATTTGTTTCATCATTACCAATTAGGAAAGAATTTTTTTAAGTACAAAGGAATTTAGTTATGAAATCTTATCTTTTTATAAGTATAATGTGTACCCTATACCAAATCATGACTCGATTGGGGGATGTGTGTGAACTTTTCTCATAATCCTATGCTCACCTTTAAAGCTTTGTCAACAATTAATGATGACCTGATCCTACATAATACCTTGTGTTGTTTTTATAACAAATCTTCTCCATGACGGTCGCCCTCTACCAATCATCATTTTTGCATGCACGTCAGATCAGGTCGTATTGCATCTTTTCCAAGAATGAGATTTTCATGATGAGAGTGTGATCATTGAAGAATGATCGATATAGTAGCATTCAATTAATTCAGCAATTTCAAATTCTTTCAGACAAGAGTCACGTTAGTGTCATACTTTGCATTTTGCCATTAGTGATCAAAATCACTCTTCTCATATTCATTTGAGGGGTCCCACTCAGAAATTTTTTATCATTCCACTAGGTCATGAAAAAAATTCACTCACTGATGGTAGCCCTAGTCATAAAACCTCACTCTCCCTCAAAAAATTCACATTTGCTGGCCCACCTTCATGTCTTGTTGAGCATAAAACAATCTTGAAATCTCATTTCATTGTGTCATTATGTTAGTCAAATTCAACCATGGATTCAGGTCATTCAAGGTCCCATTAGGTCAACTAGGTTTCATTTTTCAAGGTTCACAACACACCATTTCATCTCAATAAGGTGAGCAAAGGTGTGATAGTGACTCAAATAATACTTTCTCAATCATCTGCAGAGGATTTATCAACATGTAAATATGATTTTTAAAGTTTGTAATTATGGTTTCAGAGTATTATTTTCATACCAAAGTGTTTTTTTTTTTTTTTTTTTTTTTTTTTTTAAAGAGATGTAATTTAATTTTAATTTTTATGTAATTTTATGCTCATTATATGTAATAAGTTCCGTCCCAAGCTTCCAACTCAAATTTCATATGCCAAACTGAAGATAAGCAAAGTCAAAGTGAAAAGTGCCAAACTCCAACAACATCACCCTGCAAAGAAGAAAAATCAAAGAAAAAGGGTAATCAACAATGTTTTTCAAAAAGTGAAATGAAACATTAGAAAAGTGTGTTTTTAATCTAAATTCAAATTCACTCAAGTATTAAAGACTTCTTCACATCATTTCAAACACATTTTTCTCCTACAAACACCAAGAAAACACTCCAAGAGAGTGAAATTTTGAGTTTCTTGGCGCATATCCTTCAGAGACGGCGCAAATCCTTCAATCATTGCACACAGCCTTCTGTGAGGGCGCACAGCCTTAAGTGAGGGCGCACATCCTTAAGGTGCTGTGCATGTGTCCAGAAAGGCCAGAATTGCTTCAAATTTCGCCAAATTTGCCTCCAAAACTTCAAGAAAAGTTTTTTTGACCTCTAGCAAGTGAGTAAAGGTGTCTTCCACCAATTCTCTCCTCTTTCAAGTTCATTTGTTGGTGTGGTGAAATTTTTTTAGGATTTGGTGTTTAAAATCATTTAAAACCATAATATTTCCCTCTTACACACACAATTCCTAATTTTCACTCCCCTACACCTTCATACCCTTCCTACATTGCAAAATACCCATTCCCAAAACCCTATATTACATAATTCTCTTTCCCCTAAACCCTTTATCCCAATACCCTAAGCCCTAGGTGCTACATTTACCTAGGCTCCCAATCCCCAAATACCCATCATAACTCTCATCATACTACCATTCCTTATCCCCTCCCCCATTTCATAAATCCCTAGCACCATCTCCTTCATTTTCCCTTTCCCATTCCTCATTCCTAAAACCATATTCCACATCATCACACTTCCCTAGGGCTTTGATAAAAACACCATGGCAGAAGAGGAAGAAAAAAGATCATACAGTGAGGGAGAGGAAACAAAGGTGAGGAGGCCACATAAAGGGGGAATAATACTCATACTTGAACCTACCAGCACTCTCTCCACCAATTTTGATGCATTTTAAAACATTTTTGCAGAATCTGTGTTTTTCTGAACAAGCACATATCATAAATTAGGTCATATGTGCATCACCCTAGGTGTTGCACAAATGTTTTGGGGAACTTTTTGAGGAAAATGAGACCACCAATGGATTCCTAAGGACAAATTTATTCCAGAAAACCATTTTTCTAGCTTTGATTTGCAGATTTGGCAGGTGAAAAGGGAAAAAAACTAGCTAAAATCACATTTCTGCCCCTATTTTGGCCTAGGCGCTACGCACAGAGAAGTCTTGGGAGAATGAAATTTTGAGGTGTCGAATGAGCTTCATTTTGAAAACTGGAAGCATATTCAGAAAGAAGATTTGAAAGAATTTCCAATTAGCCTTCTTGGGCCTGATTTGGACACCTACAAGTAAGTCAAAATTAGCCTTGAACAAGGAGCGCATATATGACCATTTGCTGATATTTTTTGGTTTTTCACTATAATTTTTGGCTTTATCTCCAAAATTGATCTTTTTACCTATGTCATTGAGCATGGTAAATGTAATTATGTTGTGGATAACTTACCTAGGGGTAGATTCATTAGGTAAAAGTTATCCTTAAGTCAAATGAATCAATTTGAATATATTTAGGGAGGAGTCACTTAGAGCTCCCTACAGTCCAGTTTTTAGTTCAAATTTTTGTGGATCTCATCCCCAACTCAGGAATTCAACCCCTAAGGTTGGGAGAGGTTGTTTGAGGCCTATATCATGTAATTTTTGACTCATTTTAAATGGTTAGAATTAGTTTGGATGCTAATGTATTGATTAAGGAACTATTGTACTCAGTTTGGCCAGTTAATAAAGAAGAGTTGCAACTATTTTTTGGGATACATGTGGTATGATGTTTATCATTGTTTTTAGTTCAGTTTCATATTCTATAATGTGTTATCTTCATGTTCATTACATCTCTATTATATGATATTTTTCAGGTTGATAGGCAAAACACTTGCTCATGCTCTATTTAGGGAAAGTTATCATAATTTGTCCATTTTCCTCTGTTTAGGAAGAATACATCTCCCATGATCTTCCTAGCTCCTCAGCAGTCTTAAAACTAGCTCATCACAATCATATTAAAGTGTTAAGCCTTATACCGACCTTTGGTATTATTGCAGCCAATTTGGTCAACATACTCCACTTTCAAACAAATTCATGGCATAAACATGCAACATGCATTCTAGAGAAAAATAAATGCATCAATAAGGCAAGATTTGCATCAATCATCAAAATAAATGCAAGGCCTTAATTGGTTAATAAATCTAACCATCTCTTTCCAAACCACTTCAATGTCGCTTCTTTCAGCTGCACTTCATCCTGTGAATCATCCTGACCCACATAAATGATGGAATCTTCTTTTCCATTCTTGTCAAGATCTCTTTCCACCTTCTTCAAATGTCGTGGATGACTTGTTGGATACAAAGTCCAACATTTGTCTACAATATGACCTTGCTTATGGCAATGGGTGAAAAATAATTGCATCTTCTTTTCAACATGGTTTGCATCATCCATTGGACCTTTCGATTTCTGTCTCCTTTGTTTTGAAAGTTTCCTGTGCATGGCTATCTTCTTCCAAAACGTTGAAACAATATGGTTATTCAAACCACAAAAGGAACATGTAAATTTTTTTCCGAATCTTATGTGAGGATTTTCCATGTTTATCATAATTAAAAGCAACTTGATTAAAGGTATATTTATACCTTGCACATTCACCTCTGTCGCCTTCTTAAGGAGGTGAATTTGATGAGGTTGTGGATCTCTTTGGAATACCAAAAATGGCTTCAATGGTTTTAGAGATTTCAACATCCTCTTGTTTGTCATTCTCATTATTGCATGCTTATGAGCATCTTCTTGCAAAGTGGGTGTAAAACTTTTGCATTCCTCATGAACACAAACTTCACAAGTTTGAGGTAATGAACATGTATTGAAATTCCTTCTTGGAACACCTTCATGTGCCTCCTGGGCTTTGGAACATTCTCCATCATGTTGTCCATAACCAAGACCCAAATACATAAGCCTTTCCTCAACAAAAATTGGCTCAACTATTCCTTGTGCATGTTTGCCAAATAATTTACCTTCATAGCCCATTTTCATCAAGAATTTGGACCCTATTCCTCTAGTGTGTCTTTCAAAAGCACCTACACATTCATCTTGAGAGGAAATAGAATATAAACTTGAATTTCATACCTCTTTTTCATGCACATACTTGGCTAGGGTTTCATTTGCAATATGGAGTTGAGTCTCCATCTCATGTATCTTTTCAAGAAGATCTTACTTCTCCTCCTTCATGGAAATCAACTGATCTTGAAGTATAATGCTCTCCCTCTTGTCTTCATACATATCTTGCACCATATCATTCATGATGTAGATATTCTGAAACATCTCTTTATCAAATATTCTTGCTAAGGAAGATTGGTTAGAAACAATGCTTGATGAAGCTTCCATCACACTTGTAATACATAAAAAGCTTCCTTGTTGTGATTTGAGAGTTGGGTCCTCAATCTTGAACTTATCTTCTCTCTAGCTTACACACATAAACTTGCACACAATTAACTTCTTCTTGCACAAATAAAAACCAATAGCTAAATCTCTAGTTAACCTTGGAAAACCATCTCAGGGACAAAATGAGCTAAAATGTGCTCTGATACTAGCTTGATCTGAATATGGAAAAACTAGTTTTGTTGTGTTAGCTTCCTCATCAGTATAAAATAATTGTGTTTAAGGATTGTCTCAAATTAGAAAGTTATGAGAGGGTTTATGTGTCAACTTTTGTGTGTCTTTTATGAGCAATTAATTAAGTAAATTAGTTCTTAAAAACACATGTACAACAATTAAATTGCAGAGAAATAATATACAAAAAATACATTACACAATAGTTGATAACAGAGTTCACCCCTCCTAGGCTACACCTTCATGGACCTGCTTCAATGGCTTGGCCCTCTTTGGATTAATGGTCAATTCTCTGATTACATGCACCTACAATTCTCCAATGGCTCTGCAACCTACTGCATTGGATTTAGAAGACTCAAAAACCCATAGGTAGCCTCTTCTGGCTCTGCAAATGGTCTTCAAGTGATCTAGGCATGGCCTCCTCTCCTGGGGGCCCTAGGCTTATTTAATCTTCAAAATGGAAAATGACTTATAGGAGTGCTTCTCTGCCTCTGCAACCTACACCATCATTCTCAGAGCATCCAAATCATCTAGGATTGACTCTTTTTGAGCCTAATTTGGTCGAAATATGCCAAATTTATGGCTTCTTCATTTTTCCCTAGGAAAACTCCTCCAAATCTGGAGAAACTCTAGTTAACACTGACAAAACTGGAGCTAACACCAAATTTGGTGACCTCCGCCAAATTAATCTACGATTAAAGGTCAAATTAGTTAAATATAAGTTCATAGTTAACTATGAATTTAGCGCTCTAAGCTTGTTTAACCAAAATCCGGATTAAAAATCGGATTAGTGTATAATACATTGTTTAATGGTTAAATAAGTGGGTTTAATGAAGTTAATCCGCGCTTCATGCATTGACCTCCACCACGATTCTGGGCGTTGGTCTTATGGACCGAGCGTTGGGGCTGGCCCCCATACCTCTGCCATACAACATATTTGAACTTCAAATAAATGTCGCGACCCTTATATAATAAGAACCTTGGTTGTGGTCTAGTGGTAAGACCTGCACGTAGTGTGGTGGAGGTCACGAGGTCAAACTTGACCTCTGCCCGTCCACAACATAAAAAATTTTCCCACCATATAAAAATGATATTTGACTCGTACATAGTAAAAAATTTGGCCTCTGGGAGGGCACGTGGTGGCCTCAGGGCTAGCCACGTGTCAGCATCCCATTGTTTCTTCAAAAAACAACCATAAACTGCCACATATACCATAAATTTGGGCCAACTATAAATTGACACTTATCAGCACACTATTGACCAGAGAAAAACCATAAATTTGACCCCTTTGACCATGTTTAACCCTTTTTTTTAAATTCTCTCGTTTGGAAAAGCGAACAACAGGCTCTAACTTTCACATAGGGAATCGATTTTCGATGAAACAAAGTGTGTCGGATTCCTAGAAATGAGACCTATCCGGTCATTCTATTTTGGAGTGATTCTAAGAACTTTGAATTTTTAGCAAATTTTTTCCCCCAATTCAGTTTTTGATCAAACATCCTCCTTATAATCCAAATCATAATGAACCTTTCTAGCCTTGGTACCCTCCAACTCATACATCATGGTCCATGCCCTCTCCTTCATCCTATACTCCTCAGTACCCCCCTCAGCCTGTTAGCCCACCTTTCTAGCCATATCAAACTCACCCTCCTCAATAGGGAAACCCTTCACAATGATGTAGGCCTCATGCAACCCAACCTCTTTCCTTAATGCCTCCTCCTCAACCTCAACCACAACTAATTTACAACAAACCACCTAAGAAACCTCAAATGTCTGCCTGAACCAATCCAAACCTAAATAATAAGTAGGCATATTGAGTTTACAATGGGGAAACATCTTATCCTGCTTATGTTATAGAAAGTCGAGAGATAAACCTTTGGTTTGGGAAGGTACTTACGCATGATCACCCACCTTCTCCACATGAATATCTTGAAGAATACAAGGAGTATAGTACCCTTCAAACCAATGCACCTCCATATCCTAAAATATTGTTCCAACCTAAACAGGACACCCCAGAAGAGGCTAAAATTCTGGAAAAATTGAATAATTTGTGTGTTAAAATATCCAATTTCTAGGCCATCAAATATGTCCCCACTTACAACAATATTATCAGGGAAGAATGTTTCAAGAGGCTTGAGAGAATAAAAATAGATTCCCCCACCACCAATGTTGTTAGGAAGTTGTCTGATCTAATGCTTGGGAGGGTGATATCCCATAAGTATTTGGATCCTAGTAGCCTAATAGTGGATGTACACATTAATATCATTATGGTCCCTAATACATTAATTGACCTTGGGGCTGCAATTAATATTATGACCAAGGAAACCATGTTAAATCTCAACCTCCAAGGAGCCTTGAGGAATACCACTATAGTATTGGAGCTTGCAGATAGATCCATAGAATCCCATGAAGGAGTTATTGCGGATGTGATGGTCCATATTGACTCCAGGGAGTATCCCACAAATTTTCTTGTCCTTTAGCCCAATACCAAGTTTAATGGTTGCCCCGTCATCCTTGGGAGACCTTGGTTGATCATTGTTGATGCTTACATTAGTTGCAAGGTTGGGAACATGACCATCAAGAATGGGCATCTCTCAAAGAAGATTTTATTATATACCTTGTTCAACCCTCTATTGAGCGTGACTTACCCTTCTGGATAGAGGATTAGGAAGAAGAATACCTTTATCAGTTATCCCTCTAGAAATTGTTGTGGGAAGTAGGCAACTAGATGAAGATGGCCTTATTGACCACTTCTTACAGAATCAACCTCCTAATACCATGCCAATTGATGAACTGGTAGAAGAATCCTTATAGAAAACTCATAACAATCCATCGATCAATATGTGCTTTGTAGATTTTGACCTATATCATGCCAAGGTTATGGAAATCAGCCTATAGAGGACTCTAGAAATTAACCCTTCCCTCTCAGCCGAGCAAGAAGAGAAATTACGTATATGATGAGGTTGCATCTTGATGCCTTTTATTGGGACTAAAAAGAAAGGAAAGGGGTTTATCCCTCAGTTTGTAATCATCGTATCTACATCAATGAGGGATGAAAACCTGTGTGCCAACCCCAGAGGAGGATGAATCCTTCCCTTAAGGATATTGTAAATAAGAACTACAAAATTTGTTGGATGCAAGGTTCATATACCCCATTTCAAATAGTAAATGGGTGCAGGCTCTTGTCATAGTGCCGAAGAAAAATTGGAAGTGTAGAGTTTGTGTTGATTATAGAGAACTTAACAAGGCTACAAAAAAGGACTACTTCCCTTTGCCTTTCATTGATAAGTCCTAGATGGCCTTGCAAGGAAGAAGTTATTCTCCTTCCTAGATGGATTTAGTGGGTATAACTAGACTCGGATCAGCCCTAAGTACCAAGATAATACCACATTCACATGCCCATGGGGGACCTTTTCCTAGAGGGTCCTTCCATTTGATTTGTGTAATTCCCCTGCTACTTTTCAAAGGGTGGTTTTAAGTAACTTTGTTGACCTTGTGCATAAAATTGTTGAGATATACATGGATGACTTCACCCCTTATAGGAGTTATTTTTTGAAATATCTCTCTAATATATACAAATTATTAAGGAAATGTATTTAGATGAATCTTTCATTTAGTTTCAGGAAATGTGAATTTCTGATGAATGTAGTGTTTTTCCTAGGTCATTTCATATCCAAGGAGGGGATCTAGGTTGACCCTAAAAAACTAGTCATTATTAAAAAGGTCCCTACCCCTAAAAAAAAAAGGATGTTAGAAGCTTCCTTGGGTTGGTTGGACATTATAGAAGATTCATCAAGGACTTTAGTAAGTTGGCCTCACCCCATTTTGGATTGTTGGCTAAAGATTCATAATTTTGTTGGATAGACAAGTGCCAAGAGGCCTTTGAAAAGTTGAGAGAAAAGTTGACCACTGCACCCATCCTTAGAGGCCCTGATTGGGCATTTCCTTTCCACATCCACACATATGCATTTAATAAAGTTGTAGGAGTAGCCTTAGGACAAGTGGAAGACAAACTGCCCTATGTTGTATACTTCATCAGTAAGAAACTTTCTAGATATTAACTCAATTATAGAGTCACTGAAAAACAACTCCTAGGTGCGGTGTAGTCTTTGAATAATTTTAGGCACTATATCATTGGATATCAAGTCTTTGTTCATACTGATCATGCAACCATTAAATATTTAGTGAATAAACCTGATGTCAATGCTAGAATCATTAGATGGTTATTATTATTGCAGCAATTTGATGTAGTTATTATTGACAAGCTAGGGAAGGAGAATGTGGTTATAGATTTTTTTTTCACGACTGACCCTACCTATATGAAATGAGGAGATGGTAGATGATAAACCTCCAAATGAACACCTCTTTTCCATCTCGGTGCTATCTCCTTCATTCGTTGATATAGAAAATTACTCGGTTGTTGGGAGGTTCCCTTGTAATCTATCCTCCAAGGAAAATGGAAATATTGTTAAGAAGAGTGCCCATTTGATCTAGATTGGGGGAAATATCTTCAATTTGGGGCCAAATTAGATTCTGAGAAGATGTGTGAGAGAGGATTAGGTCTTTGAAATCCTCTCAGCATGGCATGATGGACCCTATGGGGGGCATTTTGCTGCTACGAGGACAACCTTCAAAATTCTACAAGTTGGCTACTACTTGCATACTCCACATCACGATGCAAAGAGGTACAATGCTAGATGTGATGAGTGCTAAAGGATGGAAAATCCTACACCCAAGGATGAGATGCCCATGCAACTTCAAGTAACCCTGGAACCATTTGAGATTTTGGCAATGGATTTCATTGGGCCCATTAATCCCCCAACTGGTAAAAAGAGGTATATCATTGTGTGCATCGATTAATTGACCAAGTGGGCTAAAGCAAAGGTAGTAAAGGAAGCAACCAAGAAAAGAGTGGATGAATTACTAAGGGGAAACATATTCTACAAGTTTTTTTTTTCGAGGGAAATGGTCATTGATCAGGGGCCACTGTTCACCTCAAATTTGATTGAAAACATCATGGAGCAACACCACATAAAACACAGGAAATCCACTTCCTATCACCCACAAGAAAATGGGAAAGTGAAGGTAAAAAACAAAGCCTTGGAGAAAATTTTGACCAAGATTTTCAACAATAGCATATGGGATTGGGAAGACCTACTTATATAGGCCACTTGGACCTACAATACCACCTAGAAGGCCACCACTAGATTCACCCCATTTGAGCTATTTTATGGAAACAAAACCATGTTGTACATTAAGTGTGAATACAATACCTCGAGAATGGAAGCACAATAAGATTTATACCTCACTACAAAATAACAAGAAATATTTCTCCAACTCAATGGTTTGGATGAGTTAATATTGGAAGCTCTCATGCACACTAAGTTAGTCCAACTGCAGAGGAATATTTGGAATGAAAAACACATTATGGAGAGAGCCTTCCAAGAGGGTGATTAGGCCCTCTGTATGATTTATGGTTCAAGGATTTCAAAGGGGAATTGATGACAAGGTGGTTGGACCCCTATCTAGTGGAAAAATTTTATGAGAATGGATTTGTCTAAGTAATAAAAATTGATGAGGACGACATTACATTGGTTGTTAATGGTTATCGGTTATAATTATACAAGAAGCCCCTATTAAAAGAGGATTTTACTAGTTCAATAAGTAAGGAGATGAATATAATTGGGAACCTCACAACGCTCAGTTCATCAAGCCTCTAATTAGTAATAAAAGGTAAGAAACAAAAGGAAAAATAACAAAAAATAAAAGGCCTAGGTGAAAACCTCCATGAGGCATCTAAGGCAAAATCTAGGGTTAAAAACCCCCATGAGGCAGGCCAAGAGCAAAAAGGGGAAAAATAAATAAAAGGATCCCCAGATGAAAACATCCTCTGATGAACCTGGGGCAGGCCTACAGATTGAAACCCTATTTAGAGGGAGGATGCGGGTCTTTAAAAAAACACAAAAAGAAAGAAAAAAGATGAAAAAAAGAGAAGGAGAAAGAAACACAGAGGTAAAGTAGCCCTTACACTAGATCTGCTACACTACAAGGAAAAGACCCTCTAGCGGAGGTTATAAAAGAGGTTTTTAGTGTTATAAAATTTGCCAAAATTGTCAAAAAAACATTTGCTACAACATTCGTTTACGGTTACAAAGGTTTTGGCGAAGCTTTTAATGGAAATTCAACACAACTAAAAAAACTGGGCGGTCGGAGGTTATTACGGATGTTTTTCTAATCGGTACGTACTAAGGTGTCAATGCACCGGTGCGTGTCATCTAGAAGGTGGCCTGGGGCGGTCGAAGGTGCATGCATCGGGTCGTCAAGGTATAAAACTGCACCGGGTGCAGTGTTGGTGATATAACACATGGGGCTGTTCTAATTGGTCTTGGGATTTGTGTGGTGCCCATAGGTCGTCTCAATGCATCGGTACGTAGGCTTATAGAAACGAACCAGTGGGCAATATCAGACAAACGCACCGATTGTTATAATTCGTATTGGTATTTCTGTAGTGCCTATAGGTCGTACATATGCATCGGTGTGTAGTCTCACATAAACGCACCGGTGCGCAGTATCGCACAAACGCACTGAGATTTATAATTGGTATTGGTATTTGTGCGGTGCCCATAGGTCGTACAAATGCACCAGTGCGTAGACTCACATAAACACACCGATGCGCAGTATCGCACAAACGCAACGAGATTTATAATTGGAATTTGGTGTTTGTGCGGTGCCAATAGGTCTGCACTATATCATACGAACACACTTGTGTATAGTAACTAACACGCACCAGTGTTCATTTTTTATTTTTTAGAAACATCGACCTGTGACAGTGAAATTATTGTGATTTTTTAAAATTCATTATTCATCAAAAGTTGACACATCTTATAACAGTATTCATATTAATTAAATTTTTATTAATGCATTTGAATGTGATGTTTGGATTAATTTGTTATATCATATCATAATTATTGTGATTTTTTAAAATTCATTATTCATCAAAAGACGACACATATATATCTTATAATAGTATTCATATGAATTAAATTTTTATTAGTGCATTTGAATGTGATGTTTGGATTAATTTGTTATAGCATATCATCAAATTTCACATCTCTTCATTATAATATTTAATCATCCATAAATTTAATCACTGGTGTTACATTTTACAACGACAATAGAGAACGCAATAGAATAAATTAAAACACATATATATATATATATATATATATATATATATATATATATATAAAAGACAGTCTTTGTCATACAAAATGGGATAGTTTTTGGTATCCTTTGTCTTTCTATTGGGCCACTATGTCCATTACGTTAGACAAAATTTTTGATTTCACAGACAAATATTTCAAGAAATACAACGCCTTGCTTTGATATCCAAACACAGTGATCATCATTCTTCGCTTGAAATGTTGTCACTGCTAGAGCTACTTCCATGACTTGGGTTATTTTCAGGAATGTTTTGTTGACGATGTTGATTGTTTACTTCTTCTTCACCTTCCATCTACAAACATAAAAATAACTTGTAATGAGTGTATATACATTGGTGAGAATAATGAAAATTGCAATATTAAATAATATACATCAATGTAAATCGAAAAAACTGGCGTACCATAGCACTAATTGACTCATGAACTATACACATTCTTTCAAAACCATGTAGTATGCCATATTTCAAGATTTTATCTGTTGGCACAGTTCCATACTTTGTTTTCTGCAATTTTTATACCCCATAACAAATCATATATTTAATATAAAAGATTTTTTTGTTATATTAATTATAGACGGTGCTAAGTAAAACAAGATCGATAGATGCTTACAAATTCCACGATTAATTTTTGATATACCAACATATACTCACAGCCCATATTTAACCCAATCTCAATCAATTCATCTGATGGTTCTTCTTTGTATGTTAGCACCTGTTTGAAGACATTCAATGATGATTTTTGTAAAACAACTTAAAAAATACGAAAATGAAATCTAGTTAAGTTGTTATAAGGAAGTAATAATTACTCACAAACTTAGATATCAACGCTTTTCTTTCTTGTCGTCCTATTTTATATGCTGAATGGGTTCCAATTTCTTTTCTTTTCTGCAAGAAAATTCTTGAAAATTAATATTTAATGCTAATTTTTTTATTTATTGTACCTAATGATCGAAAAAATCAATGATTACATATTACATTTGAAGCATGTTGTTGTTGATATGGCTCCTCCTACGATGCAATCTTGCCCATTTCTTTGACCATCTCCTTGTACACCTTTTTGGACATTCCTACTAGCATATTTTTGATATCAGCTCGTTCATCTTTTGATTTTTTCATAATCTTCCTGGAAATGTAACATGACAATAAAACATTTAATTTTTATATTGTTATATGAAAAGTAAATATAAAAAAAGTGATATTTATAAATAATTTTAGAAAAAAATTTAAAGGAATATTACTTTTTCATTCCTTATTTTTTATTGTTGTACGTTTTTTCTATTAAAATTATGACATGTCTCATTGACCAATTCTCTTGAAACTCTTCCTGTAGTTTAGATAACATTTGGTTCTTGGAATCATTGGATTGATTTTTTTATTGTGAGTGGAAAGAACGTCTATACATTCATTCCACTAGATCCCTTAAACTTTTGTAAAATTATTTCCCCCTTTCATTAACTTCCAGCACCACTCTAGATGAGCTAAGGAGAAATTCATTTTCATTTGCATGTTCGGTTTTTTTTTCTTTTCTTAGAACAACATTCCTTTTCTGAGTTGTTGGTACTTATAGAACATTAAATATATGTGAATTAATAGATTTTTTGACACATGTTATCTAATAATTTCAATTATATTATTAATGAAAATTAAAAAAAGAAACTCATATTGGATTGATAGTATTTTTTCATTCACCTAATTCATCCTTTTGCAATTTTTCCATCAAGCTTTTCCACTCTTCTGGTCCTAGATCAAAAATAATATTATCGAGCTTTGTCATTTTGCGGCTCTCCATGATACACAGTAAACAATACATATTAGTTAAACTTACATAGAGTTCAAAAATAATATTTTTTGTAAAGAATTTACAAAGAACTTGCCTTCTTTTTTGTTTTAGTGATATTATTTATTAGTATTTTTATTCCATGATCTTTTTCAACCATTTCTTTATCAATATGAAACTTGTACCATATCATTCATTAATATATTTTATAAATAAATTATCAACTTTTCAGGTAAAAAAAAAATTCTCTAGAAACCGGTGCACCATTCATGGTGTACACACAGACGTTGGTGCGTGGGGGTTTTATAAACGCACCGCCAAAACAATATAATAGACCATACGGTGCTCTATGTCAACAAGGAGCACTAGTGCGTTACATGTTAACCACCACACCGATTAACACAGACAAAATAATAAAAATCGTCTGGTGTTAGTTTTTGTAGCATAAACATCCTGTGCAAACAAGAGACGACCATACGGTGTTCTCTGTCAACTAGGAGACCCGGTGTGGTGCGTTATATGTTACATGGTGCAGATTAACACGAGTAAAAAATTGTGGAAACAACACGTGTGTGAGTTGCTGCAAATGAAATAGCGCACGGTGCCTATTTTACATATGGCGCATAGATTAAAATTGATTTAATTTTTTTATCACGGTACTGTGATACTTATTTGGGATAATCCAAAGCACGGTGCGCTAGGTTATGCGGAGTGCACCGAAAAAAAAAAAAAAAAAAAAAAAAAAAAAAAAAAAAAAAAAACTTATATTTAAAATTCACGCAAGGGCCGACGTGGATTGGGATTCGACTATGCAAGTCGTCCTGTGGGTTGGATGTCATAGGCCTATATATAGCAATACAAAACCTATAAATCTAAAATAAAAATCCCTAATTCTGAAATCACAGAAACAAGGAGAAGAAAGGGCAGAAAAAAAAGAATGAAGGGTTTAGGGTAAATTATTATAATTTTTTTTTTTTTTTTCTAAAAATGAACAATAAATCGAAACTTTTTACTTACTGCATAAAAAAGACTGTAGAAAAAGTAAAAAAAACAATAAAATTTAATCACGAGATCATTTGAAAATCTATGCTACAGGGTTTGAATCACCAGAGGTTTGGAATTCTAATTGTCTGAATACTTCTGTTCGAACGTATTTCACTGCTCCATAGTGCTCTCATGCTCTCTTGCTCCAGGTATGTCTCCTGCAAATCTCTAGCTAATTTTTTTTGCAAAAATAGTGAAGTAATGAAAAGTGTTTAGTATTTAAAAAGTTTTTTTATGAAATTAGATTTTCGAAAATATTTTACCACCCATTTTTCAATTTACCGTTTTTTTTTCACTTAAAAAAATAGAGTTGTGCTTTTTTTATTTGTGGTTATTCGTCACCGGTGCGTCCGCAATATCATACATACTTAGGTGCATCCAGATTGATAACAAGACAACGGTGTAGCATGACTAAGCTTCTAGCATATAGGTGCAATTATCTAAACATTAACTTAGATAACAAGAAATTCCATTTTTAAGGTACCAAAATTAATTTTGAATTAGTAGTACACCAAAATTTTTTGTTGTTTTTCTCAAATGCAGGGAGAAACTATCATAATTATATGGAATGGAAAAATATTCAAAATCCAGCTTGTTCCATAATGTTTCCCAAAGTACATCGTGGAGTTCTCCCTATCCATCTCGAGACGTAATATTTACTTCAAATTTTATTTATATTTTCACTATCTAATTGAATTTATGTTTTTTATCCATGTCAATCATGCACAGCTTAATTAAATTTATAATGAATACAAATTTGCAAGTTCACGCAAATTCAGAATTGAGTTCAGAGGCACAAAATATTCAGATAGCTCCAAAACGTCGGAAGCTCTTATCAGGAGCAGCATATCGCAAGGTGCATTTGGTAGATGAAAATGGACAGCCGCTTCACCTTTCCAATTGTAACAATATTGCATCTTCTAGCCACCATCCTGGGAAAATGATGGTAATAATTATAATTATTTTGTATATTGATTAATGTAATTATTTCAACGTACGAACAAATTAATCATGCGAAATATTGTCAATATGCTTACTAATTGATATCATATAATTTGTACTAATCATATTAATTTTTTTTTTTTTTTAATTATTAAGGATTCTAGTGATGATGAAACATACCATCTTTCGTTTCACCCCACGACAATGTCAAATCAAGAGAAAGTAGGATGAGAAAAAATTGGAGAGGAACGATACCAAGAATGGTTAAATCAACCACTCATTCACTTCGTCGAGGATTCACCAGTGTACTGATATTTCCCCAGCAATAGTAGCCTTTCACAAAGTAAGGCAATCAAATAGAGGTTGATATGATGATTACTTAAGGGATACAATACTGAATAATGTTGTTAGATGCATTCCAAAACGATGATCAGCTAGGGGATGATGCTCATATTGCTGACACCTTTTTCGAAAGCCTTAAATTTGCTTCCACCACCCCTCTCTTTCGACCTAGCGGTCAGTCAAAGTCTACCCAGTTGGGGACAATGATGTTAATGTACAACTTGAAAGCAAAGTTTGGCTTGTCGAATGCATGTTTCTCGTAAATTTTGAGGTAAGTTACCATAAAGTCCTTGCTTATATAAATTTAAGAAATATAATCAATACACAATGAACATTACAAATGGTAAATTTTATGAACGTTAATAATTATATCAGCATTAATGTACATTTATTAATATATTTTTCCATAATCACCAATTATAGGTTATTCAAAGATAAGGTTTTTCTGAGTGATAATGTCTTGCCTAGTAGCTGCGAAGAGGCAAAGAAATTTTTGAAAATGTTGGGTGTTGAGTACATATCGTATCATGCATGTCCAAATGATTGTAGTCTATATAGAGGAGAATATGCAGACAAAGAGGTATGTCTGAAATGTGGGTATGACAGGTATGATAAATCAAAAAAGAAGGGAAAATCACATACTGGTCCTCCTTTTAAGATATTGAGGCACATGCCTATAAATCCAAGGATTCAAAGGCTCTTTCGTTGCAAATAATTAGCTATGTTGCAAGGATGGCATGCCTCACACAGAAGTGAGTTGGGAGTTATGCGAATCCCAACTGATTCAATAGCCATGAAGCATATAGAAGATACATGGCCCGAAAAAATTAAGGATACTCAGCATAGCCATGGATGGCGTCAACCCATATTCCCTCCAGAACACAAACTATTCTGTTTTGCCTGTAGTAGTGATCAATAACAATATCCCCCAATGGTTGTCCGTGAAGAATGAACATCTCATGTTGGCTCTCATAGTCCCTGGTAGAAGACAAGTGAAGAATATGGATGTCTACTTACAACCACTGGTAGATGAATTGAAGGAATTATGGGATGGGATAATGTATACGATGTATCAAGACCCATCACAATAGAGGGGAGTTTTACGTTGTATGGCATATGTGCATACACGACACATGATTATTCAGGCTTAGGAGTTTTCTCTGGTAAATTACATGTTTAATTTATTAATTTGTTTATATACGTAACAATATTCGTTCACATATTAGTTATTTAATTGGTTGTAATTGTTCTGATCTTCATGATATTCTTTAACGCGCCATGCATATTAATTGTATACAATAATCTCACAGGTCTTGTAACAAAAGGGTATTTTGGATGTAAATGTTGTGGACCTTCTCTGATCTCTACATGGTCCAAGGACCTACGAAAGTCGGTGTATGATTGCTCTAGGGTATGGTATTCCTCCCAGAAGAACACCCTTACAGAAGAGCAGCATCTGCTTTCAATGATGAAGACTTAAAGGCCTCCAATAACGACACCGGCCTAGCGGCTTGAAGCCCTTATGAGAGAGAAGGAGAAGGAGTTTATAGAAATGGTCGATTCAAATGGGGAGCCTATGTTTGATGATCCAAAATTCTTTGACACCTATGTTGAGAAATTTCCCATTGGGAGGAAAAGGAAATATATATTTTATAACCTCCCATATTGGGAGCATCTTAAGATTACCCACTTATTAGATCCCATGCATATATTTAAAAATGCTTCATATTCTTTATGAAGGCACATATCATCGAAAAAAAGTGACACATTGGTTGTTAGGAAAGATCTTATTACGTCAAAAACTAAAAATAAACATTGGCCAAGATGATTAGAAAGTATAGGATCAGAGGCAGGCGTTGGTCCCTCTAACTCATGGTGTTTCAAAGAAGGAGTTGTCCCATGGATTTTAAAAAAATATGATCTTTCTTTGGCAAAGGAAGTTATAATGGGTGTGAGGGTTCCATCTTCATAGTGGTCTTCACTACGCCGCTGCTTCACTGTGAATGACCATTTGTCGGGGTTGAAATCGCATGACCATATGAATCTTCTAGGAGTACGTATATTGTCAAAAGCATGATTTTATTATTTGTTATATTAATAAATTTTATCCCATGCAGGGATCATAAAACATAACTAATTTTTTATATTATTACAAATGTTTATAACTTTGCGGTGTCATTATTCCTTTGTTCATGCAAGGGTGTGTGAAACTTGAATTTCCTCGAAGACCTAGGATGTGCCATATCTAAATTATCTGCATTTGTACATTGGATCATGTCAAAGGAGATTCATGTGGCTAGCATTCCACAGTGGCGTCAAGAGATAGTTGAGATTGTTTGTATGTTTGAGAAGGAACTGTCGACGAGTTTCATGGACTTGCAAGTTCATCTTCTAATCCACCTAGTAGATGAGGTTGAATTATTTGGGGTGGTTTCTTGTCGTTGGATGTTCTTCTTAGAGAGGTACATGAAGAAATTGAAAGGTTTTGTTCGACAAAGGGAAAAACCTAAGGGGCCTATGGCAGAGGGGTACATATCGTATGAGTCTTTCTATTATGTTAGTGAGTACATCAATAATATTTAAAAGAGACAAGGTGCGGTGATTTGGGACGATGAAAGGGTGAAGAGAAAAGAGAAGGGGAGTTTCTCCAAACGAATGGAAAAAATCACTTAACAAAGAGTAAGAAATTTATAATTTTTCAAATTTACACAAAGTAAATATTCATGTTGAAATTTGATATAATGTATATTTTGATCTCTATGTGCCATATAATGTCAGTTTGATTTCATTAGTGAATGCAGAAATTGAAGCAATCAACAAATGCATTCTTTACAATTCCGAAGTGACACAACTGTGGGTCGCATTGTACAAACAAAAGATTATGAAATGGGATAGTGACATGAAACAATTCAAACAGTTGAATGGTAGAAGTGTGCCTTATCCCGATCATTTAAAATAAAATATTCCAAAACTATGCCCCAACAGTTGGGTTTCTGACCAAGTCAGAGAGAATACGGTGCAACCGGTCATTAACCATGTGCTGAAGAGGATGTGCTAAACGTAGGGATTGGGTGCAGAAACTTGGTAATAATATATTTAATTTAGATGTACATTTGAAACTTAATAATGCACCTTTCAAATGTAATTACATATATATTTCATATTTTAACTATTGGGTTATTATAAGACACATGACACTATGATTTTTTAACTTTTATATAATAGGTGCATTTTTCCCAACTATGTGGTCATATGGACACCATTTTCGCACAGAAAATGTCAATGCTGGAAACATCACACAAGACTGTGGAGTGGAAGTCGATTTCGATCAATCTAGCGATCTAGCCACCATGATCAAAACCTAGTATGAGGGACGTTAGGTTACGTCGGAAAGATACAAGAGATCATTAAAGTGGATTTATCTTCTTTCCAATGTGTTATTTTTAGGTGCAAGTGGTGAGACACCTTTGATCAGAATAATGTAAAGGAAGATCGTGATAGTAGGCTGATATGTATCAACTCTAGAAAGATGTGGGATGAAGCTAAGGAGCCCTATGTTTTCCCCAAACATTGCAAGTAGGTATTTTTTTACCCAGATGTGTTGGATAGGGATTGGTGGTTTGTATTGAG
The DNA here is from genome assembly GCA_034641835.2 of Pinus albicaulis. NCBI lineage: Eukaryota > Viridiplantae > Streptophyta > Pinopsida > Pinales > Pinaceae > Pinus > Pinus albicaulis. The sequence goes on from CM076571.1 coordinate 784,794,432, forward strand.
ACATGATTGTAGATCGAAACATATTTTTGAGAACAATAGTGTTATCATGCCATGCGAGCTGGAAGATAATGAGGGTGATAATGAGAACCGGGAGTGATATGGTACATGTGTTATTTCATCAATATTTATACTTTTTAAGATGGTTTTTTCGAAACATTATATAAATATGTATTTTGAATTAATTGGTAATTTGCATTGTGTTAATGTTAAAATCAATATTTCACTTGATAATTTGCAATTATGTTGATCTCAAAAACAATGGCGTACTATATAATTTTTTTTTTTTTTTTTGTATGTAAGATCATAATAAAATAATGATAGTTGTAAAGTACATGAATTTATTTGCATTGTTTTCTAAACTTTATTATGTTATAAAAATTCATATTATTCTATAGATTTATTATTTTACAATTATTTAAAGTTACAAGTTTTAATAAAATCATTTCACATTAATACAATTAAAATCTTACAAATATTTTACATAAAATTACAATTTTACAATTTCACATACAATTACAATTACAATTTTAGAATTTTACATACAATTACAATTTACAATTGCAATCATTCCTTAATGTCACAATTAAAATTTTACAAATATTTTACATAAAGTTAGTATTACAATTACAATTACAATATGCCATGACACTCATTGGTTTCTTGGTTTGCAAAAATGGCATTAAGCCTCCAAAGTCTCAAGTTCGATTATTGGCATGATAAGAAGAGTAGTTGAGAAAAAAAATCACAATTACAATTTTACAATTTTACGTACAATTACAATTACAATTACAATTTTAGAATTTTACATATATACAATTACAATTTTACAAATTTAAAATTTACAATTACAATTATAATTTTAGAATTTTATATACAATTACAATTTTAAAATTTTACGCCAAATTAAATTACAATTAAAATTTTACAATTTTACATATATACGATTTAATTACAATCATTTCACGATAAATTAAAAATATTACAATTAAAATTAAAAGTTTACAAATATTTTGCATACAATTACAATTTTAGAATTTTACATACAGTTAGAATTAAAATTACAATTTTACAATATCATGATCATTTCATATTAAATTAATTAATAAAAATCACGATCATGATAACCATCGTAAAAACATCATATTCGACTAAAAAACGCATTCAAATTCGCTAACATCATTGTGATCATGATCATCTAACAAAACACAATTAGCATTTTGTAACACCATCACAACACAAACATAAAATATACATCTCATGTGAAATAACTGCTATCACATACACATCTATCTGCAAGTTGCAAATTAAATGAACATATCTAACATGACCTAACAATATATACATCATGATGATCACCAACATGTAAATTAAGTATTTGCAACATGAACATAAAATACATGGACCATCTATATCTATATCTATATCTATATCTATATATATATATATATACATATATATAACTAAATAATGTCAACAATATACAACTGTAATATAAATTTCATATATCAGCTGGTGGTACATCATCAATAGCAGTACTAGTCGAGGCCTGCTCAGTCAATGGTGCAGCCTTAACAAGCTCAGATTCATGTTGATCATCACGTGCCTAATGATTTGGTACTAGTGCCTCATGCTAATCAGGATCAACTGTCGAGTGATCATCGTGATGAATCAACATGGTCGATGGTCCAACCTGCTCATGATCATGAGTGCTGTTGGATGCTGCAGACTGCTGACTCAATGTGGCCGATGGTCCAGCCTACTCTCCATGATGACTGTTGGTCGATGCTAGTGAAGAATGCTCATCTGGCATGGTGCGAGGTGAACGATGATCACTCCCTTGATCGTGATCATCAGATGATGTGTCGCTGCTTGCAGACTGTTGATCACATGCCGCGTCTCGACCATGCCCATAACGTGCAAGGACCCTCCTTAGCCACGTAACTAAGGTCATAGTGTCATGAAACTAGCTCAAAAATAGAGAGAAAAGAGAGATCAACGCCTTATAAATAAGCCAATTCGAGGGGGAAATCTCAATACATTACATAAATTAACAATTTTTGGATGATACAAATGACAAAACCTCCTTTTAATATAGGAGTCCTCGAGGCCACAAAGTCCACAATGTAATCCTAGCCGACCTAACAATAATAATTTAAGGGCACAATAATAACAATATGGGGGTTACAGGGGTACAACAATAACAATAAGGGGGTTACAATAACAACAATAAGGGATTATACTAGTAATATAGGGACCTAACATGCTCCTCTCCTTCAAAAAAGTGTTGTCCTCAATGCTTGAGTAGCTCTGGGTGCTTTTGTATAAAATTATCATCCTCCCATGTAGAATCTTCAGTGGTTAAGTTCTCCCATTTGATGAGATACTCTGAAATTGATCTATTTCGTAGTTGTCGAGTTATTGTTTCTGTGACTGCTTCAGGTTCCAATATGGTTTTTCCTTCCTCATCAAGTTCTGGAAATATTGTTTGAATTGGAAGTTTGTCCCCTATAACCTTTTTAAAGCATGAAACATAGAAAACTGAATGCACTCGCAGAAAGCGAGGAAAGCTCCAATTTGTATGCCATAGTACCAATATTTTGCAACACCTTGTAAGGACCATATTACTTTGGCAATAATTTATTATCCTTCTTAGCTTGCTTGAGGGACATTTGTTTGTATGGTTGTAGCCGTAAAAATACCCAGTCTCCTACATCAAAACTTCTCTCACTGCGATGTTGATCTTCATGTTGTTTCATTCGATTTTGTACCAAATTTAGGTAATCCTTTAAGAGTTGGAGAAATTATTGTTGATGCTCGATGTGATCTTCCAATGCTTGAACCCTATAATTTTCCCTTAAAGAAGATGTGATGGACGGTGGATGATCTCCATAAAATGCCATAAATGGGGTCATTTTTCTACAGTATGGAAGGTAGTGTTATACCACCATTCAGTGAGAGGTAACCACTTGACCCATTGTGCTTACTTATTAGAAACAAAACAATGAATATATCCTTCCAAACATTTATTCACTATCTTAGTTTGACCATCGGATTGAGGATGATAAGATGAGCTATGAGCTAGTTGAGTACCCAAACAAGAAAATAATTCCGTCCAAAAATTTCCTGTAAAAATGGGATCTCTGTCACTTACAATAATCTTCGAGTTTCCATGTAGTTTTTGAATTGTTTCCATAAATGCAGTAGCAACTGTACTTGCTTTAAATGGATGAGATAATGCACAAAATGTGCATACTTGGTAAGTCTATCAACTACCACCTTGATGACACTTTTTCCTTCGGACTTAGGTAAACCTGTGATACAATCCACTGAAATCTCCTCCCAACATTGACTTAGAATGGATAAAGGTTGTAGAAGACCCGGGGTCTTAATTGTCTCAACTTTATTTTGCTGGAAAACCAAACATTCCACCTCAAAATTTTGAATATCAGATTTAAGGCCATCCCAAAAAAATTTCTTTCTTCACCCTCTGGTAAGTTTTTAAAATTCCTGAGTGTCCTCCTAAAGGAGAAGTGTGCAATTATAAAATAATATTTTTTTTTAGTTGGGAATTCTTGAAAATACATAAGCGATATTTGTACCATAAGGAATCATTTTTCCAACTAAATGTATCAGATGTACTAGGATCTTTCTGAAAATTTTGAATGAGTCTCCACACTTCCTCGTCCTTCTTCCATTCATCCCTTGCTTCGGTTATCCAATCTGGTTGGATAATAGAAATGGCACAAAGCAATGCTTCCACCTCTTCATCCTTTCTTGAGAGTGCATCTACAACAACATTTAGCTTCCCTTTTTTTGTAGATGATTTCAAAGTCATAACCCAACATCTTTGTGACCCATTTTTTCCGCTGTTCTATAGATATACTTTGTTCCAAAAAGTGTTTAAGACTATCATGATCATTTTTTACCTTGAAGTGTCTTCCCATTAGGTAATTTCACCATTTATTTAGTGCATGTAGTATTGCCAACATTTCCTTCTCATAAATAACCTTTTGTAAATACTTTCCTTTGATTGGACGACTTTCAAAATCAATGGGTCTTCCTTCTTGCATTAAAACAACACCAATTCCATTTCATGAGGCATCACATTCCATAATAAAGGTTTTTGTGAAGTCTGGTGTAGCTAAGACTTGCACTAGGAACATTTCCTCTTTAAGATGTTCAAAGACCTTAGTTGCTTCGAGATTCCATGAAAATGCATCTTTCTTCAATAATGTTGTTAGAGGTGCTTCTATTCTCCCATAATTCTTAACAAACTTGCGAGAATACCCTGTTAACCCGAGAAATCTGCACAACTACTTTATGGTTGTGGGGACTTTCCATTCCTTAATGGCTTTAATTTTATTAGAGTCTAACTTAACACCATCGTGAGATACAATATGACCCATATATTCCACCTCTTGTACTCCAAAAAAAAATTGGATGTTTTTGCATATAATTGTTTCTCCTCCAAAATTTTGAGCACCCTATCAACATGTTGAACATGATCCTTCCAAGGCCTTCTGTAGATTAGTATATCATCAAAAAATATTAGCAAAAATTTTCATAGGAAGGGTTTGAAAATGGAATTCATCAACCCTTAAAATGTAGAAGGTGCATTGGTAATTCCAAAGGCATGACCAAAAATTCATAATGACCCTCATGAGTTCGGAATGATATTTTCAGAATATCTTCAGTCTTCATTCTAATTTGATTATACCCTGAACGAAGATCAAACTTGGTAAAATAAATTGCTCCACGTAATTCATCAATCACGGGAATGAAAAATTTATCTTTAATAGTGAGCTTATTGAGCTCCCTATAATCCAGACACATGTGCCGTGATCCATCCTTCTTGTGCACCAATACTACTAGAGCAGAGAAAGAACTTTGACTAGGTTGAATTATACCAGCCTCTAACATTTCTGAAATCATTCATTCAATTTCGCTCTTTCGGACACAAGGATATATGTGTTGGGTGTGGAGCTTGGTTATCTTGTTTATTTTGTATCACAGTGTTGGACCCCTATACCTTAATCGGGCGGCAACTCCGCCCGTAATTAAACGCTACCTGGGGGGTCCAGGGGGGGCGGCTAAAAGCAGATGTAAATTTTCCTTGTAAAAGTATAGTAATTTCTAGTCAATCTGGGTTGTTCATTAGGCGGATGATCTAAAGGTAGAAGTTATGTTTAGTTTAGGGTTTTTTTTCCCTAGAAGGCAACCCCTCGCATGTATGAGGATATTGTATTGTGGCTGTGTATCACATGTGTATTCTCAGAGCGAGAAACAGATAGGGAGACTGTGAGAGAGAACAGAGGATATTACAACGGATATGTTGTAGGTTATGTCTCTTCATTTTGTTGGATAATAGAAAGGAAGGACTGGTTTTTCGGGGTGGACGTAGCCCAAACTGGGTGAACCACATATATCTGTGTCTCTCTGGTTTTATTTGTTTTGTGTGCTTGTGTTTTCCACATATTTATGTGTTGCATTGCTCTGTAATATATAATTTTCTAACAACTGGTATTGGAGCCGAAGGTCTATTTAGCTGATAAACTCACAGGAAAGAAGGGTTCCTAGTTCGAGTGGGAGCAATGGAAGAAGATGGTAAGTTTAGGGTTGAGAAATTTAATGGCCATAAATTCCTGCTATGGAAGATGCAGATGGAAGATTATCTGTATCAGAAAGATCTATACCTACCATTAAGCGGAAAAACAAAGAAGATGACGGCTATGACAGATGCAAAATGGGAGATTGTCGATAGAAAGGCACTCGGAACAGTACGGTTGTGCCTCGCAGCGTCGGTAGCCTTCAATATTTTGAAGGAAAAAACAACAAAGGGTTTGATTAAGGCATTGGAAAAATTATATGAAAAACCCTCGGCCTCAAACAAGGTATTTCTTATGAAACGTTTATTAAATATGAAGATGTCGGAAGGTGGATCTGTTGCAGACCATTTAAATGATTTTAATACAGTTACCAATCAGTTAAGTTCTGTACGATAAAATTTTATGATGAATTTAGGGCTCTTTTATTTATGTGTTAATTTCCAGAAAGCTAGAATGGTTTAGTTATGGCCATTAGTAACTCTGTCTCTGGATATAGTACTTTAAAGTTTGATGATGTTTTCAGTGCTATCCTTAGCGAAGAAATGCGACAGAAAAGCTCTGATGAGACATCGGGTAATGCTTTGAGTGCAGAGTCCAGGGGAAGAAAAATGGAAAGAGGAAAGAGCTCGGGATATCACAGTAAATCAAGGAAAGGCATATCCAAGTCCAGATCGGGGATAGTGTGTTGGAAATGCAGAAAGAAAAGACATCTAAAGAAAGACTGTAGATCTCGGAAGGGAAAAGAAGGAGATGCACAACAAGAAAAGAATCATGAATAAAATGTGATAGGTGATGTGTTACAAGATGCTTTTATTATTTTTTTCGAAAGTGTTTTTTATTCCTGGGTAGTAGATTCAGGGGCCTCATTCCATGCCACACCTGATAAGAAATATTTTCATGACTATGTTCAAGGAGATTTTGGACAAGTTCGTTTGGGTGATGATAAACCCTGTGAAATTGTTGGAATGGGTAAAGTTCTTGTAAAACAACAAAATGGAAACCAATGGCTATTAAAGGAGGTAAGGAATTTTCCAGATCTGAAGAAAAATATGATTTCAACAGGGTAGTTAGGCGGTGAAGGTTGTGTGACAACTTTCACAGATAAAACTTGGAAGGTCACCAAAGGAGCCTTGGTAATAGAAAAAGGTGAAAAGGTTGGTACATTGTATTTATGCAATGGTATTTCTAACTCTGTTAATGCTTTAACTTCCAAAGGAGAAGATGCAGCATTATGGCATCATAGGCTCGGACGCATGAGTGAGAAGGGGATGAAGATTCTTCACTCAAGGAATTTGTTGCCAGGTTTGAATAATGTTGATTTGGATTTATGTGAGAACTATGTTTATGGAAAACATAAGAGAGTCAGATTTCTCAGAGTTGGGAAAGAAAAAAAGAGCGAAAATTTAGAGCTTGTGCATACAGATGTATGGGGACCTGCTCAGGTATCATCTCTCGGTGGCTGTCGTTATTATGTTACTTTTATTGATGATGCAACTAGAAAGACTTGGATTTATTGTATTCGGAATAAATATGATGTATTTGATACTTTCAAGAAATGGAAAGCTTTGATTGAGATTGGGACAGGAAAGAATTTAAAGTGTCTTGGATCAGACAATGGAGGTGAATACTGCAACAAAGAGTTTGATATGTACCGTTCAGAGCACGGAATTCACAGAGAGAAGATAGTTCCAAGAACACCATAAGAAAATGGTGTGTTAGAAAGGATGAATAGAAAAATCATGGAGTGTGCAAGGTGCATGAGATTGCATGCAGGATTGCCTTTACAATTTTGTGCAGATGCTGTAGATACTGATGTTTATCTAATAAACAGAAGGCCTTCAAGTTCCTTGGATGGTGGTATTCCAGAGGAAGCATGGACAGGTAAAAAGGTAAACTACTCTTTTTTAAAGCCTTTTGGCTGTGAGGCCTTTGTCTATATTAATAAAGAAAATAGAACAAAGCTTAAGGCAAAATCAAATAAATGTACCTTTATTGGATATGGTGTTAATGATTTTGGTTATTGCTTATATGATTATGAAAATCACAAAATCATTAGGAGCAGAGATGTAATATTCAATTAAAAGGTCTTATATAAGAATCAGTTGCAGGAAAAGAAACTGGAAAAATAAAACAAAGAATACACAGTTCTTGATGAGATCACAGAAAAAGTAAAGGTGCCTGAAAATAATAATAATCAACAACCACAACAACAACAGCCACCACAATAGCAACAAGCACCTCAAACACCTGAAAGTGGTGTCAAAAGATCTACCAGGATAAGTAGACCCCCTGATTGATACTCTCCTTCATTATATTATTTATTGTTGACTAATTCTGGTGAACCTGAATGTTATGAAGAAGCAATGCAGGTTGAAAGCAGGAAGAAGTGGGAGCTAGCCATGGAAGAATAGATGGAATCCTTAATGCATAACCAGAATTGAGACTTAGTCAGGTTGCCTGCAGGTAAAACTACATTGCAAAATAAATGGGTTTACAGATTGAAGGAAGAAGATGGAGGAAAACAGAGGTACAAAGCTAGACTTGTGGTGAAGGGGTTTGCACAAAAGAAAGGTATTGATTTTGATGAAATATTTTCTCTTGTTGTTAAGATGACTTCAATCAGAACTATTTTAAGTCTTGTAGTAGCGGAAGATTTACATCTTGAACAATTAGATGTAAAGACAACATTTCTCCATGGAGATTTGGAGGAAGAAATCTATATGGAGCAACCAGAAGGATATGAAGTCAGAGGGAAAGAAAAATTAGTGTGCAAGTTAAAGAAGAGCTTGTATGGCTTAAAACAGCCTCCAAGGCAGTGGTATCTAAAATTTGACAGGTTTATGTCTGAGAAAAGGTTATACTAGATGTCACTCTGATCATTGTGTTTATCTGAAAAAGAAAAATGATGGCAACTATATTATATTGTTATTGTATGTAGATGACATGCTTATTGCAGGCTCTAACATGCAGGAAATTAATGTGCTCAAAATAAAATTGGTAAATTCATTTGCAATGAAGGATTTGGGAGTTGCAAAACAAATCCTTGGTATGAGAATGACTAGAGACAGGAAAAATCACAAATTAACACTGTCTCAGACTGAGTACATACAGAAGGTGTTGAAAATATTTAATATGCAGAATTCAAAACCAGTTAGTACACCTTTTTCTAGCCATTTAAAACTTAGTAAGGAGATGTGCCCCAAGACCCAAGAAGAAATGGACTATATGTCTAAAGTTCCATATGCATCAACAGTTGGAAGCTTAATGTATGCAATGGTCTGCACAAGGCATGATATTTCACATGCAGTGGGTGTTGTAAGCAGGTACATGAACAATCCAGGAAAATAACATTGGATGGCATTGAAATGGATTCTCAGATATTTGAGAGGTACCACAAATCAAGCATTATTCTTTGGTGTTTCAAACATTGTCTACAGGGATATGTTGAGGCAGATATGGCAGGTGACAGAGATAACAAGAGTAGCACTACAGGATATGTATTTACTGAAGGTGGTATAGCTATCATTTGGGTTTCAAAAATCCAAAGTGTTGTTGCACTTTCAACAACAGAAGCAGAGTATGTTGCTGCTACAGAGGCTTGTAAAGAAATGATTTGGTTACAAAGGTTTATGGATGAATTGGGTAAGAAGCATGATATGGGCATGTTGTACAGTGATAGCCAAAGTGCCATTCATCTTGAAAATAACTCAGAATTTCATTCCAGGACTAAACACATACAGCTCAGGTACCATTTCATACGGTCAGCATTGGAAGATGGACAGTTGAAGCTGGAAAAGATACACACTAGCTAGAATCCTGTAGATATGCTAACAAAAGTTGTAAAAAAAGAGAAACTGAGATTATTCTTAGTTTCAATTGGTCTTCAAGGATGACGATGAAGATGAGAAACATCCAGGTCCAAAGAGGAGTCATTCTCCAGCAAATGAAGCAGTGGTGTAGTTGCTACAAACAGTCTCCAAGTGGGAGATTGTTGGGTGTGGAGCTTGATTATCTTTTTTATTTTGTATCACAGCATTGGACCCCTGTACCTTAATGGGGCGGAAACACTGCCCGTAATTAAACACTGCCTGGGGGGTCTAGGGGGGCGACTCCGACTTTATGGAGCCCCCCCCTGGTGGGGGGTTTCAGGGGCAGCGCCCCTGAAGCTAAAAACATATGTAAAATTGCCTTGTAAAGGTATAGTAATTTCTAGTCAATCTGGGTCGTTCATTAGGCGGATGATCTGACGGTAGAAGTTATGTTTATTTTAGGGTTTTTTGCCCTAGAAGGCAACCCCTCACATGTATGAGGGTATTGTATTGCGGCTGTGTATCGCATGTGTATTCTCAGAGTGAGAAACAAATAGGGAGACTATGAGAGAGAACAGAGGATATTACAGTGGATCTGTTGTAGGTTGTGTCTCTTCATTTTGCTGGATAATAGAAAGGAAGGACTGGCTGTTCGGGGTGGACGTAGCCCAAACTAGGTGAACCACATATATCTGTCTCTCTAGTTTTATGTGTTTTGTGTGCTTGTGTTTTCCGCATATTTATGTGTTGCATTTCTCTGTAATATATAATTTTCTAACAATATGTAAGGCCTGGTGTTTGGAGGAACACTTCCTAGAATCAAATGAATAGCATGATCATGATCACGAATAGGTGGGAGTCCTTTGGGAGTTTCAAACACCTTGGAATGATTGTCCAAGGCTTTTTGGAGATCTAGAGAAATAGATGATTTTGATGTTAGAACTTCTAGTGAGCATAATTGTGCAATTACGCCTCATTGTTCTTTCTTCAGAAGATTTTTCATGACATTAGAGCTTATTATATTTCCCGACTTCCCAACAATACCCCATAATTCGAGTTGCTTTCCTTCCAAAAAATATTTCAAGAAAAGTTCTTGAAAATTAAAAGCTATCGTCCCCAAAGATTGTAAGCATTGTACTCCTAGTACAACATCATCACCTCCCATTGGGATGGAAAGCATTGCACTATTCAATACATATTCCCCTATGCCTAGCTTTATATTATGGCATTTTCCAAAGCAATTTATAGTTCCTCAATTTGCAACTGTCACTTGACATTTTGGTGTTGTGTATAGGAAACAATTCAATTCCTTGGATACCTTACAATGAATAAAATTATGGGTACTACCCAAATCAATCAACACTATTACCTTTTTCTCCTTGAAATGCCCTTCTATCTTGAGAGTTTGAGGAGTGGAAATTCCTGACAATGCATTACACGATATGGTCGGACTCATTTATTCTTCTTCTAGGGTTGGTTCCTGGTATATATCCTCTTCTTTTGAAGTTTCTTGTTCATTTTCTTCCTCCTCTTCACAATCTATGTAAAATGATTTCTTTTCAGCGCACTTATGACCTTTAGTGTATTTTCTATCACAACTGTAGCAAATCCATTTTTCTCTTTTTTCTTCCAATTGTTGTGGTGTCAACCTTGTAGGTTGTGGAAATATACGAGTAGAAACACTTACATATTTATAGATGTGAGTGGTAGGCTTCCTTGTCGCCATAATTTGACATTCATTTTTTCTTGCCAACCTGAATGCCTTCTCCAATGAATCAGGTTCCCAAACGCGAACTTCATGTTGGATGTTATCCTTTAAAGTCCCTATGAAGACATCAATCATGTGTTCCTATGGAATATCAGTTACCCTTATATTCAATTTTTGGAAGTCCTCAATGTGCTCCACCATTGAACCCTTTTGTTTAAGATTTATCAATTAGCTAAAGAAGGTGTTGCTCTTTGTATCATCATAATGTGCTATCATTTCCTTCGTAAAAATTGACCAAGTGAAAAAAATTTTATGGGAGAAAAGCCATCGATACCATACAAATTTATTTTGTTCTAAATTTAAAGTTGCAATGCGTACCTTTTGTGTGTTTTGCACATTATTGAGATCAAAATATTCCTCCATTTGTAGTATCCATGTTACGGGATCTTTGCCATAAAACTTCTTCATATCCATCTTTGGAATATGGTGGTTCTTCAATCCAACATTAGAGTTTATGAAATCACGATTAACATTTATTTTGTTCTCGTCGTGATTTTCCTCTACTATCTTTTCGCCATTAGGAATCATTTCTTGTATCAACTTTGACAAACCTTCCTTCAAACCTTCCATGTCTTCCTTCAAAACTTCCATTTTTTCTTCCATTCCATTCTTCAAAACATCCATCGTAGCTTTGACACCTTTCTTCAAACCATCCATCTTAGCTTCCATGCTTTTCTTCAAAACATCCATTTTTTTTTTGGTTGCTCTTTGCGAGAGTGAAATTTGGCGCACTTGCTCTTGTAATTTTGATATGTCATGTTGCACTTATTCATATTCATGAGCAATAGTAGAGCCTTCTGAAGGCTTAATAGGTGTTGAATTGTTTTTAGGGGGCATTTTAGAACCCAATACTAATATATATTTTACAATATGCCCTTGGAATCAATTCAAATTGATTCTTCAAAGAAGACTTATGCAATTCAGAAAAATAAAAATAAAAAAATACACACATTTATCTTGCTTTTGAGGAGATTAATATTGAAATTGAATTATCTCTGTGATTTTGTATCTTCAATATCTGAAATTTGGCCTTTTAGTAGCACTCTGAATCTTCATTCGAATGCCACAGTTATGACCTTATTTGGATTCTTCACGGCAAATTTATGCCCAATCTCCAACAATGACCTAATTATGGACTGGTTCAGTAGAGTGAACTTGTACGACATGCCACATGTCACCCTTTCCTCCTTCAACTCTGAAATTGATACACATGAAACTAAATTCCATTTACTTGTGGCCACTTTTTACAGAATTACAATCCGACGCTCAGAGAGAGAGTTATGACAATTTTCCCATGGCCACATTTTTTAGATGAAATTCGGAAGCCTGAAACAACCCTAACTTCCACAGATCATGTCTCTGACAATATTGGGAACCTAGATTTGAAATTTGTACAGGACGTTCCTCAGGATTTTGGCTTCGCTTTGTAAAAATTTTAGCTACTGAACCTTCATAGAAAAAAAATTATATTGAAAATTCCACGATGACCCGTTTGGAGCAGCGAAACCCTAGAATCCAAAGCTTTGATACCAAATGTTATGAAACCAGCTCCAAAAATAGAATAAAAAAGAGATTTACGCCTTAGAAATAAGCCACTTCGAGGGGGAAACCTCCAACACATTACATAAATTAACAATTCTTGGATGATACAAATGACAAAACCTCCTTTCTATATATAGGAGTCCTTGTGGCCACAATGTAATCCTAGCCAACCTAACAATAATAATGTAAGGGCACAATAATAACAATATGGGGGTTACAGGGGTGGAAAAATAACAATAAAGAGGTTACACTAACAACAATAAGGGAATATATTAGTAATATAGGGACCTAACACATAGCTCCTACGACATGCCGCATCAGGTTGTACATGTAACGCGGCATGCCTCTCCACATATGTAAAAACCTACCATTGACCTGTATGTCTCTCATAGTAGAGGACCTAACTCCAGCCTCAACAATAAATGCACAAAGTTGGTTGCCCAACTCCATCCTGAATCTGCTATCAAGCCTACCATGCCTAGAAAAAGGTGGTACTGGCACACCAGCAGAAGCAGCTCTCTCTGCACCGGCCTCATGATCCTCGGCATCTGGCATATCCTGATCCTCATCAAGATCCACACCTGGATCATTTGGTGGTGCTGGTATATCATCACCATCAAAAGACCCAATGTATTCAAAATATATACAAGTACACAACAATAATTAGACAATTTAATAAAAAAAAGTTAAAGAACATGTTAGAATAAATTTAAATAAAACAGTAATATTACCTCTATCATCTAGCGGCTCATCATCTGTGAAGAGGATGTTGGCACACCCTCGCCAATCCAAACTAGCATAAGGATAGGGGACCATAACGAAGGGATGTTCATCAACGCTGGCTAGCAACTCCAGTGCATCATGCAATATCCTCGTAGAAAACTCGGCCTCGCCCCTCTTGGGCATCATCTGTCCCCACATGTGCATCCCTGCATCCAACATCGACCTACGAGGCTTCCAAAAAAAACTAGGCCTTTTCTCTGGAAAC